>OX384031.1:30025644-30110644 GCA_947534325.1 Agonum fuliginosum | reverse complement strand
GTTAAAAATTCAACAAATTTGTTTCAATTTTGATTTATCTGCCTACCTATGAAAACAAAAAATAAAATATTTGAGTGTTTATGTCATATGAATTTTTGACTTTTTGGCAAATTGAAATGGAAAATATGAAATGTCATTTAGTATTTTATACGGTCATAATAAACTTTAATAATATTATAAAAACTACAATTCCCGAATTCCCTTCTAGTACAATGGTATATTTGTGAGTAAGTACTACATAATATATACTTATATTAGAAAAATAAAAATACCTAGTAGAGTATGGCGAGAGGTTATGTGTTGGCCACATCGGATTTTGTAAATTTTTTTTATTGAAACTTCATGTTATTTGAAAGCGATTGAGAGTACTGTAAGCCTTAATTGGTCTTAATAAAGCTGTAATTAATTTTTAAAGTTTGTGTGACGTAGATGTACAACTGAAAATCTTCTCAAACAATGGAGCTGGAATTAAAATGTACTCATGTAAAATCAACTGTTTTTAAATGTTACAAAATATAAAATACAATTTGGTCTTCGTGAAAATATATTCTTTAGATATATACTCGTAATTTATAAATTTGCCGTCAAAAATTTTATCCTGAGTTTTAGTACCACATGATTCGCAGACCTATGTCATTCAACATATCTTTCAATGGGAGTATTCGGGCAAAGCTTATCAATTTTCATTGCAGATTTAGCAAAAAACTATGATTTTATGCTAGCGCGCTAAACTGTACATATTTTACTGCAAAATTCAGGAAAGGTAGGTACATTGGAATTATTAAAGAATTTAATTTTATTTTTGTTACTTCAATTAATGACATTGATTGGAATGATGACAGATCCACGATATCTACGAAAGATATTATAAAATGTCAAATTGGTTTTGACCGTGTCGGAGAAACATTAATGTCATTGAACCAATTTTCTTTAATTTTTGTATTAGTTGGTATTCTTATGAATATTTTGTTCGGAGTTGTTGAACTATCATTATAACAATTACGAACCAGGCAATATTTTATAACCATTTTTAAAGTACATTACTTTACATGACAGTTCATAGATAAAGAAACACTACGTTCAACGAAGATAGACGGCATACACGTTGAAATAATAAAGGATAGATGTGTGAGAGAGAGAGCTAGAGAGAGAATGCATTACTGTGATGTAGATGTACGATACGTAAAATCTCAAATATTTAAAGAACTATTAACTTTTTGAAAACTGTTTTCATGGCAATAACTTATTACTGGATCTCCTTTCAATATAATTTGCTACTATGGTAAAGTACCCTATTCTGTACGATTTAAAATTTGTAAGTAGGTATTTAAAATGTGAATGAATAATAATTTACATGTATTAAAGGCATTGGCAAGTTAAAAATTGACTTTACAGAAATCAAAACTACATTGTACGTTGAGAAACATAGTGAATACAAAAATATTATACTGGTCTTAGTTGCCGAGATATAAAACAACAAACGCATTGTGCCTAGCCAAACGAACAGTTTCAAATTTCAAATAGCTGTAAATTTGTAATAAATAATCGCACAGACTTAAAACAAAAATTAATCAACTTCTAATTTTATAATTTATTTATTAATAATATTTAAAATATATCGAAAATATCTTGCCAATGCCTTTAAATTCTGTACGATTTAAAATATGAACGTATTTAAAATTTACATGTACAAGCAAATTGCAATGCGTATCTCATAAGAAAAAGTAAGATGGCAAAATATTATTCATCTCTTTCTATTTTCTATGAGATACGCATTGCAATTTGCTTGTACATGTAAATTTTAAATCGTTCAAAATGTAATACTTATAAATTATAATTCATTCACATGTTAAATACTTACAAATTTTAAATCGTACAAAATTTTACACGTGTAAAATTAAATTCATTCAAATTTTAAATCGTTCAGAATTTTGTACGTGTAAATTTTAATTCAATCAAAAGGTAAATATATTAATTTTTAAAACATTTATTTTTAGTTACGGGTGCTACAGAATTTAAATTAAATACATTGTAAATTAATGTTTCGTAACAAAAATTAGTAAGACGTAAATTTAATACTCTACCATGCATAACAAAAAATTAATGTGTTAAAAATATTCGCATCTTATAAAAATTGATGTATTTACAATTTGAATGAATTAAAATTTAAACGTATAAAATTCTGAACGATTTAAAATTTGAATGAATTAAATTTTATACGTATAAAATTCTGTACGATTTAAAATTTGTAAGTAGGTACCTATTTAAAATATGAACGATTTAAAATTTACACGTATAAAATTCTGTACGATTTAAAACTTGTAAGTAAGTATTTAAAATGTGAACGAATTAAAATTTACACGTATAAAATTATGTACGATTTAAAATGTGAACGTATTTAAAATTAACATGTCCGACCTGCTGCTCTGCGTATCTCACAGAAAATAGAAAGAGACAGACAGTGTTATTCCACTGCCAGTATAGGGCAAAATGTTTTTCATCTCTTTCTATTTTCTATGAGATACGCAGAGCATCAGGTCGGACATGTTAATTTTAAATACGTTCACATTTTAAATAGTACAGAATTTTATACGTGTAAATTTTAATTTGTTCACATTTTAAATACTTACAAATTTTAAATCGTACATAATTTTATACGTGTAAATTTTAATTCGTTAACATTTTAAATACTTACAAATTTTAAGTCGTACAGAATTTTATACGTATATAATTTAATTCATTCAAATTTTAAATCGTTCAGAATTTTATACGTGTAAATTTTAATTCATTCAAATTGTAAATACATCAATTTTTATAAGATGCGAATATTTTTAACACATTTATTTTTTGTTACGCCAAGTACATTATTAAAATTAGTATGAAGCCAAGGTAACATTAAATACTAAAACAGCTTGCCATAAAAACACGTGCAAGTAAAGCGAGTAAATAAAATTATACATAATTTGTCTTACAAGGCGCTCTATTTCCATTTCCACGTCTCTGTTGTTTCCATCGATAAGCCAATCAGGCCTGGATTGCAGCACATGTAGGTTAACCACCAATACTCCAATTTCCAAGTTTACTATTTGTGTGTGAATCTCTCGAAATATCGCTGTTTTAGGTTTTAAAGAGCTTGCTATTGTCATAGTTTTGACGTGATACTTTTCTTCTAAAAAAGAAGATAAAGATAAAGGTACAAACAAAAATCTGCTGTGAACACCACAGTACATGCCTGGCTATAAGTTTTAATAACTTGCTTTCGTACACGCGCGCACACACACACACACATACACGCAGACATCATCTCGAAAATACTTTATTCGTATTCTACGGATCCTAAAACGTGCTCATCCACTAAAAACGAACACTCGAAAATTTTGACCCATCACAAGTAAAAGTAAGTACAAACTTAAGTACGTAATGGTAACAAAACTAAATTAGATAATTTAAACAAATTAGACTTGGTATACATAGGCTTTTTATAAATTTAATCTCAAAATTTTCTATTTTGGCACTTTGACTCTTTAGAAACTTACATTTTTCATTTGTTGAACACCTAAATAAGTTGGAACTTAGTCATTTTCAAATATTATTGGGCTTGGTATAGACATTTTCATATATAACTCAAAATTTCCGATTTTGGAACCCTTTAAAACTTACACTCTTTAATGAGGGTTTCCAAGGCTACGGCTTTTACAGAAATACTTATTGGATATCAATTTTCAGGATATATAAGTTATAGGAAAGTGATAATAATTTATTGTTAATTTTGATAGATTTATTACCTTTTTATCGAAATGAAAATGTAACTCTTTTGAAACGTGCATTAAAATGCGCCATGTGTGACGTAGACAACATTGAAACCAAACCGTGAGTAGATTTGTTCGCGCAAGATGGTTTTTTGTCGTTTTGACTATGGAATGGACGACGGACCTGTGTAGAAATAAGGTAAGATCTACGTATCGTATTCGGTCCTGGTCAGCGCGGTAATCGTATTTTTATTTATGAATTTTTTTCTGGCTTATAAGCAACTTTGTGAAATAAAAATACGGGTCTAATATTTTAATGTAGGTATAGATTAACATAAAAAACCAAAAAATCGTGGAAACCCCCATTGATCGATGATATTTGTCTGCCCTATGCCACAGTTTTAATAAACACGTCATAATAAAGTCTATTTTAAGCTTAAAATTTACTATATCCTTACTTTTTTATTAGTTTAGACTTTTATGTCATTTTGCTGTGTAATAATTTTAACGAGTATTAAAAATATAAACACGCTATAGGTATACGTTATTGAGGTATCAAATAGTAATAGATGACAATATTAACTTTGCACAATTTATGTTAAAATACTTGCCAATATTCTTTGCCAGCTGGGTTAACTCATTTTCCTTTGTATCTAAGTCCAGTAGAACTACGCACATATTTCTACTGGCGAAGTATTCCGCAAACGCCCGTCCTAAACCATTTGTAGCTCCTGCAATCACTGCAAAATGAACCTGATTTATGTTCTACGAACCAATAGATCTTCTCAACCTGCCCATTGTCCCCACGCTTCGAATTTTAAAGGCCTCTTCAACCAAACAGCAAGAAAATGGTGGTAGACAAACTGGAATATTGCATTTGAAATTTGGAAGCTAATCACCAAGATACAAATTGTTCGGATTTTTTCAAATGAAATTTCAAATTCTACCATATTTTACAAGGAGAGTTTCTTGCATCTTGAAGTAGTAGAAGTAGTATTTTTTTAAATGGAATTATATACAGATTCCCAACAAAATGTTGAGAAATTGAATCTGTTTATTTTAATATCCATCTCATGTCATTTTGTACAGCAAGTCAGTTTGACGTTGGTGTATTTGACATTTTCAATTAGATCAAGAAATCTCATTCATGTGAAAGTAAAACAAAACAAAATTATTTTAAATAAATTTGAACTATACCCGGTTCCAAATAAGAGTATAGTAGATGGCGCTGCGGAGCCAACCCGTTTTACACACATTAAATAGTAATTTAAACGTATCGCGGTATTTTTGAAATAGTGTTATGTTCCGCGCGTCACGCGCTACTGACGCTAATCAACGACTCACTTTTCCAACAATACCAGCTGTTACTACTACGGCGTTCGACAGCTAAATGATGCGCGCATATCACAAATTTTTCGCTGATGTAAACTTGGTTTCCGGCTAGACCAATCAGAACGCTCAAATCGTAAGCCCTATCTTGCCCCATACTATATTCTTATTTGGAACAGCCCATAGTTTTCCTACTAATTTAATTAAGTTCTAAACACGACCGAAGGAATGGGGGTTTCCAAGCCTGTGTGTGTGTGTGTGTGTGTGTGTGTGTGTGTGTGTGTGTGTGTGTGTGTGTGTGTGTGTGTGTGTGTGTGTGTGTGTGTGTGTGTGTGTGTGTGTGTGTGTGTGTGTGTGTGTGTGTGTGTGTGTGTGTGTGTGTGTGTGTGTGTGTGTGTGTGTGTGTGTGTGTGTGTGTGTGTGTGTGTGTGTGTGTGTGTGTGTGTGTGTGTGTGTGTGTGTGTGTGTGTGTGTGTGTGTGTGTGTGTGTGTGTGTGTGTGTGTGTGTGTGTGTGTGTGTGTGTGTGTGTGTGTGTGTGTGTGTGTGTGTGTGTGTGTGTGTGTGTGTGTGTGTGTGTGTGTGTGTGTGTGTGTGTGTGTGTGTGTGTGTGTGTGTGTGTGTGTGTGTGTGTGTGTGTGTGTGTGTGTGTGTGTGTGTGTGTGTGTGTGTGTGTGTGTGTGTGTGTGTGTGTGTGTGTGTGTGTGTGTGTGTGTGTGTGTGTGTGTGTGTGTGTGTGTGTGTGTGTGTGTGTGTGTGTGTGTGTGTGTGTGTGTGTGTGTGTGTGTGTGTGTGTGTGTGTGTGTGTGTGTGTGTGTGTGTGTGTGTGTGTGTGTGTGTGTGTGTGTGTGTGTGTGTGTGTGTGTGTGTGTGTGTGTGTGTGTGTGTGTGTGTGTGTGTGTGTGTGTGTGTGTGTGTGTGTGTGTGTGTGTGTGTGTGTGTGTGTGTGTGTGTGTGTGTGTGTGTGTGTGTGTGTGTGTGTGTGTGTGTGTGTGTGTGTGTGTGTGTGTGTGTGTGTGTGTGTGTGTGTGTGTGTGTGTGTGTGTGTGTGTGTGTGTGTGTGTGTGTGTGTGTGTGTGTGTGTGTGTGTGTGTGTGTGTGTGTGTGTGTGTGTGTGTGTGTGTGTGTGTGTGTGTGTGTGTGTGTGTGTGTGTGTGTGTGTGTGTGTGTGTGTGTGTGTGTGTGTGTGTGTGTGTGTGTGTGTGTGTGTGTGTGTGTGTGTGTGTGTGTGTGTGCGTGCGCGTGCGCGTGCGCGTGCGTGTGCGTGTGCGTGTGCGTGTGCGTGTGCGTGTGCGTGTGCGTGTGCGTGTGCGTGTGCGTGTGCGTGTGCGTGTGCGTGTGCGTGTGCGTGTGCGTGTGCGTGTGCGTGTGCGTGTGCGTGTGCGTGTGCGTGTGCGTGTGCGTGTGCGTGTGCGTGTGCGTGTGCGTGTGCGTGTGCGTGTGCGTGTGCGTGTGCGTGTGCGTGTGCGTGTGCGTGTGCGTGTGCGTGTGCGTGTGCGTGTGCGTGTGCGTGTGCGTGTGCGTGTGCGTGTGCGTGTGCGTGTGCGTGTGCGTGTGCGTGTGCGTGTGCGTGTGCGTGTGCGTGTGCGTGTGCGTGTGCGTGTGCGTGTGCGTGTGCGTGTGCGTGTGCGTGTGCGTGTGCGTGTGCGTGTGCGTGTGCGTGTGCGTGTGCGTGTGCGTGTGCGTGTGCGTGTGCGTGTGCGTGTGCGTGTGCGTGTGCGTGTGCGTGTGTGTGTGTGTGTGTGTGTGTGTGTGTGTGTGTGTGTGTGTGTGTGTGTGTGTGTGTATGTGTGTGTGTGTGTGTGTGTGTGTGTGTGTGTGTGTGTGTGTGTGTACTGCATCATTTAACTACTAGTATCTTAGACCGCATTTGCGTTGCCGCACGGTCGCCGCACGGCAAAAAACCGCCAGTGTGCATCGAGCCTAAGGCAGGGCATGGCTTACAGCCTTACTGATGAGTCCAAGTAAGCATGCCCGGGACGAAACGCAACCATCTTAAGGCTCATTGGCGTGCCGACTCACAAATACCAAAATATTATCAAATATATAAATTCAATTCTCAACAAAATATTTATTTCTCATACGTATAATTATTTATTAGTGTCAACTATGAATTTATTTCTGTTAATTAAATATAAAATATTGTATCAAGTTTATGTTTACTTTTTGGAATTAAATCTAAAATTAAATCCTTCAAATAAATTATTTAATTGGTTCAATTCTACATTTAACTGTCGTATATTAGTACAGCGCTCATAGGTTAAGCCTGGGAAAAAATTTGGAAGTGGATGAAATTTGGCATAGGGGTAGTATTTTAGTAGGAGAATATGTTAAAAAAGAGTCCCGCCGCGAAAGCAGTGAAAATTCCGAGAAAATTCGAGTCAAAAAAATTTTCCAGACTTTTCCGGCTATATCTCGGAAAATAAATTAAATTTAGAAAAATCACGACAGCTAAAGTAAAGAGCATTAAATTCTGAACAAGAAGGGTCGTTACATTTTTCCATAAATGTTGAAGTTGCCGCGTAAAACGCTTTTGAACATAACACCTTTTTGTTCAAATCTAGTGGCTTCAAACGCCCGAAATTTCAAATATTGAAGCATCATTTTCAGGTTAGCGGTGAGATTATTCGAGATGTACCGATCGGATTTAAAAAATCCAAAGTGGGTTTTGAAGGGAAATACCTAAGCTTTAAAACTCGTGTATTAGAATAGCGATATATGCAGCCAGTAAATTAAAAATAGCCTTTTTCAGAAAAAGAAAATGTATTCTTGAGCACACGATGATAAAACGTTCATATCTTGTGAACGGTTTAATATTAGATGCTGTCCTTGAAGGAATTTGAGGTTCATATTGTCCTCTTTGAAGTGTGTATAATAAAATTGCGTCTAATTACACCTTTTTCAAAAACGAAGACTTTCAAATTTCGATAATTCGAGAGCATTTTAGAGATTACGATTTCTCCACATTCGGGATGCTGTTACGTATTTAAAAAATGCGCGAAAAATTCTGAAAAAATTTGAAAATGTTGACAATATCCCCATGTTTCGGACAGCTGATTTACATTATGGCCAAACGATGAAGTTTTCTGGATATTTAAAAAAATTATGAAGATAGCGCGAAATTTAGCATTTTTTCTTCTTTTAGATATTACTAGCGTCAAGCCCCGCTACGCGGGCCTTCGGCTAGGTCGCGCTGCCGCGCGACAAGGGGGATTCGCCCGCTTCGCGGGCTCAAGCTCCGCGGACCCTGAATGTGAGACGATTCGGCACTTCGTGCCTCAGTTATAACAATTTCAACAGTTAGACTCTACCGAAAAAAATTGTGTGATGAAATTATAATTATTTAGAATTATTGTTCTTCCTTCTTCAATATAAATTTTAGTTAAGCCATACAAATTTTAGTATAGAACTACGCGGTCCTGCAGCTAGGTCGCGCTGCCGCGCAACAAGGAGGATTCGCCCGCTTGGCGGGCTCAAGCTCCGCGAACTCTGAATATGGAAGGATTCCGCACTTCGTGCCTCAATTATAACGATTTTAACATTTAGACTCTACCGAAAAAAATTGTATGATGAAATTATAATTATTTAGTTACAATTTCAAATTATTCATCTTCCTTCTTCAATATAAATTTTAGTAAAGCCATTAAAATTTTAGAATAAAATAACATAATATGTGTAATAAAATAAATACCCTGGTTATCCAACAAAAAACAAAAGATGATTGTCGAACGTCATATTCAACAATATTGTAGGTACCTTATCAAAACCTTTAAATTGATATATCGAACTTGAAATGATTCTATTATTTTGAAAGGGAAAAAAACAGAAGCTAATCTCCCGCACTATAATATTGATCACTTATTGTGTATATCACTCCTCATCATCAAGACCTTTACTTTAATATTAAAATCAATATGATTTTAACAATTAGATATAAACAAATGACGATCGTCGGTCTCCATTTTGAACAATCTTGTATCAGCTCTTATCAAGACATAGGTACTCAATAGGTATGTTTTTTCTAACATATTTTTATAAAAACAAAAGACAACCGTCGGCCACCATTTTAAATAATTTTATTATTTGACATCAAACTTGATATTGTTTTTTTTTAAATAAAAACAATTGCCAATCGTCAGCCACTATTTTAAATAATTTTATTAATGAAGTAGCTTTTATTTAACCCTTTAATTTGATATAAAATTCGATTTGATTTAATAATGCCCTGTTTACACGAGGAAAGTTTTACTAAAAAGTTTCTTGAAAGTAAAACAAGTGCTAGGAGCTGTCATATAATAATCTGTCAATAGCGGTCATACAGAGAAACCGTACAGGAAACTAATTGTTTTTTAAAAATATTCCAAAGCGACTGATTTTAAATATATTTAATAGAAATAATTACATTCCCAGTATGAACGGTATTGGTGTTGGCAGTTTTTATTTATGACAGCTCCTAGCACTTGATTTACTTTCAAGAAACTTTTTAGTGAAAACTTTCCTCGTGTGAACGGGGCATAATATTTTGATAAAAACAAATGACAATCGTCGCCATTTTCAACAATTTTATAAAGTAGTGTTCACCTGACCGATTTAAATTATTTTATTAATTAGGTATCAAACTGATATAATTCTATATTGTTTTTGATAAAAATAAATGACTATCGTTGGCCACCATTGTAAATAATTTTATTAATTAGGTAGGCCTTATCCAGCTCTTGAATTTGATATCAAACTCGATATGATTTTTTAATAAAAACAAATGACAATTCAATTGTTGGTCGCCATTTTCAACAATTTAGTTAGTGCTCACTTGGTAGTTTAATGTAATATCAAACTCGATATTGTTCTATATAATTTTTTGTTAATGCAGATTGTCGACCTTCAATTTTAACAGTTTTATAAAGTACCTAGTGAAGTGTTCCTCTAATCCTTTATTTTAGCATAAAACTCCATGAATTTGTGATAGGTACTTTCCGGTAAAAAAGTTCCTTTTTTGCTTTTTTATTCTCAAATAATGTTAATAATTTTTTCTTTGAAACATCTTTTGTTGGGACTGTACTTGAAATGTCAAAATAAAATAAAATTTAAAAAAACACTAATATTGATAAAAATACAAAAATTGTTCTTTCGATTATTACTTAATATAATTTACAAATTGCTTCTATTACTAATATAACTTAAGATACATGCATCAAGAGACAGGAGAAGGCGGGGTGAAGTGAGGCAGCAAAGGAATCCACCTCCTTTAGATGAAAAATATTACCATAGTGATCTAGTTCCCTAATTAACAAGTAATAAGAGACTGTCATCAAAACCAGACAACTAGCGCCACACAGACAAACGTAGTAGCGACATCTAGGGAGAAGGAGAAGAACACCCAGTGGAGATCCAAACCGGACAGTATTGACCTAGTGGCGAAGTCGAGAACTTCCATCCTAAACTCAAACCAAAGCGAACAGCGCCAGCTAGGAGTGAATACAAGAACTTTTACCAGAGACCAGAACCAAAAAGACAGGAAACCAAGGACGAAAATAAAAACCCGATGAGCGACAAAAGAAGCACAGCTTGATTAGAAAACGCGAAACACAGGAAGAAGAGGTGGAAAAAAGGATATTTAAAAGAAGTGCAAGGATAGAGAGATCGCCTACGAAGAAAATAGTGGCACAGAGAGTGAACGAGAACATTGAAACAATTGAGAGCACTATGGATTACGAAACCAAAATGACAGAAATATTGAAGGGAATACAAATAGCGATTACACAACTCAGTCAAAATTTCGAAGACATAAAGGGATAAATGAAAGGAATCAAAAAGGAAGCGGCAGAGGCGAGAAAAGAATTAAAGCAAGGAAATGAGGAACTAAAAAGAGAAATGGAAGAGCTTGGAAAAGGTCTCGAAAATAAACTGGAGACCATGAATAAAGAAATAAAAGAAGTGAAAACAAAAACCGAAATATGGGACAAAGAAAAACAAGAGATAGAAGCCAGATTCCAAAGAATTGAAAATATGGAAGAAAAAAGAAACAAAGAAGCAAACAAGAACAGATTCATAATATCAGGCCTGCAAACTACACAGGACATAAAAGAGGAAATTCAAAAGTTCATGGAAGACAAACTTCAAATAAAGATCAAGGTTGCAGAAGCATACCAGCTAAAATTTGCAACACCGGTCAAGAAAATAGTAATTAAAATAGACAACGAAGAAGATAAAGAAAAAATTTTGCATCAAAGCATAAGCTCAAAGGACAAGAAATATATATAGACAGGTTTTTAACATACAAAGAAAGAGAAGTACAAAAACAAATACGAAATAGGGCGAAAGAAGAAGAAGAAAAGGGAAATACGATTAAAAAATACTACAACAAACTAAAAATAAATAACGAGATGTGGGTATGGGATGAAATAAGCAAAAAACTTAAGCCAAAAAACTAAATAGCGAGAAAGGAAAGGGAATTAAGTTAAGTTTCTGGAATGTTAAAGGAATAAAAAATAAAGACAATGAGTTTTGGAATTACATGCGGGGATTTGATTTTGTGGGATTAACGGAAACATGGCTTGAAGAGAAAGACTGGGCAACTTGGGAGCGGAACCTCCCACAAGAGTTTATATGGGAAGCAAAGCATGCAACAAGGGAACACAAAAAGGGCAGAGCAAAGGGCGGGATTTTAACTGGGCTAATAAGGAAGCACATCAAAGAAGAATCTAGGGTTTTCTTCGAAAAACAAATAGTAGAGAGGAACATAAAAGTAGACAAAGAGAAATGGAAAATAATAACAGTTTACAATGATAACAATATAAAAAAAAATATACAAAGAACTGGAAGATGCATTAAATAACGGACCAGAAGAATATAATCTAATAATTGGCGGCGATTTTAATGCAAGAACAGGAGAGAAGGGTAAAATGATTAGAGAAATACATGAAGAAAACAGAATATCGAAAGACAAAGTAGAAAATACAGAAGGTAACAAACTTATAGAAATTATAGAAGAAAGAGGCTGGGGAATATTAAACGGCTCGACAGCTGGAGATGAAGAAGGAGAGCTCACATATGTTGGACCCAGAGGAGAAGGTACAGTGATTGATTATGGTATAGTCAACGGAACAGCACTAACAAAAGTTACAAGATTTGTAATTGACGAAAGAACAGAATCAGATCATTTCCCAATCACGGTAAACCTATACAGCAACAACAACAAGGACGAAGTTGAAGAAAAGAATAAAATACGTAAAAAAAACAGATTGGTCAGAAAAGGGCATAGCAAAATTCAAAGAACGTTTAAAAAATGAACATTTCAACAGAGCTGGGATAGATGAAGAAATTGAAGAAATGATAAGCAAAATACAAGACAGCAAACAAGCGAAATGGACGAGAGAGAGAACGGACACAATCAGAAATAACTGGTGGGACAAGAGCTGCAAAATTTGCAAACAAGAACTGAGAAAAGCTCTGAAGAAATGGAAAAATGGAATTTGATATCAAATTCGATTTGAATCAATAATGTTTTGATAATAACAAACGAAAATCGTTGACCGCCATTTTCAACAATTTTGTAAAGTACTGCTCACCTGACCATTTTAAATTATTATATTAATTAATTAAGTAGCCCATGTTCAGCCCTTAATTTGATACAAACTGGATATAATTCTGTACTGTTTTTGATAAAAACAAATTTTAATCGTCGGCCACCATTTTAAATCATGTTATTAATTAGGTAGTTCTTATCCAGCCCTTGAATTTGATATCAAACTCGATATGATTATATAATTTTTTAATAAAAACAATTTACAATCGGTGGCCGCCATTTTCAACAATATTATAAAATTAGTGCCCACCTGGTAACTAAATGTCAAACTCGGTATTATTCTATAATTTTTTCGATAAACACAAAATGCAGATTGTCGACCATCATTTTCAATACCTAATTTTAAAAGCTACCTAGTGCTTCTTTATTAACGCTCTAACCCCTTAATTTAACATCAAACTCGATTAATTTGTGATACTTTCCGGTGAAAAAGTTCCTTATTTACTTTTCTATTTTTAAATATGTTAATAATTTTACTCTGAATGATCTTAAACTTCTAACATCTTTTTTTGGGACTGTCAAAATAAAATAAAATGCACACACACAACACACAATCTCGAAAATACTTTATTCCTATTCTATGGATCGTAAAACGTACTTATTCATTAAAAACTCACACTCGAAAATTTCAACCCGTCACAAATACCTCCCCTTATAGAATATAAGGCGAGAGGTAAAAAGAACTGACAATCGTTTAAATGTTATTTTTGATTCTTCGACTAAATTTTTTTCCCAGAGAACTTTAATTTGATAATACATTTGAAAAAAATTGAATATATTTTTGAAAAATAATTGAAAATCGCATAAATGTCATTTTTTACATTTTTACTAAACTTATTTCCCCGAGAGCTTTAAACTGACACCAAACTCGGTATAATTTGAATAATTTTTATAAAAAATTGACGATCGTTGAAATGTTATTTTTATTTTTCTATTAGAATTATTTTCCCAAGAGCTTTTAATTTGATACCACACACGATAGTATTTTGATAAAAATAAATAATTTATATTTATAAAGTTGGTACCACTGGTTGTGTGTGTGTACAATTAATATTCTACTTTTTTGAAATTGCAGTATCTTTTTGTCCATGATCATATGAAATTGGTTTCTACACAAAATTTGAATTATTATGACAGTCGTATACTTAATTACATGAACATGCAATTATTAAAATGTAAATAAAACTATTTATAAGATTAGTATAATAAGCAGAATTTGTCGTGTGCTGGCCACATCAGATTTTTTTCTACTAGAATTATTTTCCCGAGAGCTTTAATTTAATACCACACACGATAGTATTTTGATAAAAATAAAAAAGGTATGTTTATAAAGTTGGTACCACCGGTTGAATAAAACTCATTAACGAAATTGAAGTGTTTTTGGCTCAAGATTTTAAATATAAAATTTCAGTCCAAATTTCCAACGCGTTTTTAAGTTATCCAATATCCAGACAGACAGACAGAGTGATAGACCGACTTTTATTTAAATTATGTTTTTTGGGTTCAGTAGGTTCTAAACTGTGAAGATTCACCAAAATCTCGAACTGTCAAAAAATCATACGATTACAATATACTTTCCTCTATACATAGATCGGAAATGGACTCGATACTAGATTTTATATAATTTTATACTACATCATTCTTCAGCAAGAATGTAAGTTTGGCAGGCACAGTAAATGTTATGTGTTATGTGTGTATCAAACTTGATTAGGTACCTATATAAATTTAAGAAATTATCATTTATTATTATTTCCATGAAAACAAAAACCGATCGTCGGTCGCCATTTTTTAACTATTTTATAAAGTAGCCCACATTTAGCCCTTTAATTTGATACCAAAGTTAATGATTTTGTGAAAACATCCGGTAGAATTATAAAACTGGAAGTTACAAAAAACTGGTTATAATTTTTACTTTGAATGGTACTATTAATACTCTAATGCCTTTTAATGTGACTGTACTTTTAAGTGACTGTCAAAATAGATTAATTTTTTTTAAAATAATATTAAAATTGATGAAAATGTTAAAAACATTTGTGCTCCAACATTATTTACCGGTTATAATTTACAAATTACTCGTATTATATCTATTTCTTAAAATAAATTAATCTTAACTTTCCAATTGTAAACGTCAGTAAATGACAGCTGTCATACTATCGCTCAGTCATTCTTCTAATTTTTTCCAATAAAATCTACCTACTTGGATCCTAAATTATTTTGTAAAACCTGTACTTTTATTAAATGTCAAAATTAAATAAATTTTTCTAAAAATAGTATAAAAATTAACAAAAATATTTTAAAAATTTACGGTCTCTCTCTTAGTACATGAAATAATTTACAAATTACTACAAAATTAAAATAAATGCATTTAAAATTATAAAATTGTAAATATCACTAAATGACATCTGTCAAACTACCATTCCATCAACAATCAAAAAAACAAAAATTAATTTCAATGAAGACGTGGATCCAAGAAAATTTGATGGTTTTTATGGGTTTTCTCATTAATTATGGTTTAAAAAAATTTCAAATATATAAAAGAATCAGCTTTAAACATATATCTATAAGTAGAAAAAATTACATAAAAACTTGTACCATATAATTTCTAGAGGTCATGAAAGTTTCATGATTACGATATAGATGGTCCATTCCCTTTTAATATATATGATTCTGTAAATGGACCACTTAGAAAGAGTTTGTTGGTTGAAAATTAAAGATTAATGTGTCCTCTTCCATTTTCTTATAGTGGGGTAGCTCTCTAATCTCTCGTTTTTAAAGGGCAGGTGTTTCTTTTTGTACTCTCCGAGCAAATCATGACGTATTTTTCAAATAAATTTTAGAATAGTAGGTCGTTACTTGTTCTAATGTTATAGAATTTGTCAAACGTTGATTGTCGACCAAAGTGACAAAATAATATAGGTCAATGAATCTTATATGCTTTTAAACTATCCGCCGTTCAATTACTAAAACATTTAATATCTAACTTATGACTTATATGGCGTTAGTATGTCACCTGTCAATATTTTTTACGCAAAAACAAAAATCAACCGATCATGGATTACAAGATTTTAACGTTTTACCTGAAAAATAATTTTTAAATTTTACTACAGTTCTTTAATGCTACCAGATGAAGAAAATTTTTTTATAACGTAAGTTGCAAATAACTTTTCCTCTTATTCTCATTACAATTAAACACTATATTTATCAAAATTTAATGAGATTTTTGACAATTAAAGTAGTTCGGTCGTCAATTGAAGTTGTTGATTTTGTATTGAAAATGGTCTGGTTGAATAGAAAATTTAATATTATGTTCAAAAGTGCCAAGAAAACATGCCCTTGCGGTACTCGTTTTTGAGAAAAATGAGTTTGAAGTTCACTGTTTTTACATGGTCTCTTATGGAAAATGACACTTTTGGTTAAGAAAAATTGAAATTGCGCCGTAAAAGTTCGTTGAATAAATAGTGGCAAATTGATATTGGGAAAGGTAATATATTAAGGCTTCGTTATGCATAGTCAAAACCCTACGTTGCCGATGTAAAAAGCCCAAAAAATGGGAAAATATGTGACAAAATCACGACCAGCGGAAGCCGATCGGGCGTCACGTTCTGCAGGGTTGCCAACTGCGGAGCGTGGGAAATTTAAGCGCAGATTTGAATGTTAACCTTTTATTTCTTGAAACAGATTGGATTGAAAAATCAATGATTTTCATGATTTAAAGTCATTTATCAAGAACTCGTTTTTATAAACACACTATCGTATTTATCATTCACAACATAGTTTCAAACAAAATTCCGAACTGATGTAGATAACTGTGAATGCCTCGGACAATGCTGCCAACTGTGTCGACGCCATAACCTGGCCCGAGTCAAGTTGCGAATGAAATTACAAGATTTGTAAAATACGACTATTTGTTTGTGAACCAGATGCATAAAAATTCATAATAAAATATTAAAAACCGTTACAGTCGAATTTCACTTCATAAATTGACAACAAAAAACGGAATGATTTTGACTAGCGTCAACGACGACCGAACTACTTTAAACTTTTTACTCTTCAAGAAATATTACTTCCGGTGAAGATATTTGTACCAAAATCTAATGAGCTCTTCCAATTTATATACAAATGTAAAATACCAAATATACACACACACATACATACAGACATCATCGTGAAACTACCAAAAATGAGTTGTAAGGACCCTAATTCGTGCTCATCTACTTAAAACTCACTATCCGATTTTTTGCATAATTCCAATACCTTCCTTACAGGTAAGCGGGAGGTAAAAATATAATTTTCACAATTCCTTATCATAAACCATATAATTTCTCATTATAATTGCTCGGCTAAACTGAATAAAAGTTTACTTTTTTTTTCTCAGTCATTTATTGGCCAAATGGTTTTTTTAAAATAAAAACTCATGATTTCTTTTTTGTTCAGAATTTAATGCTCTTTACTTTAGCTGTCGTTATTTTTCTAAATTTCCCTTATTTTCCGAGATATAGCCGGAAAAGTCTGGAAAATTTGTTTGACGCGAATTTTCTCGGAATTTTCACTGCTTTCGCGGCGGGACTCATTTTTAAACTATTCTCCTACTAATATACTACTCCTATGCCAAATTTCATTCACTTCCAATTTTTTCCCCAGATTTAGTGAATATTTTACTGCGGGCGCTGGACTATATCAATTCTAGGATTTAATTGAAGAAATTAAGGTTACAATTCAACGAACTAAACCTTTTTATCAGTGAAGGAAGAAACAGGTCACATAAAAACAATCATAATTGCATACGGTCCAGACGAGGATGAAATATCAGAAACAAAAGATAAATTCTGGGATGAATTAAACTTAACAACAGAAAATAGTAAAGGAGATATATTCATAGTGGGAGATTTAAACGCAAGAGTAGGAATAGGAGATGGAAGTACTGGAAGTACAATCGGAATACAAGGTGTAAAACGAAGAACACAAAACGGAATAAGACTGATAGATTTTTGCACTCTAAATGATTTCATTATAACAAACACATTTTATGACCACAAAGACATACACAAATATACAAGACAAGGTTCAAGAAAAGAAGACAAATCGATAATAGATTATATTTTAGTAGAGAGAAAAATCAGAAACAAATTATACGACTGCAGGGCAAGAAGAGGACCAGAAATATTCTCTGACCATTTTCTTGTGGAAGCAAAAATTGGAAAAGAAAACACCGAGGAAGAAGGCAAAATAAATAATATTAAATACCAAATAGAATATGAGAAAATAAAAGTGTACAAACTAAAGAATAAAGAAATAGCAAAAAAATATAAAGAGGAAGTAACAAGAATAATAGAGGCTGAAAATATAACTTGTAATCAAAAAAACATTGAAGAGTCCTGGGATATTTTCAAAAGAACCATAACACAAGCAGCAAAGACAGTTTGTGGCACAAACAAAACGAGGTCGAACAAGAAACAAACGTCATGGTGGAACAAAGAAATAAAAGATGAAATAAAAAAGAAGAAGAAAACATGGGTAAATTACCTAACCAACAAAGCAGAAGATACATACCTTAAATACAAAGAACAACGTAAAAAAGTAAAAGAATTAGTCCAACAGGCAAAAGAAAAGAGTTGGAAACTCTTTGGAGAAGAAATGGAAGTCAGAAGTAAAGAGAATCAAAAACTATTCTACAGAACATTAAAAACACTTAGAGAAGATAAAATAAAATATATTAACAACACAATAAAAAACAACCATGAGAGATAGAATAAGAAACGAAGCGATAAGAGAACAGCTGCAGTGCAATAGAAGAGAGACAACTAGCGTGGTATATATATATATATATATATATATATATATATATATATATATATTTATGAAATTTTATGTTTACGTTTAAAAAGTTTAAATACATCTAATTAAATTTGAGCATTCACAGTGCTTGAAAGTGGGAAGTGTGAATGCTCGTATTTTGTTAAATATATGAATTTAAACTTTCTTAAACGTAAACATAAATGTAAATCTAAACTAAATGCTTATGTGAATGAGACTTTATCAACTCACAAGCAGTCCGCTTAGAACATACTAAAAACATTTTTAGTTCCCGCCTCACATTCTATAAGGGAGGTATTGTGATGAGTCAAAATTTTCGAATGTAAGTTTTTAGTAGATAAGCACGTTTAGGATCCATAGAATACGGATAAAGTATTTTCGAAATGTCTGTGAGTATGCGCGCGTGTGTGTGCGTATGTGCGTGTGTGTAAGTGCGTGTGAGTATGTGCATGTGTGTATTGTGTGAATTACAATTTTTTCGTAGACGATAACTTATAAACTATCAAACATTTAACAACAAAATTTTATATTTAAGGTTCTAGTACGAATCTTAAGAATCCATTAAATTTTGGTAGCAATCCACAAACCGGAAGTAGTATTTTGCTTAATTATTTCGATAAATAATTAATATATCACAATGTTTTCTTTTTTAAATGCGAAAGATTATATTATTTTACACGCACAGTCATCATCTCGAAATTACTTTATTCGTATTCTTTTGGATCCTAAAAAATGCTTATTCACTAAAAACGCACACTCTAAAATTTTGACCCGTCGCGATACCTCCCTTATAGAATATGAGGCGGGAGATAAAAGTCGGAAACCCTACTTTAAAACAATTGGATGAGTATTCGGAAGTTGGATAAGAAAGGATTAAATAAATTCAATCTCTTAAATGCATACGTTTCGGATTATATTCATCCTTCATCAGTGCTAAAAATTGAAGAACCAGACCAATATAAATATCACAATGTTTATACAAATTAATAAGTGTAACAATCCTTACCAAATGAGATTACAAGTTTTTACATTTAATACGCCAAAGACATCATCTCGATTCTCGAAATTACTTTATTCGTATTCTTTGGATCCTAAAAAGTGCTTATTCACTAAAAACGCACACTCTAAAATTTTGACCCGTCACGATACCTCCCTTATAGAATATGAGGCGGGAGGTAAAAGTCGGAAACCCTACTTTAAAACAATTGGATGAGTATTCGGAAGTTGGATAAGAAAGGATTAAATAAATTCAATCTCTTAAATTACAAGTTTTTACATTTAATACGCCAAATATCATCCTTGTTACAAATGTAAAAACTCATTTGGTAAGGATTGTTACACTTATTAATTTGTATAAACATTGTGATATTTATATTTTTCTTCAATTTTTAGCACTGATGAAGGATGAATTTAAAACGTATGCATTTAAGAGATTGAATTTATTTAATCCTTTCTTATCCAACATCCGAATACTCATCCAATTGATCTACTTTACTGGATACGATTTTCAACTTTAATCCTACTTTAAGGCGCTACACTTGTGCCAAAAATATAGTGAAAATCGGACCTTGTTATATTACAAACTGAGCTCTTGTTAGTACACCTACACTGTTCTTATTTTATATATAGATAGTTAAAAGATGACTCTAGAGTGCTAAGAAATTATATTTTTGAAATACTTAATGGTATGTTAGTAATAAATTAGTAAAAATAGTAAATTTGGTCGATTTTTTACTATTTTTTTCGTCAGATGTGAAATTTTTTTGACAAAAAATATTTTCTTAGCACTCTCACGAACAATGCAAGGAATCGGCTATTTAAAACAAAATTAATAAATATGCAATAATAAGGCCGTAGTTTGTAATATTAAAATGCATAATTTAATTCTTATTTTCTCTAATTGTTGTCGCAACAATGTATTGTATGAATTTTTCGATCAAATAATGCTTTGTAATTACTTATGGTAAATTTCAGATTTTTATTTTGAGCAATATAGCCAGAATCGTGAATTTTGATTCTATTGCAGCAATATTGCTTTCAACAAGTGTAGAGCCTTAAAAGTCAGTATCCTGAGATTAAAAGTCAGGATTGCGATTTAAAAGTCGTGATTCACAAAAAATTAGAAATAGTAAATACTAAATGAATTTTTTTTCAGATACAACAAATGACTTAAACAGTCACCCGCGCACCATGGCTGCCGTAGATTCCCTGGACTACTGGATAAAGAAGTTAAAATCTCCGAAGCGAGGCTTAGTAACATCTCCCCCTTCCTTGAGGACTTCTGTCTTCACGATCGATCCAGTGGCGTCGGTGACGGCTGGGCTAGAAGGGGCGGCGGAAGGGGCGCAACTGCTACCGGAAGTGGCTGCACATACTGCCGAGCAACATAGTTATGGTACGTTTTGCATAATTTTGTTTTGATAGCGAAGAAGCTTAGTGTTAGGTAAACAGGAAAGCAAAAGTGATGTTTAGCTAATGAAATCAGTGTTAAAAAATTAAAGTGTGCTTTATTCTAGTAGTTTATAGTAACTATTAAGTAAACTTTTCGTATAAAATATGCGATGTAGATTTTAGTATACTGCAGAATGCAGATATTTTTAAATTATTGTTGGAAATAACGAATTAAGAGGCCCGTCTACCTCCTATAAAATCCAGCACAAAATGTACTAACGTAGCGAGTATTTTGTGGCCAGTACAAGAATGGTAAAATTGTATTTCAACAAGGTATTATATTCTTAAAGGATCAATTAAAAATTGTGCCTTTTTCAAATTTTAATAAAAAAATTGTACATGATTATAAAAATTCTGAAAACTTCATAAAAATTTCCAATTTGTGGAAATTTTACACGATTTATATCTCCTGATAGAAATTTATTTTTAAATTTTAAAAAGGCACATCTGTAGATCCATTCTTTCGCTATTAAATGTCCTGAAATCAATAATGAACAGATTAATCGCAACGAAATAGTTATTTTTATATCAAGTGCCGAAAAAGACTCGTTACGTGAAAGTGCAGAGTTTAACGCGCGAGGCTTGCCGTGTGCGGAAATCTGCACGTGCACGTAATCTTTTTCGACACGTGTTGTAAACAACATTTTTCCTACAACTAATAATTTAGAAAATCACTGAAATATTATCAGAATTTATTAAATTTTAATGACATTATATTAAATCTTTGTTTTACGGCGTTGCTATAGTTTGTTTGTTGATTGCTTCATTTGTTCTACGTTATTTAGACATTTTTCGATATAATTTTCTTTCTTTAATCTTTGTTACAGTTGAAACAAAGATTGAGGTTAGTTAGTTAGTAGCCCGTTAGTAGCTAAAATATGAACTTAAATCACAGTCAGTTAAGTTCACGGACTGTTACGTTTGGTTTTGACAGTTGCGTAAACGAAACGCACTTGTGTTTCACGTTTACAGAAAAACACTTGTTCTGCATTTGTCTTCTTTCCACCCATAACCAAGGCAATAATTGTTAGGTAATAACAAAGAAATCAAACAGTTGTAGGAAAAATTGTTTTCCTACAATTGTAGCAAAGATTGAAAAAAGAAAATTGTATCGAAAAATTTCTAAATAACGTAGAACAAATGAAGCAACCAACAAACAAACCATAGCAAATAAATCCTGATAATATTTAAGTGATTTTCTAAATTATTATTTGTAGGAAAAATGTTGTTTACAACACGTGTCGAAAAAGATTACGTGCACGTGCAGATTTCCGCACTCGGCAAGCCTCGCGCGTTAAACTCTGCACTTTCACGTAACGAGTCTTTTTCGGCACTTGATATAAAAATAACTATTACATTATTTTTCAACTTCAAAACAATATTGCATCGCTAGGATGCGGTAAAGTACGAGATTCGGGCTGGTTTTTGACTGTCGTAGTATTTGGGAAAAGAGTGGAATAGAAAAAAAGTAAAATCGAGAGTACCTATTCTAGGAATTCGGAAAAAAATCGTAGACGGATTGAATTACATACATACTCGTACATAATTTTTACAAAACACAGATTTTATGTCAATTAAATACTTTTTAATGAGGATAAATTTTTTGATTGGTATATATAATGAATCTATCTATACTAATATAATAAAGAGGAAAGATTTCATTGTTTGTTAGTTTGTTTGCATTGAATAGGCTCCGAAACTACTGGACCGATTTGAAAAATTCTTTCATCGTTGGGATGCTACACTATCCCCGGATGACATAGGCTATATTTTTTTTTAATACAAAATTCAAAATTATTTCTTCTTATGACGAGAATGTACAGTGATTTGTCACTTAATTGAACAAAATAACAAACAGATTAGATAACCAGACATTTAATTAAACTACCTACTATGTATTAGTTGTTGAATAGGAATTTCGAATTCAGTTGGTCTAGATGTTTTAAAACAGACAGTTGTGGATTGTTAGTATTAGTTAGTATTAACTTTTTTTATTTATTTGATGTTTATAACGATGTCAAATTGCATTGTTGTCGGCGGCTATCTAATTCAGAGTTTACTGCACCGATAATAGCTTAAGATGTAACATAATATGACATGTGCACAATAAAATAGCGGTAACCGATTGGGTTTAAATTTCATTTATCAGAGGGGTGGGAGGGGCAAGCGTGTTAAAATTTGGTACAGTAATAACAATAACTAAGAATCTGTCTTGAAACATAGGTACTCGTATATTAAAATGTTAGTCCGCCATCTTGAAACCGAAAAGCAATTAAAAGTATAATAATTCCATAAAATAAATAAAAATAATCTAAATCAATTTTGGACTCCCGCATAAAGCGGGAGAAAGGGTACTTTTCTTCCCTGGGGAGGAAGCAATTTTTGAAAAATTCGAAAAAGGGATACCTGTAGGCCACCGATCACCAATTTAATATTATACAAATATTGTTCAAAAAATTGAAGTTTTCCTCTATCGCAGAATTTCCAGCGTCGATCACAGAAAATTACATTTGACCGTGACCTCCGGGGTTAAATAACTCCAGCTCTCGTAAAACATAAACAAGACGACAAGCTCTGGATGAGGGTTGTCGTGGTTGCGTTGCTCCAATTTCATTTGAACCGTGCTAACAGCGTAACTCGAAATCAAGGTGGGAAACTGCTGCAAACATCAAACACGTCACTCAACGGAGAGATTTGTTTGTTGGGGATTTAATTATTAGCGAGTTTAATTTTGGGCTGATGGAAAATAACAGATTCTAGAAAAATTAAAAGCTAAAAGAATTAGAGGTACGGCCTGGGCCTGGGCCGAATTTAGGGGGGCAGGCGGGGTAGAAGCTTAATGTTACAATATTACACTCGAGGAAAATAAAAACGCACCACTTGAAAATGCACCAAAAATGACACAATTTCAAAGTGCGATATCTCGGCTGCATTTAGACGAAATTGGATGAATCTTCGAGTTCTGAAAACGTTGTAGTCTTATCTTTAATGTGATTATAGCCAATGTTACAAAAAATCCACTCCACCCTCTCCCACCCCCCTAAGAAAAACGAATGTATCTGATGTCCAAAAAGGTCCAATTTTGGCAACTCATACGGAGTGACAAAAAAATCGTGGACCTTAGTGGCCAACAGGGTAATAAAGATCAGACTTTTCCTGCAAGGTCCGCAAAATTTCAAGTACCTACGATGATTTGGCGCGAAGTTATGAATTTTTGAATAAAAAGTGCCTCTTTGAGGTTTTTGGCCATAACTTCGCGAATTTTGCACGAAAATATATAAATTTTGGATTTCCGAGAACGTTGAAGGTTTCTCTATTCGGCTCTGTAAATTAATCTGCCACGAAACCAGATCCATCCTCTGCCACCACAAATATTATTTATCTTTATTTTGACTCTTGACAAGTTCCAGTTGACATACTGTCAATTACAAAATTATTTTGTATTAAATCCTATAAAATCTGTATCAATTTTAATTGTGTAACTTAATGGCTAAAGTGTAGAATAGGTGTTTAAAAGGAATTTCGTTTTTTTTGGTGTCAATCGGTTCATTCCTATTCTCTGTCCAAGTATAAAGCAAAATTTTGCTTAGGATTAGGTCCGATTTTGTTAGTTTTTAGGGTAAAATTTTTGACAACTGTCAACACTGGTTATGCTGAAAAATTAACAGATTAAACATGTGATTTAACATTTTTATACATTTATGTAATAGAGATATCAATAAATAAATATATTTTTCACAGATATAAGGCTTTTTATTACTTGCTTTTCTTAGTTTTCGAAATTATTTGACATAAATACAATATTACATTTGTTTTAGATTAATATAAATTTCAATAGTGTTTGCCATGTTAAAAACATGGATACAAATTGATGCGAGTTTGTGGGGCTCTAGTACGGTTTTGTTAGCTTTGTTAGTGTAGCAAATACCAAAACCGAGTTTGTGGGGCTCTATTACGGTTTTGTTAGCTTTGTTAGTGTAGTAAATACCAAAACCGAGTTTGTGGGGCTTTATTTTTAGCCATTTTGACACATTGACAGAGAATAGGAATGAACCGACACAAAAAAAACGAAATTCCTTTTAAACACCTATTCTACACTTTAGCCTTCTACATTCCAGCCCAACATTGTGACAGCTAAAACGAATTAATGACATATTATACAAAATTTAAGATATGGTTTTTTATGTATAATATAACAAGAATTATAAAATACGTCTTCTTCGACTTAGTGAAGACATTTTCTGTTTTGATTTTGAGTTAACCAAGTACTGAAGCGAGCTGTCAACACCGAGAACGCAACGCTTCATACACCTGCATGAAAACAAAAATTTTAAAACACACACCACGCCGGCCACGCCACCATGAAAATGAGGCTTTATTGCCCAACAGGACAATAAAGTTCAATCTTTTTCCTTCAATTTTCTCAAAATTTGGCAAAAAGTTATGAATTTTTGAAAAAAATTTGTATTTTTGTGCTTTTTGCCCATAATTTGTCCGATTTCGCACCAAATTCGTTTATTTCCTAAAACATCTAAAAAATAAAGGTGTTTAAAGAAATAAAAATTTTAAAGTCACTTTTAGATAATTGTTAATGAAATTCGGAAACCTCAAAAAGGCACTTTTTTTCAAAAATTCATAACTTCGCGCCAAATCATCGTAGGTCCTTGAAATTTTGCGGATCTTGAAGGAAAAAATTGTGTGTGTGTCAGCTCCGACGCACGACTGGAGTTTACTCCTTAAATACGATTGTCTTTGAATACGCAATAGGCAAAGATGGTAAATAAATGCATCTCTTATAATACTGAAAGCATGTATGTATTTTTATTCTATTTACATTTTTCATATTGATTCGGTAAAGTATTATACAGAGTGGGGCCAAACAACCTCCCTAGTTTCAATAGAGAATTGTGAAGCGAGCAGAGGTTGTAAAAGGATGGGAATGGCGTGTATAGCGGCCGGTATATATTCAGTTTGCGTTACAAAAGTTTCAGTTGTAAACATAATGTGGACGAACGAGCAACGCGCTTTTGCCGTTGAAGCAACGGAAACGAGTCTATAATCGCCGCCCAGCGCGCGTTCCGTATTCGATTCCAAATTCCCCATAGTCAAGCAGTTCCGGACCGAAAATCGATTACGTTCTGGGTAAAAAACTTTCGGGAAACAGGATCTGTTGTCAGGAAGAGAGGTGGACGACCTCGAACTGCTCGAACACCCGACAACAGATCCTGTTTCCCGAAAGTTTTTTACCCACATTGTAATCGATTTTCGGTCCGGAACTGCTTGACGACGGGGAATTTGGAATCGAATCGAATCGTCAAGTAGTACCGGTTCCGGACCGAAAATCTATTACGTTGTGGTAAAAAACTTTCGGGAAACAGGATCTGTTGTCGGGTGTTCGAGCAGTTCGAGGTCTATATACTTTCATTATTCACTTCAATGTATATGAATATAATTATTGTTAACAATAAATACACATACAATTCAACTTTATCAATTCACCACATCAATTCTATTATCTGAATGAATGCTTGACACAGTTACACAAGTATAAAGAACCTACCTTACATAAGTTATACATTAATTATCAATCTATTAAACATCATTGCGGGTGGGTTGTTACGTATTGTCATCATTATCATTATTAATAATTAATAATAAAAATGTTACGGTTTTAGTTAACGTTTAACGTTTGATTTCACACCTCATAAAATTTCAATACTGGGCGCCTTATATGAAAATCGATTCTTAAGGAGTAAACTCCAATAACAAATGATTAATAAATTTTTTGAAAAAACAGCAGTAAAACATAACAAACAGAAGTAAATGATTTTAAGTATTAAAAGCTAATTTGAAGATTTTCTAATATAAAGGCTCCTAAATTTTCAAGGAAAAAATCTTCATCTAGGTAAACATCTGCGTACGGTATTATTCTGCATTAGGTATGGCCATAAGTACCATTCTTGACCACCGGACCACCGCACGACAGGTAAGAATTTATGTGGGAATCAAAAATTTTATTTAACAGATATGGCCATATGTAACATTCTTGACCACGTCACATCAAGTAAGAATTTATATGGGAATTAAACATTTTATTTAATAGGTATGGCCATAGGTACCATTCTTGACCACCTCACATCAGGTAAGAATTTATGTGGGAATCAAAAATTTTATTTAATAGGTATGGCCATAGGTACCAGTCTTGACCACCTCACATCAGGTAAAAATTTATATGGGAATCTAAAATTTTATTTAATAGGTATGGCCATAGGAATCAATCTTGACCACCTTACATCAGGTAAGAATTTATGTGGGAATCAAAAATTTTATTTTATAGGTATGGCCAAAGGTACCAGTCTTGACCACCTCACATCAGATAAGAATTTATATGGGAATCTAAAATTTTATTTAATAGGTATGGCCATAAGTACCAGCCTTGACCACCTCACATCAGGTTAGAATTTATATGGGAATCTAAAATTTTATTTAATAGGTATGGCCATAGGTACCATTCTTGACCACCTCACATCAGGTAAGACTTTATGTGGGAATCAAAAAATTTATTTAATAGGTATGGCCATAGGTACCATTCTTGACCATCTCATATCAGGTAAGAATTTATATGGGAATCTAAAATTTTATTTAATAGGTATGGCCATAGGTACCATTCTTGACCACCTCACATCAGGTAAGAATTTATGTGAGAATCAAAAATTTTATTTAATAGGTATGGCCATAGGTACCAGTCTTGACCACCTCACATCAGGTAAGAATTTATATGTGAATCTAAAATTTTATTTAATAGGTATGGCCATAGGTACCAGTCTTGACCACCTAACATTAGGTAAGAATTTATATGGGAATCAAAAATTTTATTTAATAGGTATGGTCATAGGTAGAGTTTTTGACCACCTCACATCAGGTAAGAATTTATGTGGGAATCAAAAATTTTATTTAATAGGTATGGCCATAGGTAGAATTTTTGACCACCTCACATAAGGTAAGAATTTATGTGGAAATCAAAAATTTTATTTAATAGGTATGGCCATAGGTACCGTTCTTGACCACCTCACATCAGGTAAGAATTTATGTGGAAATCAAAAATTTTATTTAATAGGTATGGCTATAAGTTCAATTTTTGATCACTCCAATAATAAAAACGTTACGCTTTTAGTTAACGTTTAACGGTTAACGGTTAACGTTTAACGTTTGATTTCACTCCTCATAAAATTTCAATACCGGGAGCCTTAAAATGAAAATCAATTCTTAAGGAGTAAACTCCAAAAAGTCTGATCTTTAATACCCGGTTGGAAAATAAGATCCACGATTTTTTTGGCACTGCGTATGAGCTGCCAAAGTTTGACCTTTTTGGACATCAGGTACATTTTTTTTCTAAGGGGGGTGGGAAGGGGTGGAGTGGATTTTTCGTCATATTGGATATCATCACATTAAAGATCAGACTTTTTCCTTCAAGGTCCGCAAAATTTCAAGGACCTACGATGATTTGGCGCGAAGATATGAATTTTTGAAAAAAAGTGCCTTTTTGAGGTTTCTGAATTTCATTAAAAATTATCTAAAAGTGACTCTAAAATTTTTATTTCTTTAAACACCTTTATTTTTTAGATGTTTTAAGACATAAACGAATTTGGTGCGAAATCGGACAAATTATGGGCAAAAAGCACAAAAATTCAATTTTTTTTCAAAAATTCATAACTTTATGCCAAATTATCGCACGTACTTGAAATTTTGAGAAAATTGAAAGAAAAAGATTGAACTTTATTGTCCTGTTGGGCAATAAGGTCCACGATTTTTTTTACTCACGCTACAAGTTGCTACAATTGAACATTTTTCAGTCAAAACATGTTTTTTTATCCGGTGGTGGCAGAGGGTGGATCTGGTTTCGTGGCAGATTAATTTACAGGGCCGAATAGAGAAACCTGCAGCGTTCTCGGAAATCCAAAATTTATTGATTTTCATGCAAAATTCGCGAAGTTATGACCAAAAACCTCAAAAAGGCACTTATTTTTCAAAAATTCATAACTTCGCGCCAAATCATCGTAGGTACTTGAAATTTTGCGGACCTTGCAGGAAAAGTCTGATCTTTATTACCCTGTTGGCCAATAAGGTCCAAGATTTTTTTGTCACTCCGTATGAGTTGCCAAAGTTGGACCTTTTTGGACATCAGATACATTCGTTTTTCTTAGGGGGGTGGGAGAGGGTGGAGTGGATTTTTTGTAACATTGGCTATAATCACATTAAAGATAAGACTTCAACGTTTTCAGAACTCGAAGATTCATCCAATTTCGTCGAAATGCAGCCAAGATATCGCCCTTTGAAATTGTGTCATTTTTGGTGCATTTTCAAGAGCTGCGTTTTTATTTTCCTCGAGTGTATAATCGAGAACCATTAATTACATTTTTTCTTACACGTACTGTAGAAGTGCCTTTTGGTTGGAGAAGTGCGTGTTTCTCCAACTGTGGGAGAAGTAAAATGAGTGAGAGAAGTCCGTGTTTCTCCCACTATTTTTCCGCCGCAAGCGAAATGAAGTTAACGCCGCATCGCACGTACTATATTCAAAAATTCCCCAGAAATCGCGCTTTTTCCTGACATCAAAATCAGTTAAACTATATATATTTTCAGAAATAGATTTAGAGTCCTATTAATTCGAAATGGATGTGAGTCAACGATAAATGAAATAAGTGAAAGCAGTTTGCATAATTTATAATAATAACTTTACGTATAATTGGGATTTTCTTCGAATTGAGAGTTGTGATGCAATCGTTGCGTAAGACAGAGACCAATTAAACGAGTAGAATTGATACTTTTCTAGTCAGTGTTGTATTTGCTGTGGTCGTGATCACATCGAGAGTCAATATGGTTTATCTAGATAGCCTAACTGATTAATTATTCTACAAGAGTTGTGTACTAACTCTTACATAAGTAAACAATAAATTAATATGTACGAGTATATAAAAAGATAATTATTTATTATTTTTATAAATATTTATAACACCATTTGAATAGTTTTATAAATTAACACCTTCGTTAACACTGGCCGATTTCACTTGTGTGCTTGTGCAAGTGGAATTGGTTACTGAGACGGTAGCATCAATTTTTTTTCGGATGAAACTACTCCATTCTCTCTCAAAATCTGGACTGCGATTTTCTGCTTATTCTCGGCAGAAGTCTGTATACAACCGAATCAGAACGCCATCCACCGTGTCGTTTTATGTCGCGAAGATCTGCACCTGACTTTGTCAACATTGTAGTGGGGTCCACCGGAAACAGTGATAAGTAAATTCTTTTGCATCTCTGGTAACTCCAAAAACTCGGCAATTATTTTCGGCATAGGTACTTCCTATTGTATTTATCACAACAGGCGAATTTGTGCATCAACCATTTCTGTATGCCAGAAAAAAGATCCTATGTAATTTCTGACAGTCTGTACTAAATTAATACCATCAATATTTCCAACAGTTATAAAAAATTCTCTACGTATTACTAGTTTTGGTATGTTGCTTATGTTGTTAATTCCACTCTTCTGCTCTGCATCCACCTGCTAATCCAAAAATCAAAGCAACCTGAAAATTATTATTATACGTTAAAAAATCACATGACACGTTGTAAATATTCCTTACCTTCCTGCGTAAATATTTCTCGCTTTCCGTTTTCAACATCGAATAGGTAGTAACACCTACAGAGACTCGATAATAGACAGTGTGGCCATGAACATAACGGCCGCCATTAATCCTCGAAAATCAGTTTGACAAGTAATATTTGATTCTATATTCTATTTTAATTAAAAACAATTTACCTATATATTTATTAATTTTATTTGTCTGATTAATGTGATAGGTCATATTAAAAGCATTATAAACCTATTTCGTTGGTACATAATATAAATAAATATATTACGCCAAGCAATGTCAGATGACAGATCAGTGTGGCCATGAACATAACGGCCACCATTAATCCTCCAAAATAGTCCAGGAGCCAGGGCCCATTTTTGCACTTGATTACTATCAAGCTAATTTTCAGTGAGTAGCTTCATTTTGATGAGACGCCCAACAATTTCCTGTACGAAAACTCGATTGTGGTAGGTAATAGGGGTAGCAGGGATAAAATATGTTGATTTGATGATTCTCAAAAATTTATTACTAACTGGGCTTTTTTTGTTAAATCTGGTAATTATCTAAATTATTCGAAAAAATATTTGTCCTACAAAATATATGGTTTGATCAAAGAGTCCCCTCCTACCAACATGTATCGATAACGAGGGCATAAAAAATGATTACTAACCAGCTGATTTTTTTTTTTTACTTAGTTCATATTTATATAATTTAACAGTCAGATTGTCCTACAAATTGCGTGGTACGTTATCCCGGTCCTACGCTCAGAAATTGTTAATACCACAAGACCATTTTTCTCATTACTAACTGTAGGATAAAAATATTACATAATAGGTTAGTGTGTTCTCTGCCCAAATGAAAAAATGTCCTACAAGAAAACAGGTATGTATCACGAGTCCGACAAGAATTGTCATTTTTTCGTTTTCCTATTTGTAACATAAGATACAGTGAAAATATCTTTTTTTAAATTTAAATAACATTATTTTTTAGTAAATTAGGTACAAAAATTTGTGTATTTACATATAAAAAAATTAATATTCATCTGATAAATCTTCATAACATAACAATCACACATCGTTGACGTCTATGGTAGTTGCGATCAAGGGTTGCGATTTATATACCTAGTAATTATTTTTACATCAAGGATCTGTACTACTACTTTTGAGCGTAGGACCGGGATAACGTACCACGCAATTTGTAGGACAATGTGACTGTTAAATTATATAAATATTAATTAAGTTAAAAAATAAAAATCAGCTGGTTAGTAATCATTTTTAATGACTTCGTTATCGATACATATTGGAAGGAGGGGACTCTTTGATCAAACCATACATTTTGTAGGACAAATATTTTTTCAAATAATTTAGATAATTATCTTGAGATTTAGGGAAAAAACCCAGTTAGTAATAAATTTTTGAGAATCATCAAATCAACATATTTTATCCTTGCTACCTCTGTTAGCTACCACAATCGAGAATAATTATCGCAAAGAAATTGTTGGGCGTCTCATCGAAACGAAGCTATTCACGAAGATTCAGCTTGATAGTAATTATTTTTACATTAAGGATCTGTACTACTACTTTTGAGCGTAGGACCGGGATAACGTACCACGCAATTTGTAGGACAATATGACTGTTAAATTATATAAATATTAATTAAGTTAAAAAATAAAAATCAGCTGGTTTGTAATCATTTTTGATGTCCTCATTATCGATACATGTTGGAAGGAGGGGACTCTTTGATCAAACCATACATTTTGTAGGACAAATATTTTTTCGAATAATTTCAATAATTATCACCAGATTTAACAAACAAAGCCCAGTTAGTAATAAATTTTTGAGAATCATCAAATCAACATATTTTATCCCTGCTACCCCTATTACCTACCACAATCGAGTTTTCGTACAGGAAATTGTTGGGCGTCTCATCAAAATAAAGCTACTCACGGAAAATTAGCTTGATAGTAATCAAGTGCAAAAATGAACTCCTGGACTAAAATCAGTTTGACAAGTAATATTTTATTTGTCTGATTAATGTGATAGGTCATATTAAAAGCATTATAATCCTATTTCGTTGATACATAATATAAATAAACTGGTAAATGAGGGGTTCAAAGCTGAAGTGGACCAAGTCCATGCATGTTAAATTTGAGATAAAGCAATAAGAAGTTGTTTGTTAACTATTGAATTGCTAATTTGCTACTACGGTAAAGTACCCTATTAATGCTATAAATGTCTGTAACAACCATGTAACACCACAAGAAACAGTGTATTATAAAAATACTTGGACTTGTTTCACTTTTCTGCTGAAAAATCTAAATAATAATTCACAGAAAAAATACACGTATGCCTATTTGGTGGCAAAATAATAAATATGGACTTGGTTCATTACAGCATTGAAAAGTATGGGCTTTAAGCAATCATTCGGCTGGTACAGCTCAAAAATCGATATTTATGGACTTGGTCCACTTCAGCTTTGAGCCCCTCAAATAACATCAAAGTTTGAACAACACAACGTTTATCGTGCAGTTTTTGGAGGATTAATGGCGGAATTTACCACGTGACAACTACGACCAATGAAAACTGTGACCACACATGACCACACTGTTCATTATCGAGTCTCTGTAGTAACACCAAAGTGTTGATGGCCACCTTCTGGCTGTTACTTAACTCTTCAAAATATACGAGCAATGCTTTTTCATTACATATGGCCCTCATGGCCTTAATGTTCTTCGAATTGCTCCACTGTTCCTACCAATTTAAGACCAATTCATATTTGGATCCGAATTTTGCAGGGATAAGTTCGGTTATCACAATCTCTGCTTCTTCCTCGATATCAAATGGCACATCCGACGTTTGTTCTTCGGAATTATAACTCATTTTAAAGCAAATTATCTTGTCTATGCAAAATATTAACACAGTCTGACATTCGCAAAAATAAAAATTTCAATTTGTTGTTTTCGTTGTTATTTGGTAACTAAGACACTAATGGCCGTTTGCACCGGTTTCACTTAATTTTTAAGTACCTCTTATCTAAATAAGTAAATTGCACCAATTTTTACGGTGCCCTTAAATCACTACAGCTCCCCTTAAATTTAAGCTGACGTTCAGGTGCCACTTAGAGGTACCCTTAACAAAAATACTGCATTTATAAAAGCCTTTAGAAATATAAAATATACATATCTGCCTTTGCAGGTTCATGATGAATTTAGATTTATAATTTACATTTAAAATATGACCATATTTTACATTCTAAATCTAAATTTGTACATGCGTCCAATCATATCACATTATATTAAAGTGATCATAGTGAGTTGAAAAGAGACAATTGACACGTTGAAGTGACACTTAAATATTTTGACTTGTGGATGTCGATTTGCTAAAATGAATATCAGAAATATGTATATAAGATTAAGATTAATATTATATGTAGGAAAATATAGACAAATATCATAAAGACAAAAATGTAATAAAGTAATTCGTTACAGGATAGAAGATAATTATACTTGCTAACAGGTTTTATAAAACAAATTTCAAATAATAATTCTGTTAGCACTCACTTAGAACCCACAGAACATAACAAATGTCAAAAATAACCAGAATGTATCATTACTAAAGTGAAATATTCCTACGATTTCTTCTTGTTTTCACAGAAACGTTCCCTTTGCTAAGTATAAACTAAGGGGTACTGGTGCAAACCGATTAAGTTTAAGTTAACCTTAAATATTAAGTACCCCTTTGATAAGTAAAGCATTTAGTGTAAGCGGTGCAAACGGCCATAAGACACGATCAGATCATGGACCACTTCGCTTTACTATCATTTTGAAAAAAATGACATCCATTTGTCACCTTGATTAATTTATTATTCTATCAAAATGAGTTTATTTTAAGACACTTATAGCGGTGATAGATAAAACTAGTATTAAATTAATAAATAAATTCAAGCACAGCTGCCGTACTTGTAAGAAAAAATATCGTACTCGTGTGAATTGGCAACACTCGCTTCGCTCGTGCTACCAACTTCACACTCGTGGGACACTACTAAAGTAATATACTATTAATTTATTTTCACACATAAAAAAGTGTTATTCAGAAACGAAATTTCAAGATCCTCAAGAAACTTTTTAAAGAACATATATTTAAAAAAATATCTTGTTCATAAGTGTTTCTACTCATTGGATGAATTTTTTAGCATAAAATGTACTTTTACTCTTACTTGCATATATCTGTTTAAATTTGTAATTCAATTATGTATTCATTTGTATTCCTTTTTCTTGATTTATTCTATGTACTTATTTGTATGTACACTACAGAAAAAAAACTACCACTTCCGGTTGCACGATTAACACCAAAATCTAATCAGATCTAGGGTGTCGTAATGTTATATACAAAATTTCAATAATTTTTATTCAGTGGTACCTATTTGCGCCGACACGAGGAATTTCTCGTCTCGTCTCAAAATTACAAGACGAGAGAAGCAATATATTAATTGTGTCGGCTTTTCGATACGCAGCAGGAATTCAAAACTTCGAAACGAGAAATAGTTCTCGAGAAATCGATAATTCAAGAAAAACTTTGAAAAAATGTGATACTATTCTCTTCGAAAATGTCAAAATATTTTTATTTTACTTTCTTCGTAGAATTTTTTGTTTTGATATAAATATTTTTATTTCAAACAAGAATATTGTGTGCAAAATTAACAGAAAGGTGCAAAAAAGTTCCAAAATTAACTTCTAGGTTTTCAAATAGATGACAACAAAATGTTTTCGAGAAATTGAGACGAGAATCGAGTTGTTTGACACGAGAATTGAACAACCGAGAAATGACCGAGACGAGAATACTTAAATTTCTCGTTTCAAAAATTTCTCGTTTCAAAAATTGACTTTTTCTCTTTTTGTCTCACGGCATACACACAGACATCATAGCGAAACTATCAAAATCATGTTCTGAGTTCTAGAGACCTCAAAACGTGCTTATCCATTGAAAACTCAATATCGAAATTTTAGCATGATTACAATACCTCTCGAGTGGCGAGAGGTAAAAATAAACAATACTATAAATTCTTCAGACTGGGGGGGTATTTAATAACAAGGTATGAATTGTTTCAGACGCATTATATCCATGGGCAGCAGGTTCAGCAGGATTCCTGCTACTCCTGCTGGTCGCCTCGGCCTTGGTCACCACTAGATGCAGGCAGAAGAAAGTTAGACCCGACTCAGAAGCCGCTAGTATCCTGGTGTACCCGTCGCAACAAGGATCCACGCCACAGTTTTTGTAAGAAAGTTCTTATTTCTTTATTCCACTATTTTCGCCATTTACATATCTATTGAGACTGAAACAACGGGGTACTTGCATGATTTTTTTAATGAAATATTTTTAAAGATAAGATAAAAACTTGAGACCCATATTTTTTTACTTTCAGAAATGCTGCCATATCGCCTATACAAAATAATTTAATAAAAAAAATTAGTATTTTTAGCAATGTTTTAGCCCTCACATTAGGTTTAGTGATAAAAATCTCATTTTTAGTAGGTACCATGCAAGTAGTATGAAACCCTTCATAAAATAACCGACCGAAAAAATTATCAATAATACTTTGGACACTTTGTCTGAAAAAGCGTTCGCGGTTCGGTTGAAATGTAATTAATGTTTGCTTAAATTAAATTTTGTCAAAATATAGACGATCCTTTACCGCGCCAGAAAACAGTCAAAAACATGGATTTCGCGCGCCACTTCACAGCGTTTATTGTTTTGTTAAATATAATAATCAAAAGATATTGTTGAAGATAAAAGTACAATCTACAAAATGCAAGATGCAGAATTTTAAAAGTTTGCTTTAAAATCGAAATATGGTAATTTGAATTTTGAGAATTTTTGTTATTATATATCTTCTATTTTAATACGAATTTAAAAAATTCGATCGATTATTTCGCAGATCCAAACTTTGTTGACAACATATTAAAACGAGTATTAAAATATTTGAAATTAATTCACGTATAAATAAAAGCTGCAGAGTGGTGCGCGAAATTCCTCATTTTTACAAATATTGCAATTTTTATACAAATATGGGTGCCAAAATAATGTTTTCTCCTCAAACATAAATTATTTATTTGTTATTTTTATGTTTAACAAAACAATAAATGCTAATAGCGAGCATAATCAATGTTTTTGGCTGTTGTCTATGCCATGGGTAGAGGATCATCTACGTTTTTGCCGAATTCTTAGAATACTTTTGATTTTACTTTTTATTCTATACCACTTCCTTCCCCACTATTGCAGCAGCCCGAAACTCGTACTTTGCCGCATCCTAGCAATGTAATATCATTTTGAAGTTGAAAAATACTGTTTGTTCAATCCTACTATTGAAATATGTTATTTTTTACTTGGATACAATGCTTGAAACTGTTTGTTTTGTTCACTCCAGTTAATCCTATGACAACGGGTGGGCAAAAGTAGTGGTGTAATTACATTCGCCCACTCGCCCTTTAGTCCAGGCGAACTAGCATCTATCGGCGACAAAACTCAAAGAAAATTTTTTTTCATAGGAATGTTGTAATTGACTTCCTAACTAACATACTAAAAGTCCCCATCGATCCGCCTTGTGCTAAGTCCACCATCTTGAAAAAATGGTGGAACAAGACGACATTTCTTCGGTTTTTTGCAATATCTCGAAAATGGGTAATTTTAAGCAAAAATCCCTAATACCAAACAGAAAGAGCATGAAATTTCCTTCAAGATAGTCCCATTTGTTTTTACTGTATTCATACAGATTTTGAAAAAATCGTAAATAAATATTTTTATAATTCTAACAATCTAAGCCGATTTGATTAAATCATGATTTTTTTCTCATAATACACAAAAACGACTGTAATTTATTAACGGATAATAATTTCGAATTTGGGATTTCAGTATTCGATTCTTTACATATTTTTCTATAATAATAATTTCATAATAGACATTTTAAGACGCCAGTTTCGAAAAATTTAAACATATTTTCAGAATCATAAAAATGTATTTTAGTCACTTCTTTAAAATTTTGTGTTTAATTTCTGTCCGGATTAAGATCTTCAACATCCCAAGCCTTTATTAAATTACAACAGGTTATGGGCCCAGTCCATGCTGGGAAGTGAAGAAATTGGGATTTGAAAAGAAACTAGTCAGCCAAGGAGCGTGTGTCAATAATAATCGGTCAAGTCAGTGTCGGCAGACGGTTTAGTCAGTTTAGTCAGTCATAGTCAGTAACGATATATACTATATAGTCAAAGTCTATAGTCAACCGAGTCAGCAATAAACTAGACATGGATTCGGTAAAGTCACACTTGGAATTGTTATCCGAAGATGCGCAGGGCAACGTCAACTATGTTTCATGGCGTTTTAAAATAGATTTAACCTTGAAATCGAAAGATATATATATGACGTAGCAATCGGAGTGAAAGTAAGGCCTCTCGGGGCTCTTACTGATGAGCACGTGAAAACGTGGATGAAAAAGGATCTTGAAGCACAAGCGCTAGTAGGATTAAATGTAAATAGTAATATTGCCAAAAAGATCGCGACTTGTCAAACGGCGAAACAAATGTTAGACAAGTTGAAAAATCTTTACGGCAAAAAGTCAGATATTACAGTAGAGGGTCTACAAAGAAAATTTTTTGCTTATGCATACGACGTGAGTAAATCAGCCGTCCAGAATTGTATGGAGATTCTGCAAATTTCCGAAGATTTGTCAACCGAAGGAGAAAGAATGGACAGCTGGATCATGACGCGGATTATCGGTATTTTACCTCCTAAGCTGCATCACTTTAGGACAGCGTGGGATAACCTCGGCGTGGCAGATAAAACCATCGATACGTTAGTTGAACGATTGAGACTAGAAGAAGACCGTCTCAGCGAGTACGGGCAGCCGAGCAAAACAAATTCACACAACGCACTCGTTGTGAAATCTCACAAGAAGCCGGGACAACAGTCAGCGCCCTGGCAATATAACACGACTGAAAACTGCTTCAAATGCGATCAAAAAGGCCACGTCAAACGCAACTGTCGTAACAAACCCTGTGCACAGTACATTACTTATTGCAAGGAGAATTATTCTTGTAATGTGTGCGGTCAGAAAGGCCACTTTGCAAAGGACTTGTAAAAGTTATGACTTTTACTTTATATAAAATGGTAAAATAATGCACAGGATAAAATTTGGTGTATATTGATTTTGGTAGTTATGTATAATATTAACAATAAAACAATAAAAACAATATACTATAAAAATATACAAGAAAACTTGATTAATTAAAATATAAATATAAATAAAAGGTGACAGCTCGCTACTCGCTACATTACTCCCCCCCCAAAAAAGGCATGGAGAGTAAATATAAAAAAATTGGCAAGTGGTGCAGGTTAGTGGCTAGTAGGGTAAATGATAAAGATGTGGTATGTATGTTTATGCCAGTGTCGATGCAATTACAGATTGCGGGGTTTGACACTGGCATGTGTTGAAGAAATAAAAATTGTGTTCAAGAGGGAGAGGTTGACAGATTTGATGAAAGTTCCCTAGCAGCCCAAGTGAGTCTGGACAGTGCTAGGGAAATGCTGCAAGTATGAAAGGAAGGAAGAGTGTTGTGAACTGTTGACGTGTAAGTGATTGTTTGTGTGAAATTTAAATAAAAAATACCTTAATAAAATAAAATCTAAAGGAGTCCGTAGGAGATGAAGAATAAGATGCAGAGGTTGAGAGGTTTGCTTGGAGTATAGTAGAGGGTTGAAGTTGACGTTGCAGTGGAGAACAATGAAGAAACGAAGATGTTGAATGACAGGTCGAAGAAGATGGAGAATGTCTTGAAGAATAGTCGCGAAGAACAGTCGATGAAGGATGAGGCGTGAAGGATTGTAAAACGTCGGGGTCACCAATTGTAAAAGTTATAATATAAAATCACTTTTATTTGTATAAAATATAAAATTCTTTAGAGTATAATAAAATTTGGTGTATATTGATTTTGGTAGTTATGTATAATATTAACAATAAAACAATAAAAACAATATACTATAAAAATATACAAGAAAACTTGATTAATTAAAATATAAATATAAATAAAAGGTGACAGCTCGCTACAGACTGCACCAAACGATACGACAAAAGCGGACACGAGATGACAGACAGGCACGATTCCAAACCAACGAATCGTAGGGCATTGATAAACATAAGTTTATCAGCTGCTACTCTGAGCAGTTTAAAATCCAAGCGAGATTCTCGAAATCGCTGGTATCAGGATTGTGCTGCAACTCAGCATATGACGTCACACAGAAGCTGGTTCAGTACATTTACTGAATTTGAAAGTCCTTCGAACGTAACCATCGGGGACGCGACCAACTTGGAGGCGTCTGGCATTGGAGATATCGAGGTTGAAGCATTCGATGGAACGGTCTGGTACAAGACTGTACTGGAGGACGTTTTATATGTGCCAAAATTAAATTTTAATCTTTTTTCTGTTGGTAAAGTTTTAGATAAGGGGTATGTACAGACGGCTGATCAGAGGAAATCAATCTTCATGACATCAGATCGTCGACAAATTGTGGCAGTGGCAGAACGCGACGGAAATTTATTTGAGATGAAGCTGCGTCGAGAGGAACCAGGACAGTGCCTGATAACTACTTCAATTAGGACTTGGCATGAACGATTGGCCCACCAAAATGTCATACTCAACAGAAACAAGAAGTTGAACCGATCTTCGCCAGAAATGAACAAAGAATTGAAGCCAATGATGTCTTTAAATGTACAAACGAATTCTCTCCCAGTTCAAGCTCAAATAAATGACATATTAATAGCTTGCAAAAACGAACCAGTAATCGGTGATACACCAGATATAATCGACACAATAACTAAAAACCCCTTTATTAAACTGCCAAAATCTGAAGATAAACTTGATTTAAAATCAACTGGAACAACAACGAACGATCTTGAAGCCCAAACGGAAGAAACTAAAATAGAACCAAAAAGATTCATAGAAGAACTTGAAACACAGTCGTCACCGTCAGTGGAACAACCTAAAATGTCAGAAGAACAACCGAAAATGACTTTAAATACAGAAATACCGCAAGGAGTAGATGATGATGGAATATTTAAAGCCATTGAAGAAGAATTTAAAGGTCCTAAGAAACCTGAAACACAGTCAGACAATAGCGAAGAATCTGAAGATAAAGAAGAAAATACAAAACAAGTTTCAGAACAAAGATTGTTGTACCGCGATCTGCTAACAAACGACGTAGATAAAAACATTACGAAGTTGATACAACACGATCATATTAAAAACACAAAATACACTAATGATACGACTTCGAAACGACGCCAGAACAGAAAACAGAACTTTAAAAAGTTATTCGATCTGTACATCGAAAGCCACAAGGGCAAATTCTAAAAGCCGTCGGACATCATTCAAATCATCGACATGGAAGCTTCAGATTTCGAAGAATTTATGTCAGAATCAGACTCAGATTGTTCTCTAGACAGTCACACCAGAAACCAATCAAAATCAAGAAAAGCAAGACCAAACAGTCAGATGAAGAAAGCAAAGAGTTATGCAACATTACAAACGAACAAGATCAAGAACACAAATCAAAAGAAGTCAGGAAACTGCCGTTTGTATTTTGACCAAGCCTTTAAGTCGAAAACTGTTTGGTATGCTGCGATGTAAAATAATTAAGGAGGAGTGTTAGGGATAAATTATTTTACACGCAGTAGTTTATGAAATTAATTATATATAACAAAAACAATGTGCAACTGTTATTATTGTTTATGTCGTTGTCATTCAATTTTTAGTAAATAAAGTGATTTTCTATCTTCAACATCCCAAGCCTTTATTAAATTACAACAGAAAATAACCAAACTTTACAATCGGAAACAAGCAGAAATTTTGAAATTTGGAATGAGCACTTGTATAGATCTAATAAAACCAAACCGAATCGACAAGATTAGAAGCAAAGCTGATGAAAACATAAAGAATCAAATTCAAATTTTCCAACCAAGCGAAAGATTTATGGTAAAAAATTGTGTAGGCGAAAAGAAATGGATGTTTGGAAAGATTATAAAGAAGAGAAATGGAATACTACATTCCATGGTTGATGTAGAAGGAAAGGTTATGCAGATACATGTAAACCAGTTGAAGAAAACCGATATTGCCAGCGAAGAAAGAACCAGGTACGTAGACACTTCTAATCATATCTCAGTTAATGTTAAATTATAGTCATCGATAATTACCAAATTAAGGAAAGAAGCAGACTTCGAGAATTCGTCATCCGAAATGAAGATCCAGAACCAGTACAGCCAGCAACCTCAACAGTGAATAAGCAAGATAGTGGTACGGCATTGCCACCAAAGCGATCCACCAGAACCAGAAAACCAGCCGATAGACTGACGCTGTGATATATTTAAAATTTCTTATGAGAATGCAGTTTTATATATTGACTATTCTAATAAATAAAATACATAATATCATATCAATTTTACTAGTTTCATATAGATCCAGAATCTAAACTATGCGAACTGTCACTAGCATAATAATTAAAATTGTATGTAGGCGATGATATTGACATTTGGCAGAACAATCGCACAGGGTCCAGTACATGCAGCGCCCCACGGTATAACCATAGAAATGGAGAACTAAAGTGTACCTAGCCTGACCGCGTTTACAGTACGCGAGACATAGCGAGTGGAACTACCTATTCTTCTTATACCGTGATATACGTCAATGCGGCTGATCGTTTCCACCTACTGATACTGTTTTTAACATTGTCATAGTTGTGAAAACGATCAGCCGCATTGACGTATGTCAAACATCTTAAAGCCCTGTTCGCACGGCGATCTTTGGAGATTCTACGGAGAGTCAAACTCCCGGCAAAGTCACGGCAAAAAAGAAGTTTTTTTCTTTCTAGTGATAATTACGTGGTTTTGAAGCAATCAATAAATTATAAATTCTTCTTTTCCAAGACTCATTGATAATTTAACAAATAATTATCACTAGAAAGAAAAAAACTTCTTTTTCTCCGTTGTGATAATTTACACAAAATGTCTATGTCAACAGAAATAACATAATATAATGACATGACATGACATAAGCTATGTGCAAATAGCTTAAGCCAGCAAAACTCGAATTAAAGTCACTCGCATGTTCGCTGAGGCATTTTATAACTCATTTGATGTGCTGTGTACATCCATGTCCGTTTTGTTTCAGATCAAAGGAGATCCACTTTAGCCTCCCCCCACTAAGGAGTTCATCTCTGAGCGATCTGAACGGAGAGAACGACGATTCAGAATCAGAGATCTCTGAATCGCTTCTGATGCCCACCAACGCTCATAGCAAGAGGTCCAATTCTTTCAGTGAGTTAAGATTGTTTTTAGTGGAGGGCAATAGTATATTACTTCTAGAGGGAGAAGTAGGGGCAGCACGAGCGTAGCGAGTGCTGCCAATTCACTCGAGTGGGAGCCCCTACTTCTCCCCCCAGTGAAGTATACTACTTTTTTTTACAAGTGCGGCATCTGTGCTTGAATTTATTTATTAATTTAATACTAGTTTTATCTATCACCGCTATAATTGTCTTAAAATAAACTCATTTTGATAGAATAATAAATTAATCAAGGATGTTTAAAAAGGATATCATTTTTTTCAAAATGATAGTAAAGCGAAGTGGTCCATGATCGTGTCTTAGTTACCAAATAACAACGAAAACAACAAACTGGAATTTTTATTTTTGAGAATGTCAGACTGTGTTAATATTTTGTATAGACAAGATAATTTGCTTTAAAATGAGTTATAATTCCGAAGAACAAACGTCGGATGTGCCATTTGATATCGAGGAAGAAGCAGAGACTGTGATCTCCGAACTTATCCCTGCAAAATTCGGATCCAAATATGAATTGGTCTTAAATTGGTAGGAACAATTCGAAGAACATTAAGGCTATAAGGGCCGGCTGGAATGTAGAATAGGTGTTTAAGAGAAAATGCGTTTTTTATTTTAGGAGATCGTTTATTATGCTTAAATATGACCTAAACAAGCAAAATTAGACCGCGGAAGAGTGTAACATGATTTTTTGAAGAAAATTAATTTTTTTTGGTTAACCTCAATGTGTCAAAATGGCTAAAAATAAAGCCCCTCAAACTCGGTTTTGGTATTTACTACACTAACAAAGCTAACAAAACCGTACTAGAGCCCCACAAACTCGGTTTTGGTATTTGCTACACTTACAAAGCTAACAAAACCGTACTAGAGCCCCACAAACTCGCATTTTTTTTGTATCCATGTTTTTAACATGGCAAACACTATTGAAATTTATATTAATCTAAAACAAATGTTATATTGTATTTATGTCAAATAGTTTCGAAAACTTAAAAAAACAGGTAATAAAAGCCTTATATCTGTGAAAAATATATTTATTTATTGATATCTCTATTACATAAATGTATAAAAACGTTAAATCACATGTTTAATCTGTTAATTTTTCAGCATAACCAGTGTTGACAGTTGTCAAAAATTTTACCCTAAAAACTAACAAAATCGGCCCTAATCCTTGCTTCCGCGGCAAAATTGACACCGATTGACACAAAAAAAAACGAAATTCCTTTTAAACACCTATTCTACACTTTAGCCTAAGGGGCCATATGTAATGAAAAAGCATTGCTCGTATATTTTGAAGAGTTAAGTAACAGCCAGAAAGTGACCAGAAGCCATCATCCCTTTGATGTTACTACTCGATGTTGAAAACGTAAAGCGAGAAATATTTACGCACGAAGGTCAGGAATATTTACAATGTGTCATGTGATTTTTTAAAGTATAATAATAATTTTCAGGTTGTTTTGATTTTTGGATTGGCAGGTGGATGCAGAAGAGTGGAATTAACATAAGCAATGTCTTAGATGAAGGATAATGTTTTAGAGTCGTAATTCCAGGTACCAAAATACGCAGAGACAATAACTGTTGGAAATATTGATGGTATTAATTAAGTACAGACTGTCAGAAATTATATAGAATTTCGGTCTAAAAATTGTTTCAATGATCATTTTTTCTGGCATACAGAAATCGTCAATGCACAAATCAGCCTATAGTCCAGTCAGGAGAGGTTTTGACTGAAGACTAATACATAACCAAATGAAATTTGGCATGTGAGTAGTTAAGAACATACAGAAACAAAAAAAAAATTCGCTCCACCTCGGTATGCTCCGCCTCCCACAAAAATTTTCAGTTGAAACTCAAAATTTTCTTGTAACGCATTTTCCTCGAAAACTATCAAAGATTTTGGAAAACTGTTTTGACAAGATGAAAGCTGAGGAAATTTGCTATCAAAATGGTCTTTGAAAATTTTTCATAAGTAGCACCGTGTAGGCACCAGCCATTTAATATTCGAATGACTTGAGAATTTTCAGTATAGTAGGCGCGAATGACGTAATAAATTCGCCGCTACAGAATGAATGTGGTATAACTTCGTTAAAGAACATCATTTTGTAAAGATAAAAATTGCATTTTATTCGTCGAGGCTTCCACTTTCAATTGCACTAATAACATTTGAATTTCCGACCCCGTTTATACCGAGAAACTTGCTTTAAAAAAAATCATAACTCAGTATTAGAAGACGTTCAAAGAATTCTCAATATTTTCAATATCTATGAATGAAATTGTAAACTCGTAGAGGATTATCTTCATCAAATCATCCCCAATCACATGCAACTATTTGGAGGGTTGTGTGTTGTACGTCCGAAAAAAAAACTGGTTTTTGCTATCTCATAGATTTCTTTATTTATCGCGGGCACTAGCATTTTTGAAAATAGACCACTTTTTGGCCCCGTAAATTGATTTTTAATGAGCTTATCGTTAAGTACAAATCCTAATCAACAAGATTCTGTAATTTGTTTCATCAATTGTACTACTACGTACATGTAACAGATGTTTTCCTAAAAAAAGATCATAACCTATAAATAAAGAAGGAAGCGAAAACCAGTTTTCTTTTCGGACGTACAACACACAACCCTCCAAATATTTGCATGTGATTGGGGATGATTTGGTGAAGATAATCCTCAACGAGTTTACAATTTCATTCATAGATATTGAAAATATTGAGAATTCTTTAATACTGAGTTATGATTCTTTAAAAAGCAAGTTTCTCGGTATAAACGGGGTCGCAAATTCAAATGTTATTAGTGCAATTGAAAGTGGAAGCCTCGACGAATAAAATGCAAATTTTTTCTTTACAACATGATGTTCTTTAACGAAGTTATACCACATTCATTCTGTAGCGGCGAATTTATTACGTCATTCGCAATGTAGCGCCTACTATACAGAAAATTCTCAAGTCATTCGAATATTAAACGGCTGGTGCCTACACGGTGCTACTTATGAAAAATTTTCAAAGACTATTTTGATAGCAAATTTCCTCAGCTTTCATCCTGTCAAAACTGTTTTCCAAAATTTTCGATAGTTTTCGAGAAAAATGCGTTACAAGAAAATTTTGAGTTTCAACTGAAAATTTTTGTGGGAAGCGGAGCATACCGAGGTGGAGCGAATTTTTTTTTTGTTTCTGTATGTTCTTAACTACTCACATGCCAAATTTCATTTGGTTATGTATTAGTCTTGGGTTTCAGTTAATTTTTGACTCTCCTGACTGGACTACTATTGGGATAAATACAATAGGAAGTATACCGAAAATAATTACACTGTTTTTGGGGTTGCCTGATGCAAAAGAATTTACGGGTCACTGTTTCCGGCGCATCTCCACTACAATGTTGGCAAATTCAGGTGCAGATCTTCGCGACATAAAAAAGACACAGTGTCCCGTATGGCGTTCTGCTTCCGTTGCGGAAGGCTTTGTAGATTTCTGCCGAGAATACGAATAAAATCGCAGTCCAGATTTTGGAAATGAATGGAACAGTTTCATCCGAGAAAACTGATGCTATCGTCTTATTTAACCAATTTCAATTGTACAAGCACACAAGTGAAATCGGTCAGTGTTAACGAAGGTGTTAATTTATATAACTGTTCAAATTGTGTTATAAATATTTATAAAAATAATAAATATCTACTCAATTATGTTTTATATAGTCGTACCTATTCATTGTATATTTATTTAACACGTTGACGGACAGTTGCGTCTATAGCCGTCAAAGCGAAGTTCACTATGTGGCATGACGGCAACAGCCGTCCAAAACGAAACGGTCGTTTTCAGACACTGCGGCTATAGCAGCACAAATGTGCATTTACCAGCGTATAACTAGAAGCCTAGGTCATGTTTTGGAAAAAAAAAAATTTAGGTTGAATTTCGTTTTCCATCTGTTACACGACTTGCAGCTTTAGTATGCACGTGGTTGTGAACGGAGTAGTGTGATCGTTTTTTTTCCTGAATTTGTTATTAATACATTTAACGATATTTATTGTTTATACTGGTAAATATTTGTTTGTTATTGATTTTACACTTTAAATGGAAATAAAAAATTCAAATTATAGCATTTTTTGATACATTAGCGATATTTATGGTTTACTTTTTTATGATTTTACATTTGAAATATAAATAAATAATAATAAATAAAGGTGCTGAATTAAAGTAGTTCGGTCGTCAATTGAAGTCTTTGATTTTGTATTGAAAATGGTCTGGTTGAACAGAAAATTTAATATTATTTTCAAAAGGGCCAAGAAAACATGCCCTTGCGGTACTCATTTTTGAGAAAAATGAGTTTGAAGTTCACTGTTTTTACATGGGCTCTTATGGAAAATGACACTTTTGGTTAAGAAAAATTGAAATTGCGCCGTAAAAGTTCGTTGAATAAATAATGACAAATTGATATTTGGAAAGGTAATATATTAAGTCTTCATTATGCATAGTCAAAACCCTACGTTGCCGATGTAAATGGCCCAAAAAATGGGAAAATATGTGACAAAATCACGACCAAGCGGAAGCCGATCGGGCGTCTCGTTCTGCAGGGTTGCCAACTGCGGCGCGTGGGAAATTTAAACGCAGATTTGAATGTTAAGCTTTTATTTCTTGAAACAGATTGGATTGAAAAATCAATGATTTTCATCATTTTAAGTCATTTATCAAGAACTCGATGAAAATTCATCGCGGTGCCTGTCACTTTCGCGGCGTCCTGTGTTTACATTTGAATGCCTCGGACAATGCTGCCAACTGTGTCGACGCCATAACCTGGCCCGAGTTATGACACCGGGTGATTGACTAGTCAAGTTGCGAATGAAATTACAAGATTTGTAAAATACGACTATTTGTTTGAGAACCAAATGCATAAAAATTCATAATAAAATATTAAAAACCGTTACAGTCGAATTTCACTTCATAAAATGACAACAAAAAACGAACGGATTTTGACTAGCGTCAACGACAGCAGAAAGAGTAAAACTATACTTCTAATATTCTAAAAATTACAAAAACATATAGTGTCAATTTTCGAACTTCACTTGTTCCTACTGTCCGTCAATGTGTTAATTTGTCACTCACATCCATTTGCCATGATCTATTTAATAGGAATCTAAATCTATTTCTGAAAATATCAAATCGAAGTCTGGAGCAGCCGGCAGAATCTCAGGTAGCCTTTGCTGAAACACAGTTTGTAGTTCCCCTCGGCAAATTTAGATGGCATTCTTTCATAAATTATCGGTAAAAAAGAGAATTATTTTATCAAAAGTGCGAAATAATTGTAAAGTAGGCGTTATAAATTTTGTTCATGTTACATTTTTAATTTTGACATTTTCTTAGTGCAAGTATTTTCTTCACTTGGTAACACATTTTGGGCTAGGTATATAAAACTCTAATCTGCAAATACCGTCTTATGCAAACACTGACTTATGCATTTCTCAAATAGACAAAACTTGCCTTTTACATTTCAAAAAAATGGCGCGACACAGACTTATGCATTTCTCTAATCTACAAAGCCTGCCTTGTATATTTCAATAAAATGGCGGGAAACAGACTTATGCAAACACTGCTTTTACTAATACCACATTGTGCAACGCACGAATATGCAAACACCGTTCTCGACAAAACTTGCCTTTTACATTTCCCTACTGTCGAGCGTATAGTGTGTAGTCATACCGCTAGATGGCAGCACGTGCAGCATTTATTTTAAAAAAAAACTAACAAAACCGTACTAGAGCCCCACAAACTCGGTTTTTGTTTTTACTACACTAACAAAGCTAACAAAACCGTACTAGAGCCCCACAAACTCGGTTTTTGTTTTTACTGCACGTACTGCCATCTAGCGGTATGACTGCAAACTATACGCCTGACAGTAAGGAAATGTAAAAGGCAAGTTTTGTCGAGAACGGTGTTTGCATATTCGTGCGTTGCACAATGTGGTATTAGTAAAAGCAGTGTTTGCATAAGTCTGTTTCACGCCATTTTATTGAAATATACAAGGCAGGCTTTGTAGATAATATAATACGGCGGGATAGCATAGTGGTTAGAATGCTAGGCTCTGGTTACAGAGGTCGTGGGTTCGAATCTCGGTCAGGTCAGGAAATTTTCACGTCCTGATTTGGATCAGTACCTACTTCCGTTACCATTCCAAGTTGGGATCTAATTAACTTGACAACCTCTAGCTATCGGGCACCGGCTAAAGGCTGTAACAAGGGCTTGCGTCGGGTTGACTGGCAACACACGGTAGTAAAGTAAACAAGAAAATGGCGCAAAAAGTATAATACTGTGTGTGTGCCATCAAGTCACCCTAGGGATATAACCCAAATGAGGTTCAAATCCCGAAATCATAATACAATAATACAATGTCAGAAATTAAAGTGTTGGCTACTATTATTCTATTCCTTTATATTGCTCATGAAAAGTTTTTCATTCATAAATACGTACTTATGTACTTCAACAATAGTTAGCGAAAAAATAAAGAAATCTTCAAAATTTACAAAAAGGTAGAGCTACTGTCAACATAGCCCTCAATAACTTTTTCTGTATAAATTATGGCTATATTAGAGGAACCCAGAAAAATTATACGAGCACGAACTTGGCTAATATTTTTTAAATTTAAATATATATTTAAGTGGAAGGGTATACCGGTTTACCGGTAAATGTCGTAAAATTGTTTTGAAACAAAAATATCTTTCATTTTCGAATAAAGAAAGATATCGACTTCCTTGTGTTCAACATTCGATTTCTTAGTTAATTTTTTGTGGCATACATAATTTTCAACATTTCGCGGAAGCTCTAGTTCGGCCACAATTCAACATAACCTCTTAAAAACAATAGTGAAATTTTAGTATTTGTGTGTGTAATTTCTGAATAAATTAAAATATTGACTTGCTGTTTCCTGCATTAAATTCTTCAAAAAACATCTCTATAACATATTTTATATAGGAAACATTTTAATGCCTTACCTAAAGAGTTTTTCTCGAGAATATATGAAAATGTTAGAATTAATTTTATTTTTTGTGTTTGATCATTTGTTAGTACAGTAAATGAGGGTATTTTACTTTAAAAAAATACTTAATGGCTGAAATTTTGAGGGGGGTGTTTTGGGGCATGTTCTGAGTCTAAAACCGAGTTTTCGTATCCGAGAGGGTGGGGGAAGGTACTACAATCTGTCAATATGGGGGTAAATTTGTTTTTATTTTTTATCTATGTTACCTGGGAGCAAAACATAGAAGAAATTTTAAGAAGAAACAACTTTAGCTGGCAAGAGGCAAAAAGAAAGGCAACAAACAGAAAAGAGTGGAAAGACATAATTAAAATAATAAAGTAAAATAAGAAGGTGAAAACAATCTCGACACCCGAAAGGGTAAAAGAGATTTAAATGATAATAATAATAATAATCTATGTTACAATCGCCTGTACATTTAAGTTCAACAGATGAAATTTGTTGAAAATAAAATATTCTTTCTTATAAAAAGAAAATCAAGGCCGTAGATCAACTATATCAATGACAATGGCCGGTCGAAGGTCAAAAGTGAGGGGTGGTTTTTGTTTTTTCGTAAATACCGTGAAATTGGAGAACTTTTTCGCATCGTGCCTACATACTATTTTAACGTACTTGAAATTACTTACAAAATGAATGCTTTCACACTCTTCTACAATAAATAAATTTCTATTAATCCAACGACCAAGTTGCTCGCGCGCGCCGAAGCTAAACTTCGTTACTCGCGCGTACGGCGCAGTATAAGGTCCTTTACGGCTTCGCCAATACCTCGGAATCGAGAAGATTTTTAGTATAGTGCTTTGATCTGAATAGGAAGTTTTTTCGACATCCACAGGCCTTTCCACAGCCAGTTTTACAGGTGCAAGAAATCAGTTTCAGCAAACTTGGCGGTGTCGGATCTTTTTCGCAGGCGACTGGCATATAAACGCTCCTTGTTTTTTTCTAATTCCAGTCTTCCGGATCTTTGTAATATCCTTTCCACTCTTGAACCCGATGATATACTCTATACGCATATAGGCGTGCTACAGCTTCAGTAGGTGGTAGGGAAGCCAAATTGAAAGAATTTTTTTCCAGATTGAAGGAAACACTTTGTAACGATACAAGTTTAGAGTCTCGTTGTTGCCTCTATACAGCTTGTAGAAGAAGAATTGTCCAAGGGCGGCTATTGCGACACGTCGTCGACTTACAACGCCGGAAAAATGAAATTCATTTCAACACTGGAGAAGGATCTCCAACTACTGGACTCAATCTATCTTTTCCAAAATGAAAACGTTATTCCATCCGCAATAGCCGCCCTTGGACAATTATTCGTCTTGCCAGTCGCCTGCGAAAAAGATCCGGCACCGCCAAGTTTGCTGAAACTGATTTCTTGCACCTGGAAAATTGGCTGTGGAAAGGCCTGTGGATGTCGAAAAAACTTCCGATTCAGATCCAAGCACTATACTAAAAAGCTTCTCGGTTCCGAGGTATTGGCGAAGCAGTAAAGGACCTTATATCGCGCCGTACGCGCAAGCCGCGATGTATAGCTTGTAACGGAGTGAAATGTGGATTCTTTTCGTGATTGATTTGGAGGTTGTAGAAAGAAAATAGAGCAAGCTGTTGATGTCGAAATTGCGTGGAAAAACTGTTTATTTTCCTAAAAAAAATTATAAACATTGTTACAACAATATCACAGTATATATGAAAAGGATATTCACTGTTTGATAGTGAATTCCTATACATTTCTATTAATTACAACATGTGCAAAATGAAACTGAACTACATATTATGATTAGTCAAAAGGAAATAATAATTAATATACTAAATAAGTAGTAGCAAAATCTGAAACACAAAGTGTTAAACATACCTAAAAAACCAGCAGGTAAAACAAATAACCACGAGCGTAGTTCACAGAAAAATCTTCAGCTAACACACAACTGTCTTCAATGGCGAATGGCGGCAGACAAACACATGACGGCCTGACAGCTGCTAATATCAACGACCCACGACTTACCGGCTGGGCAACGCGCCGGTAACGGTAGTGATAGCCGAAGAACCGAGTGCGGCCCCCAGAGGCCACTAGCTGGACTAGAATAAAAATCGTTCCGTTGCAACTGACCCCCAGTTTCGGCATGAAGACTAGCTTAGGCTGAGGGACGAAAATCCCTTTAATGGCGGAACAGCTTCAAGTGCGAAGCATGGAACATACCGTGCTCGGTACTGGTGTCTGGATGCTCCAGGATAAACGTGGCTGCAGCGACGACCCGTTTTATACGAAAAGGACCTTCAAATAAAAGTAGAAACTTTTTCGTTTCCTTGTTCAAGGTAGAAGACATGGTGTTGGACTTCAGAAGCACCAGGTCATCCACTTTGAACCGGTGATAAGGGCGACCGGGTGCATGGCTCGCCTCCGAGCCGCTCTCCCTTGTAGGCTTTCCTCAGCCAAAACCAACCGTTGTTCCAGTGACGGCAACGTCACTGCACTAGGAAAAGCCAACTTGGTCCTCAAAGGACCCTCTAAAGGTTTATCGAATTGTAGTTCCACTGGAGATAAGCCAGTGGATTCGTGGATCACTGAGTTCAATAACTCAGCAATTCTAGGGACCTCATATGCCCACTTGGTGTGCTGCGCGTGGCAAAAAGTGCGGAATAACCGGTCAAGCTCACGCATTATACGCTAGCTAGGGTTCGCCTGAGAATGACGGACTGAGCAACGCACGACTTTGACCCCCAGGTAAGTTCATTTTTCCTTCCAGGTATCAGCAGTGAATTGAGATCCGTGATCCGAAATAATAGCGTTTGGAACACCATGAGTTACAAAATAATCCTTCTCTAACTTACTCAGAATAGCAGCGGTGGTAGCCTTCTTCAGCGGATACAAAGACACATATTTGGTGAAGACGTCCACGACCACAAGTAGATATGTCACTCCACCCCGTGAGGTAGGAAGAGGACCAAAAAGATCTAGAGCGAGCAGATCCCCAGGACTAGTAGGGACGATGTTCTGCAACTCTGGCTTGGGAAGAATACCTATTTTTGCCCGCTGGCAGATATCACACCTCAGCACCTGATTCTTTACGTCTTGATGCATGTTTTTCCACCACACAGGTGATCGCAGCTCGTTCGGTAGGTGCTCTGCATCACACTCGTGAAGAAGATCGTCCACCGGGTAGTTCGTTGACCTCTGCTCCTCTTTCTGCACCGTGCTGACCATCGGAGCTACTTGGTCGAGCCCTCGTCGTTTCCCTGGTTGAGTTGATCATCTTCTTCAACAACTTTCTTCAGTGCGTGTACTTCCTTGCTAGCCGAGGATTTTATCCCCGAGTACTGTGGTCTCGATGACGGATAAGCTCGGTTGCATTCTCTCGGTCCTCGAAATTGATTTTCATGATGCTCTGTCCTACTCGGACGATAGAACGGCTTCACGTTCGTCTCATTGTAGTCGTCGGCCTGTCTCAGTCTGCTTACGGCATCTTCGCAAGATGTCACACCTACCAGTAAGCAGGAATAATGTGGTGGTAGTTGCCGAGCCACGGTAGCGATTAGCATAGGTTCCGTATACGGCTCATCAAAAAACCGACAGATTGTCATTTGTCGCAGAAAGTCATTTGCTAATAGCCCACTTTCATATCTTGTCGCTTGTAACTGGAGTTTGGCTTGCAGTTGCCTTGTTGGTCCCCAAAAATGTGTCAGAAACCCATTTTTGAATTCCGTAAATGTCCGGTAATTGTACACAAACGCGTCAGCCCACAGCAGCGTGACCCCCTGATCGTCAAAAATTGGAATATTTTCTGACGGATCCCTCATCATCACTGGCATTTGTGGCGTTAGCAGAGCGTTTTCATAAGCGCTCATCGTCAGTCGCATAATTCTATTAACTATTTCTTCAAAATTTTCATTTCTTCCGGAAAATGAAGCTTGACTGAACAAATTTTCGGTTTATGGCGGTGGTGCCGCCATATTGTCCAGGCCTGGGCCCGTTCCGGTCGAATGAACTCGACCTCGCCTCGGTGTTCGTTCTTGCTCTCGTCCTCGGAACACGTGGAATTGCCCCTGTGTCCCTTGGACTACGATCCATCGGCATCGTCCTTCTATTTCTTCCAAAATCACGGCCCCACGTTGGGCGCCAAGATGTAACGGAGTGAAATGTGGATTCTTTTCGTGATTGATTTGGAGGTTGTAGAAAGAAAATAGAGCAAGCTGTTGATGTCGAAATTTCGTGGAAAAACTGTTTATTTTCCTTAAAAAATTATAAACATTGTTAGGTACAACAATATCACAGTATATATGAAAAGGATATTCACTGTTTGATAGTGAATTCCTATACATTTCTATTAATTACAACATGTGCAAAATGAAACTGAACTACATATTATGATTACTCAAAAGGAAATAATAATTAATATACTAAATAAGTAGTAGCAAAATCTGAAACATGCAAAGTGTTAAACATACCTAAAAAACCAGCAGGTAAAACAAATAACCACGAGCGTAGTTCACAGAAAAATCTTCAGCTAACACACAACTGTCTTCAATGGCGAATGGCGGCAGACAAACACATGGCGGCCTGACAGCTGCTAATATCAACGACTCACGACTTACCGGCTGGGCAACGCGCCGGTAACGGTAGTGATAGCCGAAGAACCGAGTGCGGCCCCCAGAGGCCACTAGCTGGACTAGAATAAAAATCGTTCCGTTGCAACCTTCGGCACGCGCGGGCAACTTGGTCGTTGGATTCATAGAAATTTATTTATTGTAGAAGAGTGTGAGAGCACTCATTTTGTAGGTAATTTCAAGTACTTTAAAACAGTATCGAGGCAGGATGCAAAAAGTTTTCAAGTTCTCCAATTTTACGGTATTTACGAAAATACAAAAACCACCTCTCACTTTTGACCTTTGAACTTGAATATAGTAACAAAGATAAAAAATCTGACGTGGACTTCCTTGTACGCCTATTAAACTGTTCATACTTTTCTTAATAACTAAAATGTAGAATAATATAAAAAAATCTGACGTGGCCACCACAAGACCTCCCGCCATACCTACTTTATTCTTTTAATTTATTATACAAATATATTAATATACTCGTATAAGTACTACTACTACTGCTACTATACTCACAAATATATTTTAGTCATTTTATTTAAACTGCAGAAGAAGATATAAAGCATATTTTACTATTGTCACTGTCATGTCATAATCATTTAAATTTTACGTAGTAACAAATGTTAATTGATCATGGACTACAAGATACCGAAATACTAAATTATAAATATATACCACTGTGAGAGATAATAGGAATGGATGTCCGGGATTCCGTGTATGGAAGATGATAACAGAGAGCGAGGTTGTAAATCTCACTAGCACAAGATTCACCACGTACAACACTTTATTCACACACACAAATAATACGGATGTAACAATCCAAATAATAATACGGTAACAATACAATAATAATGATGTACTTAAATTCTCGGAATATAAAGCTCAAAGGCTTTGGATCAAAAACACAGTTCAAGCACATGGAGCGAAACGGGACAGAGCACTGAACTGCGCAGCGTGATGTCTAAAACGGAACTGGCTGAACTTTACAAATTCAGTCCTGCTATGCAGACAGGGCACAGCGCTACCAACTGCCACAAAAAGTACAGTTGACAGTTGTAGAGGGCGTGTCTCGAACAACCACTTTAATTATTATTCTTAGATGATACCTGATACAAAAATATTTATAAAATACCGATTGTAGGTAATAATCACATAATCTTTCATTTAAAATAAAAATTTGTCTTAAATTAAATATTTATCAAAATATTTGAAAAAAGTACAACTTCCGGTTTGTAGATTGAAACAAAAAATAGGAGGTGCGCAACTAGATGCTATAACAGTCCTAAATACAAAATTTCAACTGTCTACGTCTAACCGTATTTGAGTTATGCGACATACATACGTACGTACGTACGTACGTCCGTCCGTCCGTACATACAGACGTCACGACGAAACTAGTCATAATGGATTCAGAAAAGGTCAAAACGGATATTTCCGTAAAAATCTGAGAACCGAATTTTTCGTGATTACAATACTTTCTTTTACTCCGTACAAGGAAGTAAAAATTAATACTAAAATTTTCATATTTTCTCCAAGAAAACCTCATTCAGTATCGGTTTAACTAAGGCATAAGAACGGTTTCTATATAAAGTGTCTTATAGATAATTTGTTAAAGAATTTAATGCAATAAACCGCAAGTCAATAATTTAATTAGTTCAGCTCCACAAAAAATACTAAAATTTCACTTTTGTCGCTAAGATGTTATGTTTGAATTGTGGCCGAACTAGTACTCCCGAAATATTGAAAATTATGTATGTAACAAAAAATTATCTAAGAAATCGAATGTTGAAAACCGGAAGTCGATATCTTGATTCATTCGAAAATAAAAGCTGTTTTTGTTTGAATAGACAAAATTAAGCTATTGTTGAAAATGACTAAAAATTGCTTAAATATGTTTTCACTATTTTCTCGAGAACTGTATTCTCGACTGTACTACTTACAGAAAAAAGAAATATACCATATTATAGCAAATTTTATGCTCTACAATATCCTTTGTAACAATTTGTCTCGTAATATTAACCATACGAAATAAATAAAAAAAACGAAAAATGGCGAACATTTTTTGAAAATGGCGATCGTCTCTGGTACTTAACACTTTGGCACCACTTCTTATATGAATTTACACACTTTAATCACAAAATGCATAGTTTTGTCCTATAACCGCCGGACTAATCTGTGCTATTGTTTCATTACATCCATTGATTGTCAATATTCCTCTCCTAGGTTGCTACGGTCTAGGGGTAATCGAACCAGCGCTGTACCGCTCCACACTCGAGCTAGACGAATGGCAGTGGCCCGAGGGTCACCTGGGTCGCGTGTTCTTCTCTCTGCGCTATGAACACGGCACGGAGAAGCTCCTGGTCAGCTTGCTAAAGGCCAAGAACCTGCCTTCACGTACCGTGGGCACCGTCAACAGCTGCGACCCCTTCGTCCGGCTGCACCTCCTGCCGGACGAGAGACGCTTCCTACAGAGCAGGCAGAAGAAGAAGACGTGCAACCCGTATTTCGATGAGACGTTGGTGTTTCAGGTGAGAAGAGAGAAGAGATTTAACATTCTGTAGAGGTCTCGTCTAATGCGTGCTTTACACCAATAAATTGTTGATAAAGTTGATCAGTAAATTGCCAAGTAGAAAAATATTTTTGTTCGTGTTCACTTATCAAGTTTGTCTCAATATATTTTGAAAATTTTAATAACCTACCTACCGATATCAGCTCTGTCACTTTACTGTTACTGCCTACAGTGCCAACAATATTTGTCTTCCACTAAACGCTTCTAAACTAAATGAAACTGGATGAAATGCGGGAAACGTCATGGAAACGTAACATTTCATAAAATTAAAATGGTATACACAAAGGTTAGCAATCCCTAGAATTTTAAAGAAGAACATATTATAAGATTCAGGATGATTGGAAATGTAGGAATATAAAAATGTGTACTATTGTGCTGTTTTTCAATTATGCATTGTATTTTACAGACTACTGATTCCAACGATACTCACCCTGCTAAACGACACAAAGTAGAAAGTATGGTTGTAATTTAAACGTAGTTAATTTAAATTTAATGTTGTTTAATAAATATTGTAGGAGTTTGTGAAATCGAGACTGAGACTCCATTAATTTTTACTTTAGATTCTTTTGAAACTGCTTTTACTTCACTCTACTCAACTTTGCCATCAGCTACTATTATAACATCTACTGAAACAACTGCGCTCAAACCATCAACATCTTCAACTCCATCATTTTTAGAAAACCCCATCCAAGAATTCAGGAAAGAATTAATTTTCGAAGATATTTCAGCACAAAATTAAATTTAAATAAACGGGTTTATAACCTTAACGAAGACGAAAACAAAGGTTTTATAGACTTAACAAAAATAAAAATGATAAAAAATTACCCCGTTCTATACAAATCAATTGTAATAATAAAAAATTGTCTACGCAAGTATTTTTCTTAAAGAAAGAAATTCATTCAACGATTTTACAGTCATTAAATGATATTAAAGAGTTAATATGGTAATTTAAGTTTAAATACTTATAATATGATACAACTCAATAATTTATTTTACGTCACTCGGGGGAGGAAAGCAGTGTTTTCCTCTTGCTAATGGAGGGAGGGAAGCGAGTTTTCCCTCCCGCTCGGGAGGACCGTACTTGCTTTCCTCCCGAGCGGGAGGAAAACACTGTTTTCTTCCCGGTACTGGCGGGAGGAAAACACTGTTTTCTTCCCGGTACTGGCGGGAGGAAAACATTGCAAGAAAGGTGATTTCGAGGCCCTCGTGACGTAAAATATTGTGTGTCCCACGGGAGGGAAGGCTATTCCTCCCTTGGGCGAAGCCGGCGCCCTCGCTCGGGCCGCCGCTTGGCCCGCGGGAGTAATAGCAATTACTCCCTTGGGCGAAGCCGGCGCCCTCGCTCGGACTCGCCTGCGGCTCGCCTTCGGCTCGGGTCGCCGCTTCGCCCGTGGGAGTAATAGCTATTACACCCTTGAGCGAAGCCGGCGCCCTCGCTCGGACCGCCGCTTCGCCCGCGGGAGTATAGCACGCTTCCCTCCCTAGGTGCACAAAATACTATTGCAGTTATGCAGATAATAAATAAGTATGTATTGGTGGTCCTAGAATTGAACAATTTAGTGCGGAATCTTGGAACTCCTCTATGTCTGTTGTGGATAGGTATTGATTTCAGTCGATGGAGACATAAAAGTTGTTCATTTGTTGCCAATGGCGAAAAACTCTTGCATAATTTATTATATTGTATTTAACTTCGACAATACAAAATTTCAAACGAAACATGTCGTTAAAAATTGGTAGGTGATGCAATCACTAGCATATTTTGAAATCATATGCAACCCGTCATACATCTGGAAAAAGTTGGCCCGCTTTTCACAGCCCGTTGGTAGGGAACTGCACTCACCGTATTTGTATTTTACTTTTACATCGTGATATTAATACCGTGAGTTTATTTTAACGTGAAAAATGGGATTTTTCATATCCATGGTTACGAATTTGACAGCAATGTATTAGAGCGTTCTTTTTAAAATCGAACATAGGGAATCAATATAACTGTATTATTCTTGACTAATATAACATATTTGGGCAGCTGTAATAGTTCCAAGAGACGCTTTCAACCTAAACTTTTAATTGTTTAAACTATACCTACATCGTATTTCCAGGTAGCATCAGTTTGAAACCAATTAACAAATTCAACACACACACACACACACACACACACATACACACACACACACACACTCACACTCACACTCACACTCACACTCACACTCACACTCACACTCACACACACTCACACTCACACTCACACTCACACTCACACTCACACTCACACTCACACTCACACTCACACTCACACTCACACTCACACTCACACTCACACTCACACTCACACTCACACTCACACTCACACTCACACTCACACACACACACACTCACACTCACACTCACACTCACACTCACACACACACTCACACTCACACTCACACTCACACTCACACTCACACTCACACTCACACTCACACTCACACACTCACACTCACACTCACACTCACACTCACACTCACACTCACACTCACACTCACACTCACACTCACACTCACACTCACACTCACACTCACACTCACACTCACACTCACACTCACTCACACACACACACACACACACACACACACACACACACACACACACACACACACACTCACACTCACACTCACACTCACACTCACACTCACACACACACACACACACTCGAACATTTTGATCCATTACAATACCTCTCTTATAGAATATGAGGCGAGAGGTAAACCAAAATAAAACACATTGAATTATATGAGGTAGCGCGCACAGACAACTATTTAATCAGAGCAACTAAAAATTCATAATTAGTGCACAAAGACATGGTACTTCAATAACATCCATCTTGTACAAGATAAGTTGACAACTTAAAAGTGCAAGTACAAAACCACGGCAACTACTTAGTCGATAGTGCGCGGAGATCACACTTTTTTAGTTGAGCAATTTTTAAATTGGTCAACTTTAAAATCTCTAGGTGCGCAGGTGCGCGGTAGGTCTTATACGAGTACCTATATTAAAATTTAAATTACAATTACAATCCAATTTCAGAAAATTTGTATTTGTAATGTTGTACGGTTGGTTATTATATTAATATTAACATTATTTTCCGTTGATCGTTTATTTAATGAGTATTATCAGTGAGTATTATTAATGTAAAAAAATCATACATTAATGACACTATTAAGGAGGTTCCCTACATAGGCAGTGGCGTACTCAGATATCAGCCTTTAATTAATAAAAATATTTTTATTAATGTAAAACAAAATTCGGGTGTTAATTGATATTGCAATTCGTTCAGTTGCGGTGATATATTTTTACAATAATTTCTAATTCACTAATCAAAAAATGCTTGAAGATTTTTTTACAACAACAACAATATTGTTACAACTATGTGGTCAACCTTCTTCAAATTTTGGGAAATTGATGTCCGTGCTTGCATACGTTTATATACCAAAAATTAAGTAAATAGAACATTTCTAACATCTTTTTATTTAATAAATTAATGGAAAGCCATAAGAGCCCATGTAAAATATTAAAATTTAACAATTAATTTAGTTCAAACTACGTGGTCAAAAATTTCCAAAAAATTCAGGTATCATTTTTATGACACAGACAACATAAATTCAAAGTTTGGTTGCATTAGAACATTTTTTAAAATGTCTAGGGAACCTCCTTAAGAATGGAAAAAAGCTAGATTATTTTGTTTCTACCTCGATGGATGTCGCTACGATCGAAGTTCTATACACAATCATATAGAAGCAAGTTGTGCCGCTCTCGCGCTCTGTAGATATGTATGAGATCTGAAGCGAACAATTTATTCGCTAGATGGAGGTGAAAGCGTCATTTAAATTTTACCGGGAGAATTAAAATTTTAGGAATACCGTTTGAAACACGCTATCTGACAATTGTTGTCTCACAGTAGATTTATTGTAATTTTATATATTGGTAAAAATTATTTGAACAATATTTATGCACATCGAAGTGGCAAAAAAAAATTAGAACGATGTGGCACGGTCAATAATATTTTCGCCAACCGGACGTATTTGATGCAATTGTGTCATTGTTTTTTGGAAAAAAAGCAGGCCATTTGAGGATTGTTTATGATCACCATAGCAATTGTACCGAAATGTAATCTATTCTTCCTAATACAAAAAAACATTGTTGTTGTCATGGTTATACATTTTAATTTTAATTGTTGCGTAATATGAGGATATGTCAGTTTGAGACTCGTAAGATCGCCGAACTCCGCTGCGTGTCGTCCAGCAACCGTCTTACTCGTCCCAAAATCATGCATGTTTTGTATTAATGAAACAAATAACTATATAATAATCTGTATTTTGGTCTGCTCTGTATCATAATTAATAGCATATTATATATTAAAAGACTAAAGTGCATGATTTAATCCTGAGAGTCAAGTTTATTTCACGAGCGGAAGATGAGAGAAATAATCAGCTGAAGGATTAAAAGTTCTTTTGTCCTGTGGTATACGAGTATAGGAACGCTATTTTTTGCATTTCATTCGCAAACGAATACAAAATAGTTTAAAAGACAACACATTTTGTAATTTTGACAGTAAACTTTATGACAAATATTTATATTGTTTCTATAGTACTTTTTAACAAATAGCACGTATTTACTTGACAACGGGATTAATTAATTCAATTTCTTGACAACGGGATTAAATATAAAAAATGATCCCATGGGATCAAATTAATAACCTTAGTCCCTAACCCTAACAATAAAGACTTAAGAAGAGTTTTAGTCCCGAAAGTGCAAAAATGCATATTAGATATTTATACATCAAGTGAGATACATGAATGTTTATTCACGATAATAAAGTTTAGCCGAGTGAAGGTATCTAACTACCGAGATAGACCTGTGCGCCCGCCGTTGGGGTTGATAGCGGCGGCGGCGAAATGTTAAAAATATATCGGCAGCGGCAGTGCGCCGGTGTAAAAGCTTAATTTTGAAGTGGCGGCGGCGTATCTTACTTTTAGGCAGCTATCGAAATTTTTAGTTAACTTTGAATTTTGATGGCGGCGCGCCGTTAAATAATATAATGGCGCGTGTTGCATATTTTTTTTTACATTCGTTCGAATAAGTTTAATTTTTTGAATTCATGAAATTTTGACATAAAGGGTATGTACTAAAATTGATTTTGGTTTTAAACTTTATGCTACCCTATTCTATTATTTATCGTAAACCAAATTGAGATAAAAAATTATCGTAAATATCCAAAATTATCATAAATTAGGTATTTATCTTAAAAATGTAAAACTAGTTCTAATATTTAGAGTGGGGCACCTGAGTTTTGTAGGATAAAAGTTAAACCAGAATATAAAAGAAAAATTAAATGCGCCGCAGGTGAAATTTCTTTTTCCCTCAAGGTCAAAAAATGCTTTATAATGAAAAGGTATTTAGTCAAAGGATGTGAAGTTGCATTTGTTTTTCACCCATTTTATGTGCAAGAATAAATTGTTAGATCACAAAAGTACAATTAATATAAAATTTATTAATTTTGGTTCACCAGTCCGATTTTATTAGAGTGGGCAACTTTTTCTTCCAGAGTGGACAATGCCCACTCTGCCTACAGCCCTGATTTAAAATACAGAATTATTTAAAAAATGAGGTAGTTTTACATTTTCGTGCTGCAACTACTTTAGTCGTTTCTTTTAACTATTGTTCATTTATGTTATTATATAAATCTTGCTCCGAAAGATTTGAATATAAATAAATATAAACTAAAATTCCAGATACACGAAAGCCTTCACAGAATGCTTTGCTATAAGTTTCGCTTCAAATAAAAACCCAAGAATCTAATATTTACACGAGTTAACACGACCCAACACGAACCTACAAAGTACAGTCACTGCAAATATTACAGAAAGCCTGCAATCACAATCGTAATGCTGAAACGGGTGTTGCCATCTCTCGGTTCTAATCTAAAATAAAAATAACATTGCTGCTTATGGAAGTTATAACATATGTCGTATTATTCGATTGTTACCCATCAGATTGTTAAAAACTGTACGAATATATCATTACTGGAATATATATTAGCAAATAAAAGAGTTTGGTTGAGATAAACATAAAAACACAGGCAAAAAGTAGGTTTAAAGTCAGACCATTTTTTAAATTTATTTATAATGAATGTTCATATTTATATTAACTTATAAGAAAATTGTATTTTTAACATAACATGATTTACTTCTTGTGTACAAAATTTCAACAAAAAAAAGTAATAATTATATGAGATAGTTGCCATTTGTTGTAGAAAACATACACTTTTATATTTATTAATTTCATACAAATTTAAAAATTTAAACTTTTTCTAATTAGTCCAGGCATTTTAGATAATGTTTTGGCAAATAGGGGAAAAAAATGATAGACAGCTGAATTTTGGTATATACGCTCATAATGGCTTCTAGTTTAACATACTAAAAGTCCTAAACGATATCGCGTGTGCTTCCATTGCTACGACCTTGTAAAGACCTTGAAAATGAGATTTTTGCGTATAACTCACGAACGGTGACACCAATTAAAAACTTTTTTTTACGAAAATGTTGGTAATTTAATGTACTACAAAAAGGCCCTTACCAATTTTATCGTCAGTTTATTTATTTCCCTCAAAATCGGGAAAAGGCTAATCACCGTTTTGGAATCGTTGAGAGCCCGTGAATTAGACTGCCGGTTTCAGAAAAATAGCTGCCATTTATGAATGGAATATACTATCGACTTCCGGTTTGCGGCATTCAATTCCTTTTATATTTTTCTATTAGACGTATATATTTTTTAACTTCATCAGGCTTTGGTTTAGCCGGAATTTTAAGTTATTTTAATTTTAGTATATTACTAATTTTTTCATTTATTATGTTTAATCGAGTGTTATTTCTGAACAAATAAAAATACTGACTTCCGGTTTTCAGCATTAGATTCCTTGAACATTTCTCTATCGAATACATTATACTAAAAATGTTGAAACATCTTCGTTTAGCCGAAATATAATGATATTCTTTAAGAGAACACAGCGATATTATGTATTTTTGTTAAATTTGTTGTTTTTAAACAAGTCTAATTTTTGAACGAATAAAAATACCGACTTCCGGTTTTCAGCATTAGATTCCTTGAACATTTCTCTATTAAATACATTATACCAAAAATGTTGAAACATCTTCGTTTTTGCCGAAATCTAATGATTTTCTTTAAGAGAGCACAGGAAAATTATAGAAATATTTTTTATTTGTCATGTTTGAACAAGTGTAATTCCTGAACGAATAAAAATACAGACTTCCGGTTTTCAGCATTAGATTCTTTGAACATTTCTCTATTAAACACATTATACTAAAAATGTTAAAACATCTTCGTTTAGCCGAATTACACTTGTTCAAACATGACAAATAAAAAATATTTCTATAATTTTCCTGTGCTCTCTTAAAGAAAATCATTAGATTTCGGCTAAACGAAGATGTTTCAACATTTTTGGTATAATGTATTTAATAGAGAAATGTTCAAGGAATCTAATGCTGAAAACCGGAAGTCGGTATTTTTATTCGTTCAGAAATTAGACTTGTTTAAAAACAACAAATTTAACAAAAATACATAATATCGCTGTGTTCTCTTAAAGAATATCATTATATTTCGGCTAAACGAAGATGTTTCAACATTTTTAGTATAATGTATTCGATAGAGAAATATTCAAGGAATCTAATGCTGAAAACCGGAAGTCAGTATTTTTATTTGTTCAGAAATAACACTCGATTAAACATAATAAATGAAAAAATTAGTAATATACTAAAATTAAAATAACTTAAAATTCCGGCTAAACCAAAGCCTGATGAAGTTAAAAAATATATACGTCTAATAGAAAAATATAAAAGGAATTGAATGCCGCAAACCGGAAGTCGATAGTATATTCTATTCATAAATCGCAGCTATTTTTCTGAAACCGGATGTCTAATTCACGGGTTCTCAACGATTCCAAAACGGTGATGCCTTTTCCCGATTTTGAGGGAAATAAATAAACTGACGATAAAATTGGTAAGGGCCTTTTTGTAGTACATTAAATTACCAACATTTTCGTAAAAATAGTTTTTAATTGGTATCACCGTTCGTGAGTTATACGCAAAAATCTCATTTTCAAGGTCTTTACAAGGTCGTAGCAATGGAAGCACACGCGATATCGTTTAGGACTTTTAGTATGTTAAACTAGAAGCCATTATGAGCGTATATACCAAAATTCAGCTGTCTATCATTTTTTTCTCCTATTTTTTTTATAATTCCTGGACTAAATGGTATGACATAAAAGTATAGGCTTCGAATAATTGTTATAAAAAATAACTTTTACTAATATTCATCCATAATGGAGTTATTCTCTTATGAATTTATAGATATATCGACATTTTGCTTTTGTCCACTCTTAACGCATGATTTTATTAATAAACGATTTCTTTACAGCGTTCAACACACGTAATAAAGTATTATACTAATGATACTATATACAGAGTGTTTCATAACTTCAGGTACATATGTTAAGTGTATTATGTTGTTTGATATGCTGATTACGAAACAAATAGTTATTTACGAACCAAATGCGGGAAGATTTTCATCCCACATGAGCGGTTTTTTTGAAACACGAGCGGAGCGAGGGTTTCATTTACGCGAATGCTGGGATGGGTCTTCCCGCAAGAGGTTTGTACAATGTTTTTTGTAACGAATAAAACTATAATCAAATACATTCAAGTTGTAGTTGTAGTCTTGTCATTAAATTTGAGGTTACGATGCTTTTTGTACTCACTACTACCGACAGATGGCGCGCTGCACACAAGTTTTATTTTTAAATATTGGCGGTTTTCGGTGATCTTCACTAATTTGAATTCCCGGAAGTAACACTTTGTAAACTAAATTTTATTATTTTTAAGATGATTTTACTCTGAAATGTCTAGAAAAGCCAGTGTTTTCTGCATTTTTCCTGATTGACTGCACTGGGAAATTGACATTTCCGATTGTCAATTGCGTGTTTAATATGTCATTTCCTAGGTGATGAGTACAAAAAAGAATTTTTGACAATCGGAAATGTCAATTTCCCAGTGCAGTCAATCAGGAAAAATGCAGAAAACACTGGCTTTTCTAGACATTTCAGAGTAAAATCATCTTAAAAATAATAAAATTTGGTTTACAAAGTGTTACTTCCGGGAATTATAATTAGTGAAGATCACCGAAAACCGCCAATATTTAAAAATAAAACTTGTGTGCAGCGCGCCATGTGTCGGTAGTAGTGAGTACAAAAAGCATCGTAACCTCAAATTTAATGACAAGACTACAACTTGAACGTATTTGATTATAGTTTTATTCGTTATAAAAAACATTGTACAAACCTCTTGCGGGAAGACCCATCCCAGCATTCAAAAAAACCGCTCATATGGGATGAAAATCTTCCCGCATAACTATTTTTAAATCGCAAAATTAATTTCCATGTTTCCCAGTCAAAAAATTTTTGTTACCACTGCCACTGGGTGTAGTAATTATTGTTTCATTAAAAATAATTTAATTTTACTAGTACCTATTATGTAGTTTAAGACTTCTATTGTTTGTGTTTAATAGGAAAACAAATCCAGTGCAATACTACAAAAAATGCTGCAGGTAAACTACCCTTAATTTTTCGAATTTTAAAAAAATTCTTTTTGATTCGTAATCAGCATATCAAACAACATATACTTTTCACTTATGTACTCGAAGTTATGAAACACCCTGTATAGGTAGGTACTACTACTCACAAATATAGTTTAGTCATTTTATTTAAACTTATGAGTTATAACGCAGGAAGGTAGTAAAAAAATCGTGTTTCATTTGTGTAGGTGTCTGCAAAGGACATGATGGACCACATCCTGAAGCTGACAGTAATCGACGCTGGGCGTACGAAGCGTCGTCAAGAATTGGGTCACGTGATAGTGCCCTTACGCGACCTGGATATGGCCGACAATTCTGAGCAGCAGCTCTTCAAGATGGACTTGGAGAAGGTATTGTGTGATTATAACAATTTCGAAAAATTCATAAACATTTCCAATTTATGCAAACTTTACATGGGTATATCGCATGATAAAAATTTATTTTTAAAAAGACATCTGTAGATCCATTCTTTCTCTATTAAATTTTTATAAAAACATTACCTTGAAGTCAATAAAACTATAACAGTTTACTCGCAACAAAAACACTTTTACGGTATTTTTCAACTTCAAAATGATTAGCTAGAATGCGACAAAGTACGAGTTTCGGGCTGGTTTCAGGCAGCCGTAGAGTGGAATAGAAAAAAAGTAAAATCGAGAGTATTCTAGGAATTCGACAGCAGACATGTGCTTTCGCATATCTAGAATAGTGATATGATCTAAGTGTTAACTAACTTTGGGATGTTTGTTATAGGAGGCTCAAGAGACCATCTCGGACCTTGGGGAGCTCTTGGTGTCATTACTGTACAATGAAAACCTGAAGAGGTTGACTGCGACCGTCATCGAGGCCAGAAGGCTTAAAGTGAGTTGTTCATTTTCAATACCGTAAATAAGTTTATATTTACTTATAATTTTTGTACATAATGAATGAGCGGTTGAGAAAAAGTATGGCGTCAATTAATTAAAACTACTCCAAATAATTTATATAATTACCTCTCGGCTCTCGCCTCATAGGTCATATTCTATAAGAGAGGTATTGTAATGGGTCCAAATTTTCGAGTATAAGTTTTTGGTGGATAAGCACGTTTCAGGGTCTCTACAATACGAATTTACTATTTTCACGATGATATCATCTGTGTGTGTGTGTGTGTGTGTGTGTGTTCGTATGGACATTATGAACTGACAATTTTTCGTCCTCGATATCTTATAAAGTATCGAACCGTTTATGTTAGGGATAAATTATTTTACACCAACAGTAGTTTATGAAATTAATTATATACAGGTTGGTGGAGGTGAAATGCGAACATAGGGAACATACATGACAATCGAACTTTCATGCCAGGTATTTTGATATATTTTGTAGTAGTGTCACAAAACGAAGTAATGTGAATTTGTGTGGCAAAAAGAGTAATCAATAACAGAAATATAATAATAAAATCTAAAAGTGCATGTAAACTTTCTCGTTCTGCTCGTACATATACATTATTATGCAAATAAAATATTGTAATGAAAATAAAAATTTCAATAATATGACAGCTACTTTGACCAGACCAGACGGGAAATCCGAAATTCGCACTTCTAGGTGCATTTTATGTAACATTTTGGTAACATGAGTTTCTAGACTAATTTGATCCCGCTGAATTCGAATCTCCCCGTTACCAAGCCGAATTTTGCATGCAACACCCGGAATCCAAGATGGCGGCCGTTTTTTGAATCTTCACGTAAAACACGTAAATATTGTTGTATTTTTGAGAATGATGAGTCTTTTTCTAGGTTTTCGGTGTCTCTGATTTCATTGAATCACACAGTTTTGACATTCAAATGTAATATTCAAGATGGCGGCCAAAGAAACCGGAAGTTAAACCGTACAAAGAATATACAAAAACATTTTAATCAACTTTTGGGTTATCAAGGGCCTTACACAAATTTAATATAATGTATATTACTTAAAATTTACAAAGGAATCCAATGCCGCAAACCGGAAGTCGATATCTTTATCCGTTCAGAAAGTAGAATTGAACACAAAAACATATTTTAGATTCTTTACCGGTTTCAGGATATTAAACCTATATTTACATGCACAAAAGTAGGCTGGTAAGTAAGTAATAACTGTATTCTGTAAGGTAATATTACCATACTGACATGTCAAAACAATCAAGAAAATGAAAATAAAACAATGATAATATAACACTATTTATTAATACAAACGGAACTCAAAACAACAATAATACAAAAATTACTTCTTCTGCTTATCATAATATAAGTTATATAGGGGCACCACCCTTATTGCACAACATAAATATTACCTTGCATCATTCTGAAACTGCATAATTCGCAAGTCTTAATCAAATTCATAAGAAATAAGATAATCTCTGTATAACCGAGAAGACGCTCAAAAAGCGTCACTCTGGTAGTAACCACTGTAGTAGTTACATGTATCAATTATTGTAGCAAATAAAATTGTTTTAAAAAAAATAAAATACTACTTCAAGTATTTAACTTATATATTATTAATTGTATTATTTATTATATTAAATAAACAAATTATTATTATCGATATTTACTTTATTCATCCACGAACGCTACACAACAACTACTCTAGCCAACAAACTACTCTCCAATAAATATAAACAGTTACATAATACCAAAATACCAAATACATTCATCAATTAGCTAACATTCGGCCAGCCTGACATGCGTTCGTCCTCGAGCGCATCCTCAACATGATCCTTAACGCCTAACCGTCGTCATTGGTCCTACTACCAGGAAATTATCAACCTGAAACAATATAATTGAAGCATCTGCGAACTATTTATTTGAGTACAGTATTCAATCATTGTTGGCAACCACGGCGTAACACAGCGGACTGGCCATTTCCGCTGTGAAAGCACTTGTTACCAACATCCGCATTTAAGCTATCCATTGCCGAGTTAGCCTTCCCTAACTCGACATCCGCATTTAAGCGATCCATTGCCGAGTTAGCCTTCCCTAACTCGACATCCGCATTTAAGCTATCCATTGCCGAGTTAGCCTTCCCTAACTCGACAACCGCATTTAAGCGATCCATTGCCGAGTTAGCCTTCCCTAACTCGACATCCGCATTTAAGCGATCCATTATTGCCGAGTTAGCCTTCCCTAACTCGACATCCGCATTTAAGCGATTAATCATCAAACTGAACCAAAATTGTTCTCTCGGTCTTACTTTATAACCTTCAACAACTAACATTCGGTTATCTTTGCTATACTTACATCATTATGTGTCAACCATTGCGTTAAACGGTTTCAGATGTTCCACACATATTACGCCTTCGTAAGGTATTTGTGATCTGTCCGAATACTTTTCCTCTTTAACCTTGTATCGATCATTTTCTAATATTTCAACAATTCGAAATGGGCCTTTATACTTTTCGACTAGTTTTTTGCTTAGTCCCTCACCTCCTGGATGACTTGATATTTTGCATAATACTTCATCGCCTATTTTAAATGTTGGCGCTTTGCATCTTTTTTTGTTGAATAATTCGTTTTGCTTTACTCTGTTTTCTTCTAGTTTCTCTTGTACTTGTTTCCTTAAAGCTGTTACGTCTACTACTGATTCTTCTTCTGAATCAGGTCTTAGCCGATCACCATCGACATTCAGTGCATAACCAAACATGATTTCTGCAGGAGTAACTTTCGTGGTTTTGTGGACAGTACTATTGATTCCTTTCTGAATGGCATCCATATTAGTATCCCATTCATCAGTGGGTATATGTGACCCCATAGTGGCCATCGCGTCAAGTACAGTACGATTAAATCGTTCGACTTGTCCATTTGCTCTGGGCATGCCCACTGCATTTATGAATAATCTAATTCCTTTTTGAGAACAAAATTCTTTAAATTTTTTTGATGTAAATGCTTTTCCTGCGTCGGATATTAATCGGCGCGGATTGCCAAATATTTCAGTGATTTTACTTAGTTCATTAATAACGTGTTTGCTTTTTGTGCTAGGTACGGCCTTTGTGAACGTGAATTTTGTGAATGCGTCTACAATGACTAATACGTAACTATTACCAGTTTTTGTTTTTAAAAAGGGGCCTAAATGATCCATGTGTAAGGTATGGAATGGTCTTGCATATTTTGGAATTGAGTGTAGCATTCCAGGTTTCTTTCCACCGGGAATTTTGTGGTAAAGACAACTTAAACAAGATTTTATATACTTTTTTATAATATGTCTCATGTGGGGGAACCAAAATCTTTGTTTGACTCGAGTTACAGTTTTATCTAATGAAAAATGACCTACATCATCATGATTAGCTTTAATTATTTGCCAATAACAATTTTTAGGGACAACCCAACGTCTACCATATTCTGTTATTCTAAATACTCGACCAGCGCGTAAGTCGTAGTTATGAAATATATCTTTGTGTGCCTCGGCCTCTCCTGACAGTAATATGTTTTTAATCTTTACGATTTCTGGATCTTGAGCTTGGATTGAAGCAATCCAATCACTTTCTTTTATCATCATAATTTGTTCTGTACAGGGAGTGCAGTTTGTTTCCTCTGCAATTGGGTTGCGACTTAGCGCATCAACATGTTGCATTTGTTTGCCAGCTCGATGTTGAATGTCGAAATTAAATTCTTGTAGGCTAAGAACCCATCTTGCGATTTTAGGTAGCACATTTTGTTTCTGTATCGCGCTGCGTACTGCGTTACAATCAGTAATAATAGTAAAATGCCTACCTAATAGATAGTACCTAAATTTGTCTAGAGTTTTGACAATGGCTAGCAATTCTAATTCGAATGAATGATAATTCTTTTCCGCGCTAGATGTTTGAACACTAAAATACGCTACGGGGTGTTCTTCTAAATTGGATTTTTGGGCTAAGATACCTCCAAGCCCTTCTCTACTTGCGTCGGTGTAAACAATTGTTTTTAAATTGTTATTGAATATTTCTAGCTCGGGGTTAGATATTAACAAATATTTGAATTCATCAATGATTTTGGACAGGTTTTTATTCCACTCCCAAGGAGTATTCTTTTTCAATAAATTGGATAGAGCATGAGCTTTATTTGCAAACTTCGGGATAAATTTCCGAAAATACCCAATTAGGCCTAAGAATTGACGCAATTGGTGGACATTTTTGGGGTAAGGAAATTTTTGGACTGCCTCGATTTTGCTTGGACTCGGTTTAATTTTATTATGTGATATGTCGTATCCCAAATAATGTATTTGCGTTTGAAGGAAGTAACATTTAGATAAATTTAAAGTTAATCCGTTGTTTTTTAAAATTGTTAATACTTCGCTAAGTATGTCTAAGCCTTCTTGCACCGTTTTTGATGGAATTAAAATATCATCTAGGTAAACTATGACTTTTGTGAACCTGAGTGAACCCAAAATTGAATTTATCATTTCTTGGAAAACGGCAGGTGCGTTTGTAAGGCCAAAGGGCATACGGAGATATTCGTAATGCCCATCTGGGGTGACAAAGGCTGTTTTTTCGATTGAGTCTGGACTCATTGGTATCTGATGATAACCATTTGATAGATCTAAACTTGTGAAGTACTTGCAGCCGCTAAGTCTATCTATTTGCTCTTCGATAATAGGCAGGGGGTATTTATTTTTTACAGTTATTTTGTTCAGCGCCCTATAATCAACGCATAATCGTTTTTCGTTGTTTTTCTTGTTTATTAATAGGATAGGACTAGCATAGGGGGAGTGACTTGGTCTTATAATGTTTGCGTCTAATAATTTTTTTATCACTATTCTTAATGTTTCTTTGTCTTTATCACACAATCTATATGGTCTAAATGAAATGGGTTTTGGTGTTGTTAAATTTATTGTCATTGATATAGAGTAACTTTTACCCAAATGTTTAAAATTATTGTTATTAAAACAATCACTAAATTCATTTAACAAAATATTTAAGGAATTAGCCTCGGGTTGTTGTAGTTTATCTGAGTTGATTTTTGATTTGTCGATTAACGCAACTGTGTGATTTCTATAGCAAAACTTAAGGTCGTCGTCCATTCTAACGTACATGATACTTAAATTTTCTGTAAAGTTTCGACCAATTAATATCTTTGTATCGAAAAATATTTCGTCAAGAACGTATAAGGTGCAGGTAAGTTTGACTTCATCTATTGTCACGTTTGTTTCTACATAATCATGGACTTCAATACTTGTGCCCAAGAATCCAGTTAAATTAATTTGTTTCTGTGACTTACAGACCTGTAGATTTAATTCGTTTACTAAGGAGCGTTCGATAATGGAACAATCACTGCCGAAATCAACAAATGCAGTATGATTAATAGATTTTATAGTTATAGTTTTATAAAATTTATTTTTAGGGTTTGAAGTAATTAATTTTATCTCCTTAGTTTCGGTTCTTACGGCTTTTACTTTTTGCGCTTCTCTTTTAAAACGACATACTTTTTCTAGGTGACCGAATTTTTTACAATAGTTACAAGTTTTATCTTTATTTCTACAGTGTGCTTTTATATGTCCAGCTTTGCCGCAACCAAAACATTTAACAATGTTTGTTGGTCTTTGAACTTTGTTATTTTGTGAATTTGTTTTAGAACATTGTGGATCTTGATTTTTGGATTGCGCGGGGGATTTCGTATTATTTTTATAAACTTTGTTACGTAAATATCCGGCTAGTACATTAGGATCTGTTATATTAGCTGCTTCTACTGCGGCTGTGATAGTGTCATCACTAATGCCGCCAACTATAAGGGAAACTTTATCAGAGTCTGAAAAATTAGCTTTTAATTTTTCAATTTTGGCTAGGTGCTCAAAAAGATATTCATATAATGATTCACCGTTTTGGGGTCTGTGGTTTGCTACATCTATAAATAATTCATATAAATTACTTCTACCTTGAAAAGTTGTACGTAGAATATCTTTCCATTTACCCCAAGACCAGTTTGTCCAATCGGCTTGGGTACGTGTGAGTGTTTCGTACCATTTAATTGCGGTACCTTTTAATTTTGCAAGAGCCTGAGCTTTTGTTTCGTTTTCGCTCCACTGGCGACAATTTGCATGTTTATCGATCAACTCTAACCAATCAACAATATTGTCGGTAACTGGGTTATATTCGGGAATTACGTTTGTTAAATTTATTGCACGTTCACGTATAGAATCAAAGGCCGTACTTACCCCTAGCTTAAATATTTCACTTTCAATACTCATACTAGATCATTCAACATTATTTCCACTTTTTTGTGAACGGTTAGCACTTGCCGAACGATGGCTGTGATCGTCTTTTGGTGAAATTTTCTTCCGTATAGGTGGTGTATAGTTGCTTATATCCGAACTAAGTGCCTCGTCTGAGCGACTACTATGTCTCTTTCTTGGATGTTTTGTACGACGTTTTGACGATTTCGAGCAACTTTTGCGACCGCGGTATGATGATCTAACAGAACTATCGGAACTAGAACTATCACTGTCACTACTAGTATATCTTTTTCGTTTATACGACCGTGATCGCGGTGAAGGCATGGTGAAGCCGTAGGTATATCCCACTTCTGATATTATCGATATTTACTTTATTCATCCACGAACGCTACACAACAACTACTCTAGCCAACAAACTACTCTCCAATAAATATAAACAGTTACATAATACCAAAATACCAAATACATTCATCAATTAGCTAACATTATTTATAAATATGATACAAAACAATTGTAACCATGACGTTAAATAAAAACTTACAGACAACAGACTTACTTGATCACCTTCTAAAATGATGACAATGACGTTATTCATTAAAGAATTGCAAAAACTAATATTTATTAATGACGTTAACGTGTTATTATTCTGAAACCGATAAACTATTGAACAAACCACGGATGTTATGAGTCATAACAGGCCTTAGATGTCTTAAAATCCTCGCTCTACGAGCTCGGATTTCAAACTGACATCTGCGGCTGTAATGATACTCATAACATTCCTAGGTATGTTAATAGCTATAAATTTTGCAATTTTCACTTGAAGATAATAATTATATTTTTGGTTATCAATGGCTTTACAAAAAAATTAATTATTTAAAGATAATAATGCAATTTTGGGTTATTAAGGGCCTTACAAAACATTTAATATAATGTATCTTCCGTAAAATTTACCAAATAATCCAACGCTGCAAAACGGAAGTCGATATCTTTATATTTTTAGAAAATAGAGTTGATTAAACACAAAAAATATTTAAAATTCTTAAATTTTGCAATTTTCACTTGAAGATAATAATTAAATTTTGGGTTATCCGCTTTTTGACATAAACTAATGCTAACAAAACCCTTTTTGAGTCCAACAGAACTCCGTTTTTCGTTTTTTTGACATAGACTAATCTGCTAACAAAACCCTTCTTGAGTCCAACAACGGAAGTCGATAACTTTATATTTTTAGAAAGTAGAGTTGATTAAACACAAAAAATATTTAAAATTCTTAAATTTTGCCATTTTCACTTGAAGATAATAATTAAATTTTGGGTTATCAAGGGCCTACCATAAAATTTAACATAATGTTTCATACATAAAATTTACTAAGGAATCCAACGCCGCAATCCGGAAGTCGATATCTTTATTCGTTCAGAAAGTATAGTTGATTAAACACAAAAATATTTAAAATTCTTAAATTTTACAATTTTCATTTAAAGATAAAAATCTGACGTGGCCATCACACAACCTTCCGCCATATCTAGACTTTAAACAGAAATGTATACGTACAATCTGGTGCCCATTTAAAATATACAAATAAAAATCTAAAATATTCAAACACAGAAATTAGTATCACCTGAATCAAAAGATTCATTCACACGAAAACTCTTCTGTGTTGAAGCAATCCTCCGTTCAGTTACTACATTTTTAATAGCTTACTTATGACTTATATAGCGCTAGTATGCCAACTTGCCACCCGTCTCATCTGTCAATATTTTTTATGCAGAAACAAAAATCAACCGAACATGGATTACAAGATTTCAATGTTTTATTTGATAAATTTATTTTTTAAATTTTACTGCAGTTCTTTAATGCTACCAGATAAAGACAATTTTTTTATAACGTAGATTGCAAATAACTTTTCCTCTTATTCTTATTACAAATAAATACTATATTTATCCAAATTTATATAAATTTTTGACACTTAATCTTTTCAATCTTCAAAAATATCACTTCCGGTGAAGATATTTGTACCAAAATCTAATGAGCTCTTCCTATTCGTATACAATTGTAAAATACCAAATATCAAAATTTTTGGGTAATTCGTATTTGAGTTATCCGACAGACGGCATCGGCCCGGACCACACACATACACACACACACACACACACACACACACACACACACACACACACACACACACACACACACACACACACACACACACATATACATACAGACATCATCGGGAAACTATCAAAAATGAGTTGTAAGGACCCTAATTCGTGCTCATCCACTAAAAACTCACTACCCGATTTTTTGCATGATTCCAATACCTTCCTTTACAGGTAAGCGGAAGGTAAAAATGCAATTTTGGGTTATTAAGGGCCTTACAAAACATTTAATATAATGTATCTTCCGTAAAATTTACCAAGGAATCCAACGCTGTAAACCGGAAGTCGATATCTTTATCCGTTTAGAAAGTAGAGTTGATTACACACAAAAAAAAATTAAATTTTGCAATTTTCACTTGAAGATAATAATTATATTTTGGGTTATCAAGGACCTACCATAAAATTTTACATAATGTTTCTTACATAAAATTTACTAAGGAAACCAACGCAGCAAACCGGAAGTCGATATCTTTATTCGTTCAGAAAGTAGAGTTGATTAAACACAAAAATATTAAAAATTCTGAAATTTTGCAATTTTCACTTGAAGATACTAATTTAATTTTGGGTTATCAAGGGCCTTATAAAACATTTAATATAATGTATCTTACGTAAAATTTACTAAGAAATCCAACGCCGCAAACCGGAATGCGATATCTTAATTCAAAAAGTAGAGTTGATTAAACACAAAAAATATTTTAGATTCTTAATTTTGCAATTTTCACTTTAAGATAATAATTAAATTTTTGGTTATCAATGGCCTTACAAAAAATTTAATATAATGTATCTTACGTAAAAGTTACCAAGGAATCCAACGCTGCAAACCGGCAGTCGATATATTTATTCGTTCATAAAGTAGAGTTGATTAAACATAAAAAATATTTAAAATTCTTAAATTTTATAATTGTTTGTGAAAAAGCTAAGGCATCTAGCCACGATATGGCACTGTTATGTTATTATAAAAATATATATTATAATGTAATTAAAAAATTTAAAGGGCTAACGTGCCGACATTTCTCTGTAAACTACTGGTTTAACGCATTTTCATCCCTTTCAACATTACAACTGCGAATGCCATCGCACGCACGCACACACGCGCGCGCGCGTACACACACACGCCTACACATGCACACACATACATACGTACTTAAACTCAGTCACAAGACGCGTAGCACTTTGAAAAAGGGTGGCATAAACTCTTTCCCCCCCGTTTTTAAACCACTTCCGGTGAAAGTTTTGGCCCATTTTGAAAAAAAAATTGTCTTTGGGTCGAAATTTTTTTTTTTTTTCATAAAATAACATTTGAACCACATCAGACCACCCCTAGGGTCCGTAAACGCTAATTTCACTTTCTAGCAGTTTACATTAAAATAGTAATATTTCTATTGGTTCCTGCAAATTTTTCAATGCGGGGATTTTTGGGGACTTTGTTTCCGGTGATAGTGCACTGTCTTAGGAACCGAAATCAGTCATCAGATGTTATGAATTAATTTTTCTGACCCTAAAAGCTATAATTCCAAGACTTAAAAGTATGAACAGTTTAATAGGCGTACAAGGAAGTCATGTGGTGTCCACGTCAGATTTTTTATAATTAAGTATTTCGGTATCTTGTAGTCCTTGATCGATTAACATTAACATTAACTAAATAAAATTTAAATGATTCTGACATGACAGTGACAATAGTAAAATATGCTTTATATCTTCTTCTGCAGTTTAAATAAAATGTCCTAAAGGCTAAAGTGTAGAATAGGTGTTGTGTTAAGAGGTTCATTCCTATTCTGTCCTAGAATAAAGCAAAATTAGGCCGCGGAAGCAAGGATTTGGGCCGATTTTGTTAGTTTTTAGGGTAAAATTTGGGACAACTGTCAACACTGGTTATGCTGAAAAATTAACAGATTAAACCGATTAATCATGTGATTTAACGTTTTTATACATGTGGGCGTGCCACCTGCGCGCGCGCTACAACCTCAGCTTTTGGTGTGGACAGTCGACAGTGTGTGGTTGAGACGGTGCAGGTCGAGTGCGACCAGTGAAAACGAACTTGAAATTGTTTTGACGATATTACTTGTGTATCAATAATATTTAATTTGTATTCTTAAACTTTATTAATAATAATTTTGTTAAATTCAATCAAACCAGTGTTATTAACTTTATTATTTATTTACTCTAATCACCAAGTCCCACAAAATGGGGGCTCAACCGAGATGTGAATGCGAACAAGTTCTTTGCGAGTATTTATAGTACTGATTCCTAGAAGAGTAGTGTTCCGCGTACCACGCCCAAACATCCGAGTCGTGCAGAGACATTGTTGCGTATTGTGTTCTTGGAAAATCAAATCAGTAACGCTCAAAAGTTAGTAACATTAATTTAATTTAAATAAGTTTTAAAACAATAACAGACTAATATTATTATTAAAAGTAGATTACGTGTAAAGTCGTATATATGATAATAATAATAATAGTAAAACAATAAAAAATAAAGTGAGACGAACGAAGACGAAGATTTTAAGACGAAATAAGAAAATTTTGAATATATTAAAGAAGTAAAGACGTAGAAGAAAAAGCAAATCTGAAATTTTTATTTATGCCGCCAAAAAAGCAAAATCCAAGAAACAAAATGACAGGAGGCGAAAACACAGAAGACGTCAACGCAAAACGAGAAGAAATAGAAAAAAAGGAGAAGTTACTATTACAGAAGGAAATCGAATTACTTAAACGAGAAAATGAATTATTACAAAAACAAGGACCATCAGCTAATTTTACATTTAAAGACGTGGAAGATTCATTATCAAGTTTCACAGGAAACGATACCTACCCTATAAGCAAATGGATTCGTGACTTTGAAGATGCAGCTACTATAACGAATTGGAGTGAAACCCAAAAATTAATTTATGCCAAGAAATTGTTAAATGGTACTGCAAAATTATTTTTAAGAACACAAACAGATGTAACAAATTGGAATCAATTAAAAGTACTTCAAGATGAATTTGGTTCGAAAGTTAGTAGTGCAGAAGTTCACAAAATGTTACAAACTAGAAAAAAGAAGCAGGATGAAAGTAATTTAGAGTACATTTTAAAAATGAAAGAAATTAGTCTACGAGATACAGTTGATGAAGAATCTTTAATTGATTACATTACAACAATACAAAGTTGAAGACTGAAAGAAGTTTCAAGCCAGAACATAGAAGAGGTCAAGATGTTAGAAAAGGACAAAATCAAGAAATAAAGAAAGACCAAGGACAAGAACGCCGTGACAGATGTTTCAATTGTGGATTATGGGGACATAAATCGAAAGAATGTAGAAACAAAGATAAAGGAACACGATGTTTTAAGTGCCAAGAGTTTGGTCACATTGCATCAAGTTGCACTAAAGAATCAAAGGATATAAAAAACGAAGCACCACAAGACAATCAGAATGAAGAAAAGAAAAAAGTGTACTTAGCTTCTGATAAGAAAAGCCAGAATATGTATACGAAAGTAAAAATTGGAAACACAGTCGTCAATGCTCTTATCGACACAGGGAGTGATGTTAATTTAATAACTGCATATAAATATTTTGAATTGGAAGATACTAATTTCAAGAAAGATAATATAACCTTGATGGGACTAGGTGATAATGAAGTGAAAACCCTAGGAAAATTCAGCAGTGACGTTTATGTTGACGAAAGCAAATTCTTTACAACTTTTTACGTAGTTTCCGATTCCACGATTCCAGTTGACTGTTTAGAGGGGAATGAGCTATTACAAAATGCTGAGGTGACATTGATAGGTGGTGCTATCAAAATAAAACATTTGAAGACAGAAGAAGACAACTTTATACTTTCAATAAATGCATTACCTGATAAGGATATAAATCCACCGGAAATTCAAGAAATAATAAATAATTATAAACCCAAAAACGAGAAAACTACTGAAATTAAAATGAAAATTATACTCACTGACGAATCACCCATATACCTACATCCAAGAAGGCTGTCAATCAAAGAAAAAGAAGAAGTTGATTATCAGTTAAAAGAATGGCTTCAAATGGGAATAACGTCGTTGTTATCCGAATTCGAATACGCTATCGAACATCGTGCAGGAACAAGAATGCGACATGTTGATTCACTTAGTCGTGCACCGGTGATGTTAATAAAGCCAGAAGTGATAAGAAAAATTATCCAAAATCAGAAGGAAGATGAACTCTCAAGAAGTATTAGAAAATTAGTCGAAGATGGCACATTTGAAACATATTTCCTAAGAAGTGACATTCTATATAAAGAAGTAGAAGGAAACGATCTTATAGTAATTCCAAAAGGGATGCAGACGGAATTGATTAGGGAAGCGCATGAGAGAAACGGACATTTTGGTGTCAAGAAAGTTAAAGATATTCTAGAGAAAGATTATTGGATTCCACAAATGTCCAGTAAGATAGAAAAATGTATCAGAAATTGTATTACGTGCATCTTAGCAACAAAGAAGCAAGGAAGACAAGAAGGATACCTTAATCCGATCCCTAAAGAATATCCTTTACAAACATTCCACATCGATCACCTTGGACCCCTTCCTTCCACAAACAAAAACTATACTTACCTTTTCGTAGTTATCGATGCCTTTTCCAAGTTTTGTTGGATATATCCTACCAAAACAACAAACTCAAAAGAAGTTCTTAGCAAGTTGACGATACATCAATCTACATTTGGAAACCCAGAAATAATAATTAGTGACCGAGGAACGGCGTTTAGCTCACAGGAATTCCAAAACTATTGTCAAGATGAAAATGTAAAGCACGTAATGATTACTACTGGTGTACCACGGGGCAATGGTCAAGTGGAGAGGCTAAATCGTACGATAATTTCTGTTCTAACGAAGATGTCTATTGAAAACCCAAAGGACTGGTACAAACACACTAATAATTTGCAACAAGTCCTAAACAGTACATATCATCGAGGAATAAATACTACACCTTTCAAATTATTAATCGGGAAGAACATGCGAAGAAAAGAAGATATTCTAATCAAAGAACTGATTGAAGAAGAGCTCAGGAGCTGCTTCGAAGAAGAAAGGAGCAAGGATAGAGACGATGCAAGACTCAGAATACAAGAGATCCAGGAAGAAAATAAGGCGTTCAACAAAAAGCGAAAAAAGGCGCAATCTTATGAAGTAGGATCGCTAGTGGCCATTCAACGCACTCAGTTCGTTGTCGGAGGTAAGTTAAGACCTAAATTCTTGGGGCCTTACGAAATTGTTGCAGTGAAACCACATGACCGCTACGACCTAAGAAAAGTAGGTGCACATGAGGAACCGATCCTTACTTCGTCGAGTGCCGACAACATGAAGCCCTGGCGCGAAGATGATTCCGATTCATCTTCATCCGAGGCGGATGAAGTTGCAGGACGGCCGAGCTGTGGGCGTGACACCTGCGCGCGCGCTACAACCTCACTCCCTCCACTGTAGTGGAAACAATCAGTCAGCTTTTGGTGTGGACAGTCGACAGTGTGTGGTTGAGACGGTGCAGGTCGAGTGCGACCAGTGAAAACGAACTTGAAATTGTTTTGACGATATTACTTGTGTATCAGTAATATTTAATTTGTATTCTTTTTTATGTATTCTTAAACTTTATTAATAATAATTTTGTTAAATTCAATCTGTTATGTATCACAATTAATAGATTAAATACTCAACGTGAAAAATTCATTACATGTTTATTTAACAAGCGAAGTTTATACATAATCATAAATTCAATTTTTTAGTATCTATAGCAACATTTCATTATTGTAATACGAGTATATGACAACACCTCCCTTCATAAATTTAACCGTACCACTGGTTTAATCGTTCTTTTTGGTCTATGACGTATATTTAATTCAGGAGATTTTGGTATTAATCTATTCGGTTCTTCAACAGTAGGTGTAGTTATAATTATATTAGGATTTTCCTTCTCTAAAGCAGATTCAATTGTAGATGAACTTTCAGTAATAACTTCTTTATTTTCTTCTGTATTATTAAACTTATTTAATTCTGTTAAATCCAACTCAGGTATAACAATTGGTTTTCTAATATTATTATAGTTCTGTGCAATTGATTCTACTTTAGTTACAGTTGTGAAATCAGTCTTATCCTCTATTATTTGATCTAAATGTCTTTTCCAAACTAAATCCTCTTTACTTAATTTACACATATAAACTCTATCTCCTAACACTTCATCAATAACACATTGTACCCAAACTTTTCTATTTGGATTTCTATAGTCTCTACACAATACTCTATCTCCTTCCTTAAATCTTTCATCTCTTTTATTTTGTTTATATTGGTTGTAATTAAGTTTTTCCTTAGATTTTAACAAATCTAATCTAGTTCTAGTCTTATATTTAAAAACTAAACTTGAGGGTGATACACCAGTAGTCATATGCACTGAATTTCGATAATGAAATAAATATCTGCTTATAAGTGTATTTAAATCCACATGAATATTGTTTTCATCCTTCAATGCTTTAGAAATTGCTGACTTAAAATTTTTCACAGCATTTTCAGCCAGTCCATTCGTTGCGGGATGATAGGGTGGTGAAGTAAGAAACGTTATTCCATTTAAACTTAAAAATTGAGAAAATTGATCTGACTCAAATTGACGTCCGTTATCTGTTTCAACCACTCTACTGCCCTCTTTAGGAAGAAGGTCCTATCTGCAAATTTTGAGATTTTGTAATCTGCATAAATTATTACAAATATATACCAAAATAGAATGTCCAGATGCCCTAAGAAAAGGTAGAATTTATTATTATTAGTATTATATTTATATAAAGCAATTTAAAAGTAAAAATCCGCATAGTTGTTTCTACAAAAAATTTTATATAAAATAATAGCTAAAACAAAATTTTTGCAGATAGGACCTTTTTCCTAAGGACGGCAGTCTAGGCAACCCAAAACGAGCGAAACATTCTCTAAATTTTTGTATAGTTTCAAATGAATTTATTTTATTCATAATAAATTATTCTGGCCTTTTAGAAAAACTGTCAATAATTATCAATATCATTTTTCCTTGTATGGGACCTAAAAAATCTGCATGTACTCTTTCATAAAAATAATTTGCTTTTTCACAAGATATTACTTTAGATTTCTTTGGCTCTGGTTTACTTGTATAACAACATTTACAACTATTTACGTGTTTCTCTATATCTAAATCTAAACCTGGCCACCAGAAATATGCTCTAGCATTAGCTTTCATTTTAACAATCCCTTCGTGTGTACTGTGTAACTCATCTAGTAATTGTTTTCTATATTTTATTGGAATTATAACTTTATATCCCCACATAATTACACCATTTTCTATGCTTAATTCATTTTTACGTATCAAAAAATCCGATGTGGCCAACACATGACCTCTCGCCATATACTCTACTATTTTACTAAGTGTGTATGAAAGTACTTACTCACAAATATACCATTGTACTAGAAGGGAATTCGGGAATTGTAGTTTTTATAATTTTATTAAAGTTTATTATTACCTTATAAATACTAAATGACATTTCATATTTTCTATTTCAATTTGCCAAAAAGTCAAAAATTCATATGACATAACACTCAAATATTTATTTTTTGTTTCCATAGGTAGGCAGATAAATCAAAATTTTAACAAATTTGTAGAATTTTTAACTTCTTGTAATTGGAAAATGGTGCTAGATAGAAACAACGTTTTGAATACATATTGTAGACAGTAACATTTAGTATACAATGTTTTTAAAAAAATTCCTATTAATTCATAAATTTTGAGAATATTCCAGAAAAACTCTTCAGATCTTTAAGAAACTACCACTTCTGGTTGCACGATCAACACCAAAATCTAATCAGATCTAATCTAGGTTGTCAGAATATTGTACACAAAATTTCAAATTTTTTTATTCAGTGGTATTTGAGTTATCGTACCTCCAACATCCATCCTGACACACACACACACACACACAGACACACACACACACACACACACACACACACACACACACACACACACACACACACACACACACACACACACACACACACACACACACACACACACACACACACACAGACACACACACACAGACAGACACACACACACACACACAGACATCATCGTGAAATTATCAAAATCGTGTTCTAGGGACCTCAAAACGTGCTTATCCATTGAAAACTCACTATCGAAATTTTAGCATGATTACAATACCTCTCTTACAGATATGAGTGGCGAGAGGTAAAAAGGTTTTAATAAATTGTTATCAGTCTTTTCGGGAAAACCATATCTAATAAAATTAAACAATTTTCCTAACACTGGATAACGTCTTGTTTCTGACCTAATTTTGTAAATATCTACTGGGATTAAATTTTCTACAAAGTTAATGTATTCGTACTCTTCACCGGTATCTCGTTCATTATCTGCAGGTAAAGGTAATCTAGATACAGCATCTGCTTTTACATTATCTTTGCCTTTTATAAATTTTAAATTATAGTCAAAACTAGATAGAAACAATGACTCTTTCTTCTAAATTCGTTCCAAATTCACAATATGCTGCCGATTTTTTTACTTTAACGTACCATTCCCTTGCAGATTCATTTGTTTGTTTCAATGAATCGAACTGTATTCTTTTACGGAATACTGCCACTGTTGGTTTATATTGCTGAGTTAATATTTTTATTAATTACGCATAATTTTTGCTTGCTGGTTTACACGGATCGCATATATTTCTTAAAACTCTGTAGATATTTTCGCTAATTGAAGTTAACAATACAGAGACTTTTCTTTCTTCTTCAACTCAATATTGCTCTAGTCGTTCAATAAATATTTCCCAGTCATCTGAAGCGTTGAAATTAGTAATATTCACAATATTTCCAGTATTTATTACTGTCACTTGACTATTATTAGACATTTTGTTAATATATTTTTAAATTAACCAAAAAT
>OX384031.1:29868144-30020644 GCA_947534325.1 Agonum fuliginosum | reverse complement strand
ACTAATCTGCTAACAAAACCCTTCTTGAGTCCAACAGAACTTTTTTTATGTGGCATTTTTAAAAAGTTGTTCTGCTAAGTAAGTAAGAGTTGTTGTACAGTGATTAATGTGGCATACATTATTTGAAAGACAAATTTCGAAAATCATGACCACCGCCGAGATTTGAACTCGGGACCTTTACTTTACGTAAAGTTAGCAAAACATCCCATAGTTTTTACTTCCTTGTACGAAGTAAGGAAGTATTGTAATCGCGAAAAATTTCGGTTCTCAGATTTTGACGGAAATATCCGTTTTGACCTTTTCTGAATCCATTATGACTAGTTTCGTCGTGACGTCTGTACGTACGTGCGTACGTACGTGCGTACGGACGTATGTGTGTCGCATAACTCAAATACGGTTAGACGTAGAAAGCTGAAATTTTGTATTTAGGACTGTTATAGCATCTAGTTGTGCACCTCCTATTTTTGGTTTCAGTCTACAAACCGGAAGTAGTACTTTTTAAAAATATTTTGATAAATAATTAATTTTAGACAATTTTTTTTATTTTAAATGAAAGATTATGTGATTATTATCTACAATCGGTATTTTATAAAAATTTTCTGTATCTTCTATCATTTAAGAATAATTAAAGTATATAATTATAATTTAGTATTTCGGTATCTTGTACTCCATGATCGTTTAACATTTGTTACTACGTAAAATTTAAATGATTATGACATGACAGTGACAATAGTAAAATATGCTTTATATCTTCTTCTGCAGTTTAAATAAAATGACTAAAATATATTTGTGAGTATACTAGTATAATAAGTTAAAAGAATTTTTAATATTATTTTACATTTTAGTTATTAAGAAAAGTATGAACACACAAGGCGTACAAGGAAGTCATGTGGTGTCCACGTCAGATTTTTTTAAAAAAGCGCGCACCAAATTTTTGGTTTTCACACCAAAGATCAATTTCCAAAAGTGTTTTGCTAACTTGGATTACTTTATCCAAAGTTGCTTCATGTTGTAGACTGCCATGATTTAAATTAAACTTTGTTTTCTGTTTTAACAAATATTTTTATGAAAAACTAGTAACCTGCGAATTTTAATAAAATATGACAGTTGACATTTAAATTATTAGATAATTATTCCACATTTATTTCAACGTTTTCAGAGTCAAATTTAAAAATGTAATTTTGTTGCTTATAATAGGATTCGAATTTATGTATATTTATAACGAATTCAAGTATATTTTGTGGGAGAACAGAAAATGTAACAATTGTATCTAGGTGATATAAAACATAAAAATTGCAAACAAATAATAACAGTCTATCATTTAGTCTATCAAAGACAGTTTTACTGAAAAATGACAATTATTTCTCGTTTTCTACCGAATATATTAATAACTGGAACACCTGGCGTTGGAAAATCCGCCCTTTGCAAGCGAATTTCTGAAGCTACTGGGCTAATGTGGATAAACATCTCTGAAATTGCGGAAGAAAACAATTTGTGTGGTAATTTGGAAAAGGCTTACAAATACTCCCTCTCCGCAGAAGACAAACTAGTGTGTCTTCTCAACGATGAAATGACCGCAGGAGGTAACATTGTGGACTGTCACTATTCCGAGTTTTTCCCAGAGGAGTGGTTTGACATTGTGATTGTCGTTACAACCGATGCTGCTGTCCTGTACGACAGATTGACCTCCCAGGGATGTCAGGGGAAAGTTTTGAAGTACTACATCATTAACGAAATATTCCAAGCAAGTTTGGAGGAAGCTTTGGATTTCTACTCAGAACATATTATTTACGATTTGGATAATACGACACCGCAAGATTTGGAGTACAATTTAGCAAACATTTGTTTGTGGGTTCAAAAATGGAAAAAGGAGTTCATTGGTATCAAAAAATAATTTTGTACAGGTTTTTAGAGTAAATAAGTTAAAAATTAAATTTGTACCCGTAGATAAGTGTTACTATCTTGTATTGGTTCTGTATATTTTTGAAATAAAGCAATTATTTTCCTGAGCGGGACTCAATTTATCACGATTCAGAACTTAGTAGTAGATTTTACTAGTACGTAAAGATTGTCCGCGTTGTGGTGACCGGTACGTCATTAGTTTCTGAACTAATAACAGGCATTATGTATATCTCTCCTTGTCACATGCATGCTTGTTTGTTACGTCTGTCTAATATGTTCTCCCCAAGTAACATTTATTACTAATTTTGGACGTAAATATCACGTCAATTTATGAAGTATAAATCGACGCCTAGGCGTGGATCGAACTCACGTCAATTACTGACGTGAATATAATTACGTTTTAATTACGTGGTTTAAAGCGTCATAATTAAGTACCTAAAATTGTATTATAAATTTTTAAATTAAAAGAGTACAAACTGAAAGTCCAAACCAAATAGTACAGAGTAGATCAGTAGAACGACAGAGTTTATACCTACTATAAATGTGAGTGAAAGATTCTAACAAATGTATTCTATAAATTAAATATTGTTTAAAAATACCTAAATACTTTATTTTTGTTCAGTTTATTCATTACATTAATTGAATTATGAAAAATTGATAACTTGGCCTTAATTAATCATTTTGCTGATTAAATTACGACGAATTTTCAACATTTTTTGTTAAAAGTCATTTTATCGTCGGAATTGCAACGGATTTTAAACGTTAAATTCTTGACGTTATTTTTCACATGCAAAAATGATGAAGTTTTATACGCTTAAAAGTTGAAGTCGATTAAATGACGTAAAAATGTACTAGCCGTCTTATAAAGCAACGTCGAAGGTCGATAAATGTTACTTGGGTCTCTTCCACTAGTATTTATATTTAAAAATCTGACGTGGCCATCACACAACCTTCCGCCATATCTAGACTTTAAACAGAAATGTACTTATACGTACAATCCGGTGTCCATTTAAAATATACAAATAAAAATCTAAAATATTCAAACACAGAAATTTGCATCACCTGAATCAAAAGATTCTTTCACAGGAAAACTCTTCTGTGTTGAAGCCATCCTCTGTTCAATTACTACATTTAATCTTACTTTCTTACTTATTACTTGATGTTAGTATGCTAACTTGTCAACCGTCTCACCTGTCAATATTTTTACGCAGAAACAGATATCAACCGAACATGGATTACAAGATTTCAACGTTTTATCAATAGTAATAGGTATAGAGACTAGAATAAATTTATAGTGTATGGTGTGTCTTCGTTGCTATTGGTTGATTTGAAATCCGCCATTAACAGGCGTCTGTCAACAAGTTGACTTGAAGTGTTTTTGTCAGACTTTGTTTCTGGGTGTTTTACTTAATTTTGAAAAGTAATATCTATAAATTTAAGTACAAAATCATTAATGCAAGGTATGTATAACTGTCTATGACAGTATATTTTAAGAATAATTAGTAAAACAATGTCGTAACCTAACTTATTTTTGTATTTATAAGATGCCGTTTTGCTGTGCAATTGACTGCACAAATAGTGCCGCAAAGGGATATACCATGAAATATTTTCCTAAGGATCCTGCTAGGAGAAAATTATGGGCTGAAAACGTAAAAAGAAAATATTGGCAACCAACAGATCATTCTGTTTTATGTGAAGTCCATTTTGATAAAAATATGTGGGAGAAAGTAAGGCAAGATGGAAAAAAGAAGTTAAAATGCAATGCTCTGCCAACAATATTTTCTTTTGCAAAACCAAAAGCAAGTTCTTTGGCAGAACCCACTGCAGAACCAGAACCCAAACATATTATGTTGCCACCAGTGAAAGAAGTGACACATTTAATTGTTGACTCACAACCATCTACAAGTTCAAAATTAGGTAAGCGAGGTAATCAGGTACCTATTCAAGAATAAAATTATTGTGTTTTAGCTGAATTATGTTAGAAATCAGTAAACAATTTTAAGTAGAAAATAAAATTGAAATTTTTTGGTACTGCTCTAAAAAGTGCATTAACTTTTGATCTAAAATATATATAATTTTGTTCTTGTATATATAATAAATATAAGTATGTACATTTTTATATTTTCTAGATCTTATTGAAGAACAATGTGAACTTCGAGCAGGAGACAAAAGCAGTAGCTTCAGCAGTACTTCTGATAGTTCTGGAACACTTACTTTGATGAGATTGAAATCAAAACGTGGGAGATTACTAAAATTTTATCATTTATATAAAAAATGCGACAGACAGAGAAAACTGTTGAAAGTTCAAGTACGACAACTAAAACAGAAAAATAAAAAACTTAATTCTGAAGTTACGTTACTAAAAAAAGGTGACAAGTATATCAAACTTTTAAACAAATTTTTAAATGAAGATCAAGTAAATTCTTTAGAAAGAAAATCAAATAAATTTTCTAGCAAATCAGTTTATGTTCATAATATGTAATTTTTATTTTATTGTATACTTGTTTAGATTTATTGTTCAATTAAATAAAACAATTTAATATATTATGTGTATTATTTCTATGTTTAACCTAGGTATGTGAAATTAAAGTTTGTGTTTAAACATACGGAAATATGTAATTTTTATTATTATTTACAAATTCAACCTTTTATTCTACGTCAAAATTAATAAATATGTAAATATAATATGCAAGAGCAAAAAATCATTTTCAGCGACATTTTTAAATCAGTTATATTCGCGCGCAAACCAAACGCCTATCCCTATGGCTATCCCTATGGCCACACTATAAATTTATTCTAGTCTCTATAGTAATAGGGACCATTATTTTGCTGGTAAAATTTATTTCAAAATATTGTTGCTTGGTACCATTTCGAGACAAATGACATGATTTTATCATTCAATTTGTCGAGGAATGTTACCTATAAGCAACAATCATAAGAAATAATTTTACCTGCAAAATAATGAGACCCGAGATATATTTTGTTAGACTATTTCCCAAATAAACAGACATAAAATATGAACTAATAAATTTACGTTGGACTGTCCTAATATTTTTATTATTAAATGTTTTCTAATGCCGGAGTAAGCAAAATTTGACACTGCTGCAGACCGATTAGAATAATTATTCGTGGTTTTTCGTGTTTTTAAATAAAGACTAATTTTTTGTGCCGAAACTGTTGTTTATTTTGACATTTAATTTTTTTACTAACCTTTGAGTGTCAAAATTTTAAATTTTAGTTTCTTTCGTTTCACAAGTTCATTAATAATTGGTTCCAAACTAAGGTTTTTGACGTAACTGTATTTTTTAGCGTTATATTTGATATATTTTTATTTCATCGTAAGAAGTTGTCGCAAAAAGGTTCATTTGACACTTTTAATTTCAATTAAAAACAATTCAAAATCAATAAAATTGTCTTACATGGCCATGTAACGGGTAAATTGTCACTTGAACAATCCCTAGGGCATTTTTTCAATTTTTGTCGATATATTTTGTACGTCATACGCTTGACCCGTTCCTCTCAGAGCGACGCGAACGCCGCTCTAGCGGCCGCGCTCGGCAAAAGTTGGCTGAGAAAATTCAAAAAGTAAATTGACGTTTACGAATAAAAATTAATTTTATTATAAAACGCAGGTATCATAACTAGATATAATGACTTCTTACATTGTAACTTGCGGTTTTCAACCAGTTAAAATTGATATATTTAGAAATAAAACTTTAAATAAAGGAGAAAACTGGTTGACAGTTATCATGTCAGCGATGTAAAAGAAATTCAAAATTCATATTTTAGAAGAATTTATGGCACTGTTTTGCGAGAAACACCTGGTGCGAATAGTAATAAGAAAAACACAAATGTTTATAAGCCATTAATATTGAGGTAGGTACTTATAAGAGTAATAATTCTCAAATAAATAGTTGGAAACTGCGTTATCTTGGTACTTTTTTCGATTTGAAAAAAATTTAACAATTAAAAATTATTTATTTCTTAGTTAAATTCAAATAGAGAAGTAATTGACACCTACTGACTGCAACTGCAAATGTGGAAAGGGATACTGTAAACATGCTGCAGCTATTTTTTGTCTGTATGTTAATTTGGAGAATACATGTTCTACCAAGACTGACCAGTCCATGATCCACAAGTACAGTTAGATAAATACCACAAAGGATCTACAATCGAAGTTGTATCGGCTCCGAAAGTGTAATTTAACACATATAGCTTATTACTTCACAAAATACAATAACTACAATAAAATATAAGAGTGTAGAATTAAGTGAAATTTGCTTATCCCTGCCTTCGAACACGAAATATCCAAATTTTCTTTCGCTCCGTTTCATAGTTGCGATTCGGAAATGAATAAAACTTAATTTCGCAATTGTAACGCTGGTTATTAGGACAATCAGGAACACAACACACCTTCCTAACGCATTTTCCTCACTGTCTTCCATTCATATTCGCTAAATTGTAGATATAAAGTACAGAAAACTATTATTTCTTACTATAGTCCATATACCTACTGCAATTGACAGCTCTCAGCACATAACTTACGAATTTTACCACGAGGTGTCACGTCAGGCGCTACGGGTCAAGCGTATTGGTCAGAATTTAAAAAATTGAAGCAAATAATTTGTTTAATTAATATGTGTGAAATAGTCTGATAAATTTAGTTCTTAAATTTTACTGCAGTTCTTTAATGCTACCAGATAAAGACAATTTTTTTATAACGTAAGTTGCAAATAACTTTTCCTCTTATTACCAATAATTACTATGTTCATCAAAATTTATATAAATTTTTGACAATTAATCTTTTCAATCTTCAAAAAATATCACTTCCGGTGAAGATATTTGTACCAAAATCTAATGAGCTCTTCCAATTTATATACAAATGTTAAATACCAAATATCAAAATTTATGGGAAATTCGTATTTGAGTTATCCGATTGACAGAAATCCGGCCCTGACCACATAACTACACACACACACACACACACACACACACACACACACACACACACACACACACACACACACACACACACACACACACACACACACACACACACACACACACACACACACACACACACACACACACACACACACACACACACACACACACACACACACACACACACACACACACACACACACACACACACACACACACAGACACAGACACAGACACAGACACAGACACAGACACAGACACAGACACAGACACAGACACAGACACAGACACAGACACAGACACAGACACAGACACAGACACAGACACAGACACAGACACAGACACAGACACAGACACAGACACAGACACAGACACAGACACAGACACAGACACAGACACAGACACAGACACAGACACAGACACAGACACAGACACAGACACAGACACAGACACAGACACAGACACAGACACAGACACAGACACAGACACAGACACAGACACAGACACAGACACAGACACAGACACAGACACAGACACAGACACAGACACAGACACAGACACAGACACAGACACAGACACAGACACAGACACAGACACAGACACAGACACAGACACAGACACAGACACAGACACAGACACAGACACAGACACAGACACAGACACAGACACAGACACAGACACAGACACAGACACAGACACAGACACAGACACAGACACCGACACCGACACCGACACAGACACAGACACAGGCACACGCACACACACACACACACACACACACACACACACACGCACACGCACACGCACACGCACACGCACACGCACACGCACACGCACACGCACACGCACACGCACACGCACACGCACAGGCACAGGCACAGGCACAGGCACAGGCACAGGCACAGGCACAGGCACAGACACACACACACACACACACACACACACACACACACACACACACACACACACACACACACACACACACACACACACACACACACACACACACACACACACACACACACACACACAACGCGCGCAGTGTTTCTGAGGTCCGTGAAGTTGGCGTATACATTAAAAGATATTGGATAAACGAATAGTTATATTAAATTTGCTCATTTTTTGCTAAAAATTGCTAATAGTTTTACATTTTTTGCTCTGCCCGTTTTAAAGTTATTTCCCATTTAACCTATATACGCTAACTTCACGTGGCGTATACATGGGGTAAAATTTCAAATTTGTTAACACTATCTTTTTTTGCTCATTTTTTGCTATTTATTGCCGTATTGATGACATTTTTTGCTGTTGTCCTTCATTAGTTATAAACAAAAAACCTTTGTATACGCTAACTTCACGTTGCGCATACATAGCGTAAAATTAATTTTTCTATACTATAATAATTTGCTCATTTTTTGCTATTTATTGCTGTATTGATGAAATTTTTTGCTGGTGTCCTTCGTTTGTTATAAACAAAAATCCATTGTATACGCTAACTTCACGTGGCGTATACATGGGGTAAAATTTCAAATTTGTTAACACTATCTTTTTTTGCTCATTTTTTGCTATTTATTGCCGTATTGATGACATTTTTTGCTGTTGTCCTTCATTAGTTATAAACAAAAAACCTTTGTATACGCTAACTTCACGTTGCGTATACATAGCGTAAAATTAATATTTTTTCTATACTATAATAATTTGCTCATTTTTTGCTATTTATTGCTGTATTGATGAAATTTTTTGCTGGTGTCCTTCGTTTGTTATAAACAAAAATCCATTGTATACGCTAACTTCACGTTGCGTATACATAGTGTAAAATTAAAACTTTTTTAAGCCTATAATATTTTGCTCATTTTTTGCTATTTATTGCTATATTAATGACAATTTTTGCTGTTCTCATTTATTTGTTATAAATTAAATTAGCTGTTGTATATGCTTTTTCTCGGTTCTCTTATGCATAAATTAAATACACAGATAGTATAAAATTAAAACTATCTTAATGCTATATTTTGCTCATTTGATTTGCTATTGCTATATTCATGAAAAGTTTTGATGTTCTCATTTATTTGTTATAAATTAAAATAGCTAGTGCAAGTAACGCTTTTCTACCGCGTTCTCTAAAGATATGTATTCTCATTATTTATTAGTTAAGTACCTATAATTATAATTTTAAATATAATTCTTTATTATTTTATAACATTTTGCTTATTTTTGCTATTCTCATTAATTTGTTATAAAATAAAATACTGTAAGTAGCTATGCAAAATGCACACAGCCATAGTGTAAAATTAATACATTAGGTCAGTGACGTGGCGTGGTGTTGGAAAGAAGGGAAGCACTTTTGACATAAACAGTATATTTTTTAAAAGCCTTTATATCAAAAATTTAAAATATATTCTTTTCAAGGATCCATAATCACTATAAATGGCATAAGAAATATATTTACTAACATCATCAATGAATAATAAACATTAAACCGCGAATGTGTATCTCCCCCCGCACAGAAACGCACCTGACTCTGACTGCTTTCAAAGTTCAAACCCATGCTTCAAACTTTGACGAACAGTATTTTTCGGAATGAAAATATTTTTGATTTAAAATATTGAATAAACTTCCTTTATTAGTTTTATTTTAGATATATATATATATATATATATATATATATATATATATATATATATATATATATATATATATATATATATACAACTTACTATCATTGAAGCGTCCTTATATTGACAATTTTCCATCAACCGAGCGTCCGGCTCCAATGAAGCGTCCATATATGGACGCTCGATTGGTCACCATGTTAAATTGGCTCCTAATACCATCTAGTAGTCATATCTAAAAATTTTGGTGGACGCCGAATTGATAGTGAATTATCATTTGCCGTATACATGCCGTATACTTTTAGTTCAGCCGAACGCTCACTCGTGGCGTTGCTGCGCTAGGCGTATAAGTATACTTTCATCCAATCTATCGCCTACCGAGCGTCCTCAAACTGGCAACACCGAAACGTATGTTTTCAAATGTTATGTTCGAAGTGTTCGTGTTCTCTTGATATTGGAGGATGAAGTCAAAAATATCAAAGTACGTAGTTTTCGTTTCGACTACGTGGTTCTGCTTATCAAGAACTTATATACTTATAACAAACTTTTTTTTTCGTCACACGTGAACGCAAAGCACGCCGTTACTCCCTGTTTAAACTAAAGGGAGCAAACCACGCTTTTGCTCCCTAGGAGGCAAAAACGTGTTTTTCTTCTTCTAAACTGGAAGTGTCGGCGTGCTTCGCGTGCATTAAATAAAAAAAGATTTTTTTAATCGGGTCATAAATTATGTTCAAATTAGGGGAGAGAGATAAACATCAAGATCTACACCGTTTGCCCGATCCTCATGAAATTTTGCATGCAGATTTTTTTTTACCAGACTTAGATTTTAAGTTATGTATTAATTTGATTGGACCATTAAGGGGTGGGGGTGGGGGTTAATAATGTAGAATCTCGACCATTTGTCCGATTCTCATGAAATTTTGCACGCAGGTCTCTTTTGACTGGAGTCAGATTTTAAAGTATGTTTAAATTCGATCATAACATCATAAGGGGTGCGGATTATAAATCTATAGAATCTAGACCATTTGTCCGAATCTCTAGAAATTTTGCAGGCTGGACTCTTTTTTTACTATAGTGACATTTTTAGGTATATTTGAAATTTATTGGGCTATTAGAGGTGGGGTAATCCCTATAGATCTAGACTGTTTGTCCGATTCTCATGAAATTTTGCATCCGCGTCTTTTTGACTAGAGTCAGATTTCAAAGTATGCTCAAATTCGATCGAATCATTAGGGAAAGGGGAGGGATTAAACTAAAACAATCGCTTTAACAGTCGTAATTATTTTTTGCAACGAAACTCGGTAACATGTAGCAATCAACTAAAGTAAGAAAGATAGTTTTTATTTATCGGGTTATAAATTATATTTAAATTGAGGTATGAGGGTTAACATTTAGACCTAGACCGTTTGTCCGAACTTCACATATTTTTACAAGTAGATCTCTTTTCACAAGAGACTGATTTTAAGGTATGCGTGGTGTGAATTTGATCGGGTCCAAAGAGGTATGGGGGTTAATTTCAACAAGCACTCATATGACCGTAATTGTTTTTTTACAACAATACTTGGTATATACCATTGAAATAAAATAATAAATATTATTTTTCTGGAAGTTATATTATACATTCATGTACCTTATGCGCATTCGTAATATTCATATCCAAGCACAAGGAACATTCGAAATACTACCAGAAAAATTACCGACATTAACTACAAGACTACTACTACTTATGGTATTATAAGTGAGAGTCTTTTTTTAAATTGGGTCATACACATAATGTTTTATTCGATCGGACTATCATGAGGGTAGGGGTTAAATATCTAAATCTAGAAGGTTTGTCCGATCTTTATGAAATTGTAATAATATTTTATTGCTTTGACAGCAAATAAAGAAGTAGTTAATTAATAAAACCTTATTTAGTAAATAGATAATAGATATTTATGTAACAAGTAAAGAAACGAAAGTTGTTACCTTACGTATGGGATATTTGTACCACGAGGCGTGGTCGAGTTCTGTAAATACATAAGTAAGGTAACTACCGAGATTCCTTACTGGTGCATACAATATGTTTATACTTTCATTTAGAATAAATAGAAATTTTTGTTTCAAATTATGAAATTTTGTCATTTAATGTCTTACAAATTATGACATAAAACAAAAACGCCCAATTTAGGTTATCTACAAACCACATTTTTATTCGAATTTTTTAAAAATTTAAACAGCATAAAATATGCGATTGCAAATTAAAAACATTTTATATTGAAGTTTCTTTACAATGTGGTCTATAATTGTTTAAATAAATGTAGTTTTATATGTGTACATTTTATTTTTTTTAAAAGATTAAAATAAAAAAAACCATTGCATGAAGTAATTCATTTTCTAGCGCAAATTTGAGAAATAAATTGTCTATACACCAAACGAAAGTAAGAAATAGATATTTATACACCAAGTGTGATACATGAATGTTTATTCAAGAGAAGAAAGTTTAGCCCCCAAGCCCGAAGGGCGAGTGGGATAATTTCTTCGAGGGAATAAACATTCGTATCTCACGTGGTTTATACAATATTTTATTCAATTTTGAAGAAATTATTTCAAATATATGAATTATAAATTTATTTTGACATAACAAAAAAACTAATCAAAGTAATCGTTAGTGGCAAGTTGTAATTGTTTTTATGCATTTTTGACGTAATAATAACAGTTTAAAACGTCAGAGTGATTTAAAAATGTGTTGAGTGATTTAAAAAAAATTTAATTCACTTGTGAATAAACATTTATTTAAAGTTGTTGCTATGGAGTTAATAATAGCAGTTTAAAACGTCAAAATTGAATAAATAATATTTATCTATTTTTATAAACCTAATAAACACTGCTTGATATAGGTACTGTAATGTCCTAATGTCATTTGATTAATTTTCTACAATTTTTCTGTATAATGAGTAGTAGATTTTGAATAGGTAAATTACAGTCGTGTCGAGCATTATTTTTCTTCCAAATAAAATTTCTGTTTCACATTTTTACCTATAAAGCTTACAGCAATTTTTTATTATTATTAAACATTTATTTTTTTCAAATTGCTACGTAACAAGATTTCGATAAGTAACAAACAAATTTATTCGGAAAAATAAATAGCTCTTATGTAATTAACATTACAAACATTGACATTAAAATATTTACTACTTTCGGTTTGTGCTTTCCATACCAAAATAACTGGGTAAATCACCATTTCCTAACCAGAAGTAATAAATTTTGAACAAAAATTATTTATAAAATGCATTATGTAGTATTATATTCTAATTTTAAACCTAATCAATAGTGTTGTCACCAAATTTGTGAATTTAGTAATTATTGAAATATAATGCATTTGTTGCTAATTTTCATTTAAATAATTAACTATCAGATCACAGACAATTTGACCGATTTTCACTATATTTTTGTTATACTTAGTTATAAGCATAGAAATCCAACATAAAATATAGGCTAAATAATCAATCAATGTACCATCTGAAAATAAAATCTAAACGATGTATCCCACATATAACTTTGTCATATTTATTCAACTTGCCGATAATAATTCGGTGTTTTCATTTCAAATCCCCAATATAACGCGAGAAGTAACATGGTTTAGTCGCGGCAACACTGTCGGACGCTTGATAATCGATGAATTGTAATAATCCGTATATATCGGACGCTTCAAAGATGATAGTTTGAACTGACGCTTCAATGATTATGAATTGGGAATATACACCATATATACACCATATATATATATATATATATATATATATATATATATATATATATATATATATATATATATATATATATATATATATATATATATATCTAAAATAAAACTAATAAAGGAAGTTTATTCAATATTTTAAATCAAAAATATTTTCATTCCGAAAAATACTGTTCGTCAAAGTTTGAAGCATGGGTTTGAACTTTGAAAGCAGTCAGAGTCAGGTGCGTTTCTGTGCGGGGGGAGATACACATTCGCGGTTTAATGTTTATTATTCATTGATGATGTTAGTAAATATATTTCTTATGCCATTTATAGTGATTATGGATCCTTGAAAAGAATATATTTTAAATTTTTGATATAAAGGCTTTTAAAAAATATACTGTTTATGTCAAAAGTGCTTCCCTTCTTTCCAACACCACGCCACGTCACTGACCTAATGTATTAATTTTACACTATGGCTGTGTGCATTTTGCATAGCTACTTACAGTATTTTATTTTATAACAAATTAATGAGAATAGCAAAAATAAGCAAAATGTTATAAAATAATAAAGAATTATTGTAACGTTTTATTTTTCTATAAATTTATTTAAAATTAATATTTACATAAAATCATAAAATATAATAAAATAAATAAATAAACTTAATGCCACCCTGATTTTAACGGTCGTTCATTAGTTAAGTTTAATTTAATTAATCGCGGTGAGTCTTGGACCGCTATTTACTTGCGTTTTGCATGGCTTTTTGACTTCTGACCGTTGAAGAAAGAGTACGTGGTCGTAGTCAGCTAAAAGTTCGCGCTCACGAGCCCTGCAATAAGTTCACACCACATATATGCCGCTATTGTTTTAATCTGAGTGCTAAGTTTTGCGTCTGACGTGTGTATATCGTCCATACTCAGTTTGAAAAACTCTCCTTTGGAGGATTTAAGTTCGTGCGCACGTGGTTGTGATCCAGTTCTAGTTTGTGCTACAGTTTTGAAGTGTTCCGCACATCTCGCACAATTAGAGTGTACCCTATAGTTAAAGGGGATTTAGTTAAACTTTAGCAGTGCCGTGAGCCTTGTAAAGCCAGCAGTTAAATTCTTGATCCTGCGTTTTGGCGCCATTTTTAACATCTTCACCGACCATTGGGACCTGGTTCCTCGCTCCGCTGATACCGTGTACCACTGACCGTGAGGGAGTACGCTCGTGCCACCAGCCTGCCGAGTTTGAGCATCATCATAATTTTTGCAACACCGCTAACACAGATGAGTACTTTTACATTAGTTTTCCCGCTCACCTCATAAATAGTTCTATCGCTAGTGTCGCGTGTTGAGTATTGTGCGCCTGCGCGGCTACATCATTTCCCGCCACAGTGCCGTGTCAGTGGGGCACAGTGCAACTAAAGTTTGGACTTTTCCGGCTTCTCTGGAACTTTCAATTTGTCTCAAAATTCGACCTTTGGTTATTTTTAAACTTCTGGTAGCTTTTGCCTTTTGTAAACAACGTTTATTGATCATCAAACCGCCGTTAATTTTGGCCTACGCCACTGGCAAGAGACAAGGCAACAGTTACCTGAAAATTATTGTTTTGATCAAAATTTACTGTCAATTTGTCAACTTGTGAATTAAAATTATGATACATCATTTCACCCTCATATCATTTCATCTCATTTAATTATAAGTTCTTTTCAAAATTTATGGTTGTTTTTGTATTCGAAATTTATGGTTAGTATATTCAAAATTTATGGTTTTTATATGCAAAATTTTCTCGTTTGGCAATATCAATATACATCGTATGTTAAAATTATCTACGACATTTTATTTCATACGTTCCTCTACCGTTCATCCAGAGTACCCCTCTTTTTATTTCAGAAGTTTGTATTTGGTATTTTATATGATAGGGGTATCAGCTTTCAAAATACCTGGCGCCCTAATTAAAATAATTTCAAGTAAGTTTAAAGTGATAAGACCCATCCCCTCTCCGCAAGTAGCCGGCCGGTGCCGTTGTCTAGGTGTCCAGTTTGCGGTAGGTATAGAAATTTATTTGCTTTTGCCTATTTATTTTAATTTATTAAGATTAAAATTAGTACTACGTGGCAAATTTGGCGCCCAACGTGGGGCTTTATGTTATTCTTCGACAAATTTTTGCACCATTGTTGTATCATTTTCTATAAGCGAAGAGTGGATGACACAGAGGCGTATGAAATAAAATTTGTTATGTTTTTGAAATTAACTAGCACAATATTTTGTAAAGCTGAACTTTATTTGCACAATTTGTTGAGACTCGGGTTTTGCATTCAGAATTTATTTGTTTTTGGGAATTTTTACAGTAAAGTCATTGCGAGAAAAGCTTTGTATTTGTACTCACCGTGTTATTATTGCGGTATTAGTAATTTTAGTTGTTTATTTTGGTTTTCTCGTAATTCAATTCTTGATAATGGAACCTACTCGGCTGAATCGCGAGGAACTGGAGTACGAACTCACTGTCCGTGGTTATAAGTCCTTGCACGCGTTTACAGTGGTTGATTTGCGGAAAACTTTATATGCTGAACTGAAAAAAGAAACACTGGGCACAATTGTTTCACTAGCTGAGTTAGATTCAGATCAGGAAATAACCATTTGTACTAAAAAATTAGTTGAACTGGAGACGTTGCAAGAATCAATCACGAGTGCGAGTCAAACTCATGATTTTAAGAAATTTTCGTCTAAAGTATCGCACATGTTAGGTAGATTAGCGCGTATTACGACTAATACGGATGATATTACAAAGTCTGTCGATCTATTACGAAGCAAAGTTAACGATTTAGAAATGAAAGCCTTAGAGACTGTTGAAAATCCGACTACTGTCGTTGTTAGCTCAGAGGAAGCCTCCCCCGTCAATAATTCGACTCCTCCACCCATGTCCATTGCCGTCCCTACGATTTCTTTCAACAATCACATGCCAGTTTCAAAATGGAATTTATCATTTAGCGGTGATGGTAACGGTCTTAGTGTTAACGCATTTTTAGAACGAATAGATGAACTTAGAGTTTCTCGAAAAGTTTCTAAGTTCGAACTTTTCAATTCAGCCATAGAATTATTAACTGGACAAGCCAGAATTTGGTATCGTTCGGTTAGATCGAGGGTTGGTAATTGGGACGAATTAGTTAGGTTAATGAAAGAGGAATTCGAACCATTCGGTTATGAGAGGGAATTGAAGGCCGAAATTAACTCACGCATTCAGGGGCCAAATGAACGCGTTGGTGCATACTTCGCATGCATGATGAATTTATTTTCTAGGTTACCCACACCTCCTTCAGAGGACGAAAAACTTGATATTTTACGTAGTAACATGGATTCTTACCTCATACACCACACTGGTCTTTGCGAAATAAAAACTATAGAGGAATTACTGACGATCTGTAAACGACTTGAACACAATAGATTTCTAGCCGACAATCCCCCGGTATCTATGTCTAAACGACGTAGCGCGCTAGAACCAGATCTCGCGGCCCCTACTTTTAAACCACGCAACTGCGCTGTCGCTGTAAATTCCGATTCGAATTCACTAAAATGCTGGAACTGTAAAAATTCTGGCCACCGTTTTAGAGACTGTACTGCTGTGCGACAAAAATTTTGTTTTAGATGCGGAAACCCTAATCACACTAGTAAAACTTGTCCGAATTGTCGTTCAAAAAACGCATAGGGCAAAGGATCATATGGAACCGTAAATTCTGGAGCCCTAATAAAACGGTTCAGTCGCGGGAATGGAAGGGTTGGTTATTAAAAATTAATGAATTTTTCTTAAAACCTCAAATTAATTCTTTAATTGACTCTGCACCACATGATAATAGACCTTATTTGAAAACACAAATTTATGGAATCACGTTTAATGGATTATTAGATTCTGGTGCTTCACACACTATTTTAGGACAAAAGGGTTGGAATATGTTAAAGAATTGTGGCTTACCATTAAATAAAGATTCTACCAGGTGTATCGTAGCAAACAATACTTCGTGTCAAAGTCTCGGTTCACTACAATTACCACTGAATGTGGAAAATAAAAGTTGCATTTTAAAAGTTTTAGTTGTGCCATCCATCCCTTATGAGATAATTTTAGGTGTAGATTTCTGGATAGCGGTAGGTATTGTACCAAATTTAAAATCTGGGTCATGGTCATTTGCTAACAGTATTACGGTAGACAATTCAGACATGAGTTCACTGCAAACTATCGATGAAAATCAGACTCGCGAATTAAATGATTTGTTGAATAAATATTCTGCACTTACAAAAAAATCTATCGGGTGTACTAATATCGTGCAACATGAAATACAGACTGTTGCAACCCCAATAAAACAGCGTTACTACCCTGTCAACCCAAAAACGCAAGAAATACTAAATCACGAACTAGATAAAATGTTAGCAGACGGGATTGTAGAACCATCTAGCAGTCCGTGGTCGAGCCCAGCGTTACTGGTTAAAAAGAAAGACAACACATATCGGTTTGTGATCGATTATCGCAAACTAAATGCTGTGACGAAAAAGGATGCGTATCCTTTGCCGTACGTCAACGCAATTCTGGATAAATTAAGAGATGCGCGCTATTTAACATCTATTGATTTAAAATCGGCATATTGGCAAATACCAGTCGCGTCATCTAGTAAGGAGTTCACTGCATTCACCGTACCGGGCCGCGGCCTATATCATTTTAATAGGATGCCTTTTGGCCTCCATAATTCTCCGGCCACGTGGCAACGTTTCATGGATCGTCTTTTTGGAGTAGTTTTTGAACCTTATGTTTTCGTTTATTTGGACGATATAATTGTTGTCACGCCCACTTTCGAGAAACATGTCGAGATATTAGATCAAATTTTTAATAAATTGTTGAATGCTGGACTTACCATTAACAAAGATAAATGCAATTTCTGCCGTAGCGAGTTAAAATATCTCGGGTATGTAGTAAATGCCACCGGACTACATGTGGATCCTGAGAAAGTCAACGCCATTTTAGATATCCCAAGTCCTAAGTCAGTAACGGAAGTACGGCGATTTATCGGCGTCGCGTCGTGGTACCGCCGATTTATTCCAGCGTATTCTAGCGTATTGGCACCACTCACAAAATTATTGCGCAAAAATCAACTTTTTAAATGGGACGATGATTGTGAGGCCGCTTTTAATCAGATAAAGCATAAATTAGTGTGTGCTCCAATATTAAATTGTCCAGATTATAATTTCCCATTTATTGTTCAAGCAGATGCTTCTGGTTACGGTTTAGGCGCGGTTTTACTCCAGAAAGTTAATAATGAAGAGCGAATCATATGTTACGCGAGTAGAACTTTAAATCGAAATGAACGCAACTATACAACTACAGAGAGAGAATGTCTTGCTGTAATCTTTGCGGTTGAAAAGTTTAGGCCTTATTTAGAAAATATTAAGTTTACAGTTGTTACGGACCACTATTCTTTGCTGTGGCTAAATAATTTAAAGGATCCTGTAGGTCGCCTTGCGCGATGGGCGTTAAGATTACAGCAATATGATTACGATATAATTCACCGCAAAGGAAAAGATCACTTATTACCTGATTTATTATCTCGTGCACTAGACGTTAAATTAAATCTAATACAAATTGAACCCGATGTTAGAGACCCTTGGTACCGAGAAATTAAGGACAGTGTTCAGACGAATCCCGATTCATTCACAAACTGGAAAATTTTTGATAGTAAGTTGTTTAAATTAGTGAAAAATAACAAAGTTTATGAATGGAAACTTGCCATACCGAAAGAGCAGCGAGCACAAGTGTTTGATGAATGTCATGATCGACCTACCGCGGGTCATTTAGGAGTTTATAAGACTTTCCATAGGATAAGCGCGCTTTATTATTGGCCCAAAATGAAAGCCGATGTTATAAATTATGTCCGCCGTTGCAGAACTTGTCAGGCACAGAAACCGTTACAAAAACTTCCCGCCGGTGTTATGGGAAAACGTCCTAACGTCTCTAGCCCTTGGCAAATGATTAGCCTAGATTTTATGGAATTTCCTAAATCTACTCATGGTTTCAACTACTTGCTGGTCGTTACGGATTATTTTTCTAAGTATATTTTGTTGTTTCCGATCCGAACTGCCACTGCCGCTAAATTATGCGAAATTGTGGAAGAGAAAGTTTTCTTAACTTACGGGGCATGCCAATTCTTATTGTGTGACAACGGTAGGCAGATGATAAGTAAAGAGTTTAAGAATTTAGCAGCAAAATATAATGTTAAGATCATCTACAACCCTTTGTACCACGCTCAGAGTAACCCCACCGAACGTAGCAATCGAACAATAAAAACTGTTATTCGATCGTATTTAGATAAAGAGCACAAACGTTGGGATGAGCATTTGTCAGAAATCGCACTCGCAATTAACACCGCGAAGCACGAAGTAACGCAATACACCCCATATTTCCTCAATTTTGGCAGGGAACATGTTCTATCAGGTCAATTCTTCGGTAAACCCAATGACAATCCTGTAATTCCTCCAGCTGATCGTTCCCAAGTCCCTCACATTGAAGAAATGACTAAGAGATTCTCTGAAGTTCGAAAACGTCTGGATAAAGCTTACGAACGTAATAAACACTATTATGACTTACGTAAACGCCCCGAAGAATTCAATGCCGGCCAGTTTGTCTGGCATAAAAATTATGTTCTTTCAGACGGAGCTAGAGGTTTTTCTAATAAACTTGCGCCAAAATTTGTCGGCCCTTTTGAAATAAAACGAAAGCTATCACCTACTACCTATGAATCACAAGATGAAAACCTCGTTTCTAAGGGACGTTGGCATATAAAAGATTTAAAGCTAGCTCAGGTTTAGTTATTTTTTTTTTTTTGCTTCTTTTTTTTTCTTATTAAGTAAGAGTGGGATTTGTAACGTTTTATTTTTCTATAAATTTATTTAAAATTAATATTTACATAAAATCATAAAATATAATAAAATAAATAAATAAACTTAATGCCACCCTGATTTTAACGGTCGTTCATTAGTTAAGTTTAATTTAATTAATCGCGGTGAGTCTTGGACCGCTATTTACTTGCGTTTTGCATGGCTTTTTGACTTCTGACCGTTGAAGAAAGAGTACGTGGTCGTAGTCAGCTAAAAGTTCGCGCTCACGAGCCCTGCAATAAGTTCACACCACATATATGCCGCTATTGTTTTAATCTGAGTGCTAAGTTTTGCGTCTGACGTGTGTATATCGTCCATACTCAGTTTGAAAAACTCTCCTTTGGAGGATTTAAGTTCGTGCGCACGTGGTTGTGATCCAGTTCTAGTTTGTGCTACAGTTTTGAAGTGTTCCGCACATCTCGCACAATTAGAGTGTACCCTATAGTTAAAGGGGATTTAGTTAAACTTTAGCAGTGCCGTGAGCCTTGTAAAGCCAGCAGTTAAATTCTTGATCCTGCGTTTTGGCGCCATTTTTAACATCTTCACCGACCATTGGGACCTGGTTCCTCGCTCCGCTGATACCGTGTACCACTGACCGTGAGGGAGTACGCTCGTGCCACCAGCCTGCCGAGTTTGAGCATCATCATAATTTTTGCAACACCGCTAACACAGATGAGTACTTTTACATTAGTTTTCCCGCTCACCTCATAAATAGTTCTATCGCTAGTGTCGCGTGTTGAGTATTGTGCGCCTGCGCGGCTACATCATTTCCCGCCACAGTGCCGTGTCAGTGGGGCACAGTGCAACTAAAGTTTGGACTTTTCCGGCTTCTCTGGAACTTTCAATTTGTCTCAAAATTCGACCTTTGGTTATTTTTAAACTTCTGGTAGCTTTTGCCTTTTGTAAACAACGTTTATTGATCATCAAACCGCCGTTAATTTTGGCCTACGCCACTGGCAAGAGACAAGGCAACAGTTACCTGAAAATTATTGTTTTGATCAAAATTTACTGTCAATTTGTCAACTTGTGAATTAAAATTATGATACATCATTTCACCCTCATATCATTTCATCTCATTTAATTATAAGTTCTTTTCAAAATTTATGGTTGTTTTTGTATTCGAAATTTATGGTTAGTATATTCAAAATTTATGGTTTTTATATGCAAAATTTTCTCGTTTGGCAATATCAATATACATCGTATGTTAAAATTATCTACGACATTTTATTTCATACGTTCCTCTACCGTTCATCCAGAGTACCCCTCTTTTTATTTCAGAAGTTTGTATTTGGTATTTTATATGATAGGGGTATCAGCTTTCAAAATACCTGGCGCCCTAATTAAAATAATTTCAAGTAAGTTTAAAGTGATAAGACCCATCCCCTCTCCGCAAGTAGCCGGCCGGTGCCGTTGTCTAGGTGTCCAGTTTGCGGTAGGTATAGAAATTTATTTGCTTTTGCCTATTTATTTTAATTTATTAAGATTAAAATTAGTACTACGTGGCATTATATTTAAAATTATAATTATAGGTACTTAACTAATAAATAATGAGAATACATATCTTTAGAGAACGCGGTAGAAAAGCGTTACTTGCACTAGCTATTTTAATTTATAACAAATAAATGAGAACATCAAAACTTTTCATGAATATAGCAATAGCAAATCAAATGAGCAAAATATAGCATTAAGATAGTTTTAATTTTATACTATCTGTGTATTTAATTTATGCATAAGAGAACCGAGAAAAAGCATATACAACAGCTAATTTAATTTATAACAAATAAAAGAGAACAGCAAAAATTGTCATTAATATAGCAATAAATAGCAAAAAATGAGCAAAATATTATAGGCTTTAAAAAGTTTTAATTTTACACTATGTATACGCAACGTGAAGTTAGCGTATACAATGGATTTTTGTTTATAACAAACGAAGGACACCAGCAAAAAATTTCATCAATACAGCAATAAATAGCAAAAAATGAGCAAATTATTATAGTATAGAAAAAATCTGACGTGGCCATCACACAACCTTCCGCTATATCTACACTTTAAACAGAAATGTGTGCGTACAAACCGGTGCCCATATAAAATATACAAATAAAAATCTAAAATATTCAAACACAGAAATTAGTATCACCTAAATCAAAAGATTCATTCATACGAAAACTCTTCTGTGTTGAAGCCATCCTCCGTTCAATTACTACATTTAATATCTCACTTATGACTTAGACTTATATGGCGTTAGTATGTCAACTTGTCACCCGTCTTACCTGTCAATATATTTTACGCAGAAACAAAAGTCAACCGAACATGGATTACAAGATTTCAACGATTTATCTGATAAATTTCTGCAGTTCTTTAATGCTACCAGATAAAGACAATTTTTTTATAACGTGAGTTGCAAATAACTTTGCTTCTTATTCTTATTACAAATAAATACTATATTTATCCAAATTTATATAAATTTTTGACAATTTTCTTTTTCAATCTTAAAAAAATATCACTTTCGGTGAAGATATTTGTACCAAAATCTAATGAGCTCTTCCTATTCGTATACAATTGTAAAATACCAAATATCAAAATTTTTGGGTAATTCGTATTTGAGTTATGCAACATCCGGCATCGGCCCGGACCACACACATACACACACACGCACACACACACACACACACACACACATACATACAGACATCATCGAGAAACTATCAAAAATGAGTTGTAAGGACCCTAATTCGTGCTCATCCACTTAAAACTCACAACCCGATTTTTTGCATGATTCCAATACCTTCCTTTACAGGTAAGCGGAAGGTAAAAAAATTAATTTTACGCTATGTATACGCAACGTGAAGTTAGCGTATACAAAGGTTTTTTGTTTATAACTAATGAAGGACAACAGCAAAAAATGTCATCAATACGGCAATAAATAGCAAAAAATGAGCAAAAAAAGATAGTGTTAACAAATTTGAAATTTTACCCCATGTATACGCCACGTGAAGTTAGCGTATATAGGTTAAATGGGAAATAACTTTAAAACGGGCAGAGCAAAAAATGTAAAACTATTAGCAATTTTTAGCAAAAAATGAGCAAATTTAATATAACTATTCGTTTATCCAATATCTTTTAATGTATACGCCAACTTCACGGACCTGTGTTTCTGTCGAGACGAGACGAGACGAGAAATCACCTTGTCTCGTCTCGAATTTAAAAAAAACAAGTCTCGTCTCGATTTTTTCTCGTCTCGAACAATTAAGTCTCGTCTCGGCCGAGAATCTCGTCGAGATTTCTCGACTTTTTTAAATACCTACTATATTTATTTTTTATATGTAAAAATGTTAATATTTTTGTAACTTTTGTATTTTTGTGTGTGTATAACCCTCCATTTAAATACCTGCCAAGGCTGATTGAATATAAGTAGAAGAGTAATATTAATACTGTCATAAAAAGAAGGTGTAATATATCACAAACAAAATCTCTTTTAAATTTAAAAATTTGCTCTTCAGTATGTTCGTATACGATTTGATAAAATTTCCAGATATATACGCAAGAACGCAACCGTGTCACCGTGTCAGCAAAACTAAACTACCCCATGAAATTATTCACATGAGAAAAACAATGCTATTCACCCAACTTCATAGTTCTACACTTATTATTATTATATAAAGTGTAATAGGTACGTAAGATTTAACGCTAATCAAAAATCGTTACCAACAGCTTAGTCCAGGCGAACTAGAAAATTTGTATATGGGGTCGGCGACAAAACTCAAAGAGAATATTTTTTTCATAGGAATGTTGTAATTGACTTCCTAATTAACATACTAAAAGTCCCCATCGATCCGCCTTGTGCTAAGTCCACCATCTTGAAAAAATGGTGGAACAAGACAACTTTTCTCCGATTTTTTGCAATTATCTCGAAAATGGGCAATTTTAAGCAAAAATCCCTAATACCAAACAGAAAGAGCATGAAATTTCCTTCAAGATAGTCCCATTTGTTTTTAAGTTATTTATGCAGTTTTTGAAAAAATCGTAAATAAATATATTTATAATTCTAACAATCTAAGCCGATTTGATTAAATCATGATTTTTTTCTCATATTACACAAAAACGACTGTAATTTATTAACGGATAATAATTTCGAATTCGGGAGTTCAGTATTCGATTTTTAACATATTTTTCTATAATAATAATTTTATAATAGACATTTTAAGACTCCAGTTTCGCAAAAATTTAAACATATTTTCAAAATCACAAAAATGTATTTTAGTCGCTTCCTTAAAATTTTGTGTTTAATTTCTGTCCGGATTAAGATATTGACTTCCGGCTTTCAAAATCTTAGAAAGAAATGTTTCAAAAATATGTTGCTGAAAACTGAATGTGAATATCTTTGTCCTTGTCAGGAAAAATAGTTATTTAAGTACAACTTTTAAAAAATATATTAAAATTTTATTGATCTCTCTCCAAGAAAATCTTAAAAATTCGACATGATTCAAACCATTTTAAGTTTAAAAATCATTTTTTTTATTAAAAAAAACTCGAAAAATCCAATGCCACTAACCGGAAATCTATATCTCAATTACTTCAGAAATTACAGGTGATTAATCATATTTAATAATAAAAATACTAAAATTTCTTAATTTTCCCGTGTACAAATTTTTTAATTTCAACTTAATCAGGGCCCTAGAAATTTTTTAATTTCAACTTAATCAGGACCCTAGAAATTTTTTAAATAATTTTGCGTAGTATAAAAATGATTAAAAATTAGTGTGTGTGAAACCGGAAGTCAATATCTTAGTCCGGAGAGAAATTAAACACAAAATTTTAAATAAGTGATTAAAATATATTTTTGTGATTTTGAATATGTTTAAGTTTTTTCTAAACTGGCGTCTTAAAATGTCTATTATTAAATTTTTATTATAGAAAAATAAGTTTAGAATCGAATACTGAAATCCCGAATTCAAAATTATTATCCGTTAATAAATTACAGTAGTTTTTGTGAAATATGAGAAAAAAATCATGATTTAATCATATCGGCTTAGATTGTTAGAATTATAATAGTATATTATACATCGAGGGAGAGAAATGCATGTTTTTTTCATGAGGTGCAACGAGGGAAAAATTGCAGTCTCTCCTGAGGGGTATATACTATTTTTTACACGGACCAAATTAATTTACTTTAAAAATATAGTAATAAATTATCAAGTGTGTTATTTGTTGTTGGTAACGTAAATACATAGCAACCCACAGAAACAAATAAATAATAATAATATAAACTCTCTAGGGAGTGATTATTTCCCTAGGGACTAAATGAATCACTTCTATCATGATTTTTAATAAGAAAAAGATGACGTTTACTCGAGGATCTTATTTTTCTCCTGCGTCCCGTCACCGATCTGTTCATCAAGAATTAGGGAGAATATTCGTCCTAGTAAACAGACACAAACCTTAGAACACGATTGTATAGCCCTCTATTGAGAATATTTTAAATATAGCAACGTAGCTCATAAGTATGACCGATGTAGCAATTGTCTCTACTTTTGAAACGTGTCCTTAATGAAAAATGATAAATCAGTACTGTAACGACAACGAGCGGCGCCTGGGTGGCGGCTGCCAAGCGACCTGCACAGACCAGTTTGCATTGTCTAGCCGGCGCGCTATTGTGTTGATGGCGCCAGAGGGGGATGACTCATCAGGTCACGCGATACGGTAATAAAATGTAATGACTTTCTGGAAGGAATTTATGGAATATTCCAGAATTACCGGCTGTGGATATATAAACGCTACCCGAGCGGACGGTGAGTCAGTCTACGTTAGAATTGTGAAATAAATACAAGTTTACTTTAGAATGGTGACATAAATAGTACTAAATATTGATGTATTGTGAAATAAATAGTGTTTAATGTTATCTACTGGTTAAATAAATAATCGTAGTAGTGTTAAGTGTGTAAATAAATATTCTTAGTGTATAATTTAGTGCTTTAAGTTTAATTAATAGTGCGTGTTTATTTAATTATCAGTATGTTTTATTTTTCGTTATTAAACTTGTTATATAAATATTCGTGTTTTACTGATTTTACACTTCACCTAAATAAATAAAACCGTTACAATTAGTGTCAGGTGTGGGGTTTAATAAACTATGAAGTGTAAATTAATAATAAATAAAATGGCGACAAAGAAAGTTAAATTAAGTGACTTAAAAGTGACTGAACTGGAGAAAGAACTAGCAGAACGAGATCTAGACACAGCGGGAGTCAAGATCGTACTTCAACAGCGTCTACGAAAAGCCCTAGTAGATGCTGGTGAAAATCCGAAGGAACTTGAAGTTGCGTGTAGCGTATCCGAACAACTTTAGCCGCAACTTTAGAAGAGAAATTAACAGAAAACTCTAGAACTTTGGAAGACCAATTTACAGAAACTTCTAGATCTTTGAAAGAAGAAATAACAGAAAGTTCTAGAAAGTGTGAAGAGAATTCCAGAGTTTTGAAGGAAGAATTAGCCGCAACTTTAGAAGAAAATTCTAGAAGTTTAAAAGAAGAATTGATGGAAAATTCTAGAAGCTTAGAAGAAAAATTCAAAGAAAAAATTATAGAAAATTCTAGAATTTTAGAAGAAAAATTAGAAGAGAATTTGAAGAACTTGAAGCAAGAATATGACAAGAAGGTTGAACAATTAGAAGAAAATTTATCCAAAATTACTTCATCGTCGATGTCGACAACCGAAGCGATCAAAGGAAACGGGGTCAAAATAGAAAATACCATCAAAGCAGAACACAATTCGACATCTCACGTGAAAGCTCCAAAATATGACGGAAAATCAGCGTGGCCTAATTATTTGAGGCAATTTGAAATAGCTGCTAAAATAAATGGTTGGTCGTCAGAGGAGAAGGCTAGTAATCTGGCCCTTGCCTTACAAGGAGAAGCCCTCAATATTATTCAAACGGTCAAACCAGAAGAACAAGATGACTACGAACTGCTAGTCAAACAACTGGATATGCGGTATGGAAACGCACATTTGAAACAGGTGTACCAGACGCAACTAAATAACAAATATCAGGAATCAAAGGAAACACTTCAAGAATTCGAAGCTGACATATCTCGCTTGATTCACCTCGCATTCCCTGATGCTCCGGAAAGCGTAATACCGACCCTGGCTATTCAACAATTTGTCAACGGAATCCGAGACAGCGAAATCCAGAATTCCTTAAGAATAACGCATACAAAAACTATAAGTGATGCACTGTCAATTGCGTTAGAGCATGAAGCTGCGAAACAAGCTTCACGTAACCAATCAAGAGTGAGGAACATTGACGCTGAGAGGAGCGAAAACTTTGAAGATTTAGAAGAGAGAATGCGTCGAATCGTCAACGAAATGATTCCAGAAAGAAGAAAACTACGTTGCTGGAATTGTGGTGAGCTCGGTCACCCGCAAAGACTTTGCAAGAAGTTGCGGAAGACCGAATCGAAGAAAGAAGAAGATGAGTCGGAAAACTAAGTCGGGTTGATGCGAAGGGGCAATCGTCGACCCGTAATCTAGTAGCCCCACATTCCATCGGTTATGTCGCATCCCTTCATCATCAAGCCAACAGCATCTACGTGGATGGTTGTATTGACGGTAGGCCACTTAAAATGTTGTGTTGCCAATGATATGGTATTCATTGACATCCCCCTTCTTTTATAAATTTAATTTTATTACTGGATTTATTTTTCTTCCAGATCTTGTTACAGAAACTGGAGAATTTTCTTTGTTGATCGCTGTTAGTGATTCTTCCTGTTGATTATCTGTACTCGAATAATTCTTGTTTTGATTTTGTTTTATTTCTTCTTGATTGACATTTTGTTTTTCTTCCTCGTCCGTAGAATTACGTTTTCTTAGAAACCATGAATTCCGCCTATAGGTTGCTCCGTCAGGTGTTTTGATAATATACGATCTGGGTTCAAGATCTTTTCTAGTTCCTTGTACTCTGGACAGACTTTTGTACCTCTGTCTGCATATTTCTTCTCAATATTTTTTAATTGATTTAGTCTAGCAGATATTCCTTCGATTACTTTTGGTTTCAACAATTCATTCTGAGTCGGTAATAATGTTTTAGTCCTTCTGCTCATCAATCTTTGTACAGGCGAGCCCAATGTATCTCGAGGGGTGTTTCGATGATGTAGCAATGCTAGACTTAAGTCTGTTTCTTCTTCAATACATTTTTTAACAGATTTTTTGCCTCTTGCACGTATCTCTCTGCTAATCCGTTTGACCTAGCGAATTCAGGGCTTGAGAGACGATGACTAAAATTCCATGTTATTCGGAACTTTTTAAATTGTTCGGATACATACTGTGTCCCGTTGTCTGTTAATAATAGGTCTGGTATTCCATGTATCGAAAACCAGTTTTTTAAAACATCGATTATAGTATTGGTTTGTATGTTTGGTAGTTTTGCAACATCAAAATATCCTGAGTACGAATCAGCAATAACTAAATAATAATTTCCATGTAATTGGTAAATATCTGATCCTACAATCATCCACGGCCTGTTTGGAATGTCTTGCGGTAATATTGGTTCTTGCGGAGTGTTGCGTTGATATTTTTGACATGGTTTACAGTTTTTTACAAACTTTGTAATATCATCTTTCATAGTGGGCCAAAAAACATGATCTCTTGCCAGTTGAAGAGTACCCTGTATTCCTTTATGAGATCGGTGACAATTTTTTATCACGGTTTCCGTCATTTTAGGTGGTATCATTGTTCTATCATTTTTAAACAATAAATTTTCATGAGTCGATAATTGTTCTCTGTATGTCCAATATTTGTGAAGTTCTGGAGGCAGTGTTGTTATTTTATCTGGCCATCCTTCTATTATTACTTTCTTGAGCTTGGTCAATTCTTCATCCATGTTAATATTAGCTTCTAATTCATTTATTTTTTCTTTTGTGAATGGAATTGCGACACATATTTGTAATTGATCAGGCTTGTCCGTTTCCTCTTTCAAATCACAGTCGCGGCTCAATGCATCGGCTATGAATAATTCAGACCCCTTCTTGTATACTATTATTGGATTATATTGCATGATCTCAATATACATCTTCTGCAATCTTGGTGGAGCTTCATGAATTGGTTTTTAAAAAATACTCTCCAAGGGCTTGTGATCAGTTTCTATTACTAAATTAGGATTTCCCCAGATGTATTCTCTAAATTTGTTAGATGCTGCAACTATAGCATATGCTTCCTTTTCCAATTGGCTGTAATTTGTTTGCGTTTTGGTTAGCGACTTAGCGCTATATGCTATAGGCCTTTCATCTTGCAATAATACTCCTCCGACTGCTTTGCTGCTCGCATCCACAGATAACTTTACTTGTTTAGTCGGATCATAATATCCTAACAATGGTGGTTTCTTTAGACAGTCAATTAATTTTTCGAACGCTTCTTGTTGTGAGTCGGTCCAGCTCCAAGCATTTAATTTTTCTGTTAACTGTCTTAGTGGTGCGGTTATTTCTGCCAAGTTCGGAATGAATTTGCCAACATATGTAATCATTCCCAGGAATCGCTGAAGTTCTTTTGTGTTGGTTGGTGTTTTTATTGACGAAATAATTTTCACCTTTTCCGGGTCTGGTAACATACCTTTGCTTGTGAGTCGGTGTCCCAGAAATGTAACTTCATTTTGTTTGAACTTGCATTTTTCATGGTTTAACTTTAATCCCGCTTTCTGAAGTCTTCTGATTACTTCTTCAGTTATTTCATGTAACTGTTTCTCATCTGGTGCATGAAGTAAAAGGTCATCCATGCTACACTCAACTCCTGACATGCCTTTAATTATATCACACATCACCTGTTGGAACACTTCAGGTGCTGAGGCGAGGCCAAATGGAAGTCTCTTGCACTTATACCTGCCCCATGGTGTTGCGAATGTCAAGTATTTTGATGTTCTTTCAGTTACTTTCAACTGCCAAAATCCCTTCTTACAATCAAGGATTGTAAACAGTTTAGAACCATTTAATCGTGTAGCTATATCTTCCAGCGTACTCAAGGGATAATATCTTCTCTTCAAACTCTTATTTAGTTGTGAAGGATCTATGCAAATTCTTATTTTTTCCTTTTGACGAACTACAACCATCGGTGAAACTGCTGGTGTAGGTTCATTGACTGGCTCTATGATTCCTAATTCTGTCATGTTATCCAGTTCTTTCTTGACCTGATTTCTGATCGAGTATGGTACCTTCCTAGCTGGACAAACTGGTAGTTCTGGTTCTTCTTTTAGATCTATTTCATACTCATATCCTTTAAGACAACCGATTCCTTCGAATATTTCTTTAGCTACTGCTACTGCATCTACTCTTGAAATTAGTTTCATTTGTACGCATGTGTCTTTTCCTAGGATTGGGTGAACCGATCCTTCAACCACTAAGAATTTCACATTCATTTTTTCGTTTCTGTATTCTATGTCAGTTGAACATTCACTTTGCACCTTTATTCCATGATTTGTAAAGGACACAATTCTGTTAGTTTTTGATGGATACAGTACTAATTTTGATTTTTCTGCCATTGATTTCGTTATGACATTGCACTGTGCACCAGTGTCTAATTTAAATTTTATTTTTTGGTTATTTGGAAACGTGAGCGTTTGAAACCAATCATTCGCTTTGGTGTCGTGGTCTTCTATAGTACTTATTATTAGAGTATGTATTTCTTCAGCGTTATTTTCTTCTACTTCATTTACATGTTTGCTTTTGCACATTTTGCTGAATGTCAATGTCAGAATAATAGATTGTCAAAATCATTTATACGTAGGTACTAATAATTTGACGTTTAAAACGTTACGCATTTGTTCATCTCCTGTTTTTAATTCCATGGCTGTTACTATTAATTCGCTATTCCGTGTATTTTCAAATTTGATTTCTGCAGTTATAATAGTCCAAGCAACAGGGAGTTTATAACAGGCTTACCTGGAAATAATTAAAGAAGTTTTGAAAATTGGCAGTTTAATGTAGTATCATATCGCGAATAATATACTAAATTTGCGACCTCGAGGGACCGCCGCTCCCTCCACCAAATTGGAAAAATGGCGCATAAAATTGGTTTTTTGACAATATCTCTATTCTAGTCACTCCTAGATAAAAATAGTTAATGTGTTAATTGTAGATAATTAAATTCTCTACAACTTTTGTATTAAAACTTTTTTTGTAGAGTTAATATTTTGAGAGTTATCTCTATGTAAATGAGAGCGTATTTCTTGACATTGCATAAATGTTCTCTTTTCAGCCGGAATTTTATTTGTTGACGACTAGTTATTAGTTAATTATTTGTCTTATACTTTGATAGAAGTTTTTACAAATCATAATGATAAATAAATTATTTATTTGGGTATAGTTTTATGTTTCTATATATTAATACAATGTTTCGGGAAACTTTACGTTGTCTTCGTCCAGGTAATAAATGAATGTGTCAATTATTTTATGTATAAGAGAGCTACTATGATCTAAATATTCAAAAAATTGATGCCTCTGACATTTATTGTCTGACGTCAAATATAAGCGCTAACCATATATAACAGTTGTGCAGACGTTGTTTAGACAGTTTAGGTTTAGACATAGTTGATATTATACATTTAACATATGGACAACTTTCTGTTTAAATAAGCAAATAAAAATAATATGAAAATCGTTTAATTTCTTATTTTTCTCATGTTTTCAAAATACTGTAATAAATAGCAAAAATTTCGAGAATTAGAATAACGCAAAACAAAAGTAGATATTTAAAACCGTTGATTGGCGGCCATATTGAATTTCTATTTTAGAAATCCCTTTTCAAATGTTTTTATGACACCAAACACGGGATGATTCTGACAAATGTGTTCAAAATGGTGGCCGTTAATAGACGGCCATTTTAAATTTATTTTTTCGAAAGTCATTTTCAAATGTTTTTATATGATACCAAACACGAAATGACTCGGAGGTATGATTATTTGTGGGTGGGGCGGAGAGGTTCGTGCCCAAAATTTTGACAGAATGCGTTATCATCGGCGACGAGTCTATGTGCCAAGTTTCAGCTTGACTGGGTAGCAGGAAGAGGGTTAATTAGCCCTACAAAGCCCGCGCCACAAAACAATCGAAGTTAATACTAAGATTACGTGGTTCCTCTCGGCGAAAATATTTTAATATCGACTTAACTAAGGCCTTAATAAAATTTAAAAACAATGTAATTTAAAGAAAAATGTTCAACAAATCTAATGCTGCGAACCAAATTTTGATATTTTTATTTGTTTAGAAACGACAGTTGTTTAAACTTTATGAAAACTAATTAATACAAAATTTCTGATCGAGTATGGTACCTTCCTAGCTGGACAAACTGGTAGTTCTGGTTCTTCTTTTAGATCTATTTCATACTCATATCCTTTAAGACAACCGATTCCTTCGAATATTTCTTTAGCTACTGCTACTGCATCTACTCTTGAAATTAGTTTCATTTGTACGCATGTGTCTTTTCCTAGGATTGGGTGAACCGATCCTTCAACCACTAAGAATTTCACATTCATTTTTTCGTTTCTGTATTCTATGTCAGTTGAACATTCACTTTGCACCTTTATTCCATGATTTGTAAAGGACACAATTCTGTTAGTTTTTGATGGATACAGTACTAATTTTGATTTTTCTGCCATTGATTTCGTTATGACATTGCACTGTGCACCAGTGTCTAATTTAAATTTTATTTTTTGGTTATTTGGAAACGTGAGCGTTTGAAACCAATCATTCGCTTTGGTGTCGTGGTCTTCTATAGTACTTATTATTAGAGTATGTATTTCTTCAGCGTTATTTTCTTCTACTTCATTTACATGTTTGCTTTTGCACATTTTGCTGAATGTCAATGTCAGAATAATAGATTGTCAAAATCATTTATACGTAGGTACTAATAATTTGACGTTTAAAACGTTACGCATTTGTTCATCTCCTGTTTTTAATTCCATGGCTGTTACTATTAATTCGCTATTCCGTGTATTTTCAAATTTGATTTCTGCAGTTATAATAGTCCAAGCAACAGGGAGTTTATAACAGGCTTACCTGGAAATAATTAAAGAAGTTTTGAAAATTGGCAGTTTAATGTAGTATCATATCGCGAATAATATACTAAATTTGCGACCTCGAGGGACCGCCGCTCCCTCCACCAAATTGGAAAAATGGCGCATAAAATTGGTTTTTTGACAATATCTCTATTCTAGTCACTCCTAGATAAAAATAGTTAATGTGTTAATTGTAGATAATTAAATTCTCTACAACTTTTGTATTAAAACTTTTTTTGTAGAGTTAATATTTTGAGAGTTATCTCTATGTAAATGAGAGCGTATTTCTTGACATTGCATAAATGTTCTCTTTTCAGCCGGAATTTTATTTGTTGACGACTAGTTATTAGTTAATTATTTGTCTTATACTTTGATAGAAGTTTTTACAAATCATAATGATAAATAAATTATTTATTTGGGTATAGTTTTATGTTTCTATATATTAATACAATGTTTCAGGAAACTTTACGTTGTCTTCGTCCAGGTAATAAATGAATGTGTCAATTATTTTATGTATAAGAGAGCTACTATGATCTAAATATTCAAAAAATTGATGCCTCTGACATTTATTGTCTGACGTCAAATATAAGCGCTAACCATATATAACAGTTGTGCAGACGTTGTTTAGACAGTTTAGGTTTAGACATAGTTGATATTATACATTTAACATATGGACAACTTTCTGTTTAAATAAGCAAATAAAAATAATATGAAAATCGTTTAATTTCTTATTTTTCTCATGTTTTCAAAATACTGTAATAAATAGCAAAAATTTCGAGAATTAGAATAACGCAAAACAAAAGTAGATATTTAAAACCGTTGATTGGCGGCCATATTGAATTTCTATTTTAGAAATCCCTTTTCAAATGTTTTTATGACACCAAACACGGGATGATTCTGACAAATGTGTTCAAAATGGTGGCCGTTAATAGACGGCCATTTTAAATTTATTTTTTCGAAAGTCATTTTCAAATGTTTTTATATGATACCAAACACGAAATGACTCGGAGGTATGATTATTTGTGGGTGGGGCGGAGAGGTTCGTGCCCAAAATTTTGACAGAATGCGTTATCATCGGCGACGAGTCTATGTGCCAAGTTTCAGCTTGACTGGGTAGCAGGAAGAGGGTTAATTAGCCCTACAAAGCCCGCGCCACAAAACAATCGAAGTTAATACTAAGATTACGTGGTTCCTCTCGGCGAAAATATTTTAATATCGACTTAACTAAGGCCTTAATAAAATTTAAAAATAATGTAATTTAAAGAAAAATGTTCAACAAATCTAATGCTGCGAACCAAATTTTGATATTTTTATTTGTTTAGAAATGACAGTTGTTTAAACTTTATGAAAACTAATTAATACAAAATTTTGCTGTTTTCTCTCCATGAAAATCCTCAAATTTTGACACAGCAAAGATTTTTTTTAAATTTGAAAATTTTCAGTGTTATATAAAAATGTTCAAAGAGTTTAATTCTGGAAACCGGAAGTCGATATTATACTCCATTTAATAATAACAGCTGATTTAATATTATAAATAAAAATATTGTTTTCATTTTTCAGTTTTTTACTTCCTTGTACGAAGTAAGGAAGTATTGTAATCGCGAAAAATTTCGGTTCTCAGATTTTGACGGAAATATCCGTTTTGACCTTTTCTGAATCCATTATGACTAGTTTCGACGTGACGTCTGTACGTACGTACGTATGTACGTACGTACGTACGGACGTATGTGTGTCGCATAACTCAAATACGGTTAGACGTAGAAAGTTGAAATTTTGTATTTAGGACTGTTATAGCATCTAGTTGTGCACCTCCTATTTTTGGTTTCAATCTATAAACCGGAAGTAGTACTTTTTAAAAATATTTCGATAAATATTTAATTTAACACAAATTTTTTTATTTTAAATGAAAGATTATGTGATTATTACCTAAAATCGGTATTTTATAAATATTTTTGTATCTGGTATCATTTAGGAATAATTAAAGTATATATTTTTAATTTAGTATTTCTTTATCTTGTAGTCCATGATCGATTAACATTTGTTACTACGTAAAATTTAAATGATTATGACATGACAGTGACAATAGTAAAATATGCTTTATATCTTCTTCTGCAGTTTAAATAAAATGACTAAAATATATTTGTGAGTATACTAGTATAATAAGTTAAAAGAATTTTTTATATTATTCTACATTTTAGTTATTAAGAAAAGTATGAACACACAAGGCGTACAAGGAAGTCATGTGGTGTCCACGTCAGATTTTTTTCAAAGAATATCTAAAAATTCTGAATTTATCGTGCCTCTTAGATATTTTTCAAATTATGTATCTTATATAAAAATGTGTGGAGAATCCAATGCTTGAAGAGCCATAATGTAAAAGGGTGTTGTGATTTTAAGACATTTACTGCTTTCAGTTAAACTTATTCATGCCTCCCGCCTCCCACCCCCTCTTCACCACCCTCAAATGAAGTTAAAAGGCAAAATAAATTTTGGTTTTACTGCGCTTTAATGCGCATTAATAAGTTTAACTGAAAGCAGTAAATTTCTTAAAATCACAACACCCTTTTACATTATGGCTCACATCTAATATTAAAAATCGTCAAAATAAAAAAAGCGTTTTTGTGATTTGAGCGCCACCTTTCAAGAATCAAAAAATTTTTTTCGGACAAAACCTTCTTTATTTAAATCTAGGAATCCGAATCTGCAATAAAAAATGGGGGTCCCCATTTAAATTTACAAAGCTACCCCCCCCTTCACCCCCCAGGGGGTGGGGGAAAAATTTGCATTTGGTGTCAATTAATAGAATTTTTGAAATCTTTTTGGACGTATTTTTTCTTTTTTTGATTCGTTCCGTTTTACGCGAGATATTTGGGTGGTACGGGTGGTCTAAAACACCATGTATATACAGGGTGAGTCATCGAAATGCCCGTCGTCGATATCTCCCTTGTCGTTAAAAATACAGCATAAATTTATTAACGGAATTTTTCGTCTACTCAAGGAGCATAACTTAAAATTATTTTCACATATACAGGGTGTTGCATAACGACTTGGCAATAATTGTTCGTCTTTTTTACTTCCTTGTACGGAGTAATAAGGAAGTATTGTAATCGCGAAAAATTTCGGTTTTCAGATTTTGATGGAAATATCCGTTTTGACCTTTTCTGAATCCATTATGACTAGTTTCGTCGTGACGTCTGTACGTACGTGCGTACGTACGTACGGACGTATGTGTGTCGCATAACTCAAATACGGTTAGACGTAGAAAGTTGAAATTTTGTATTTAGGACTGTTATAGCATCTAGTTGTGCACCTCCTATTTTTGGTTTCAATCTATAAACCGGAAGTAGTACTTTTTAAAAATATTTTGATAAATAATTAATTTTAGACAATTTTTTTTATTTTAAATGAAAGATTATGTGATTATTATCTACAATCGGTATTTTATAAATTTTTCTGTATCTTCTATCATTTAAGAATAATTAAAGTATATACTTATAATTTAGTATTTCTGTATCTTGTAGTCCATGATCGATTAACATTTGTTACTACGTAAAAATTAAATGGTTATGACATGACAGTGACAGTAGCAGTGACAATAGTAAAATGTCGTTTATATCTTCTTCTGCAGTTTAAATAAAATGACTAAAATATATTTGTGAGTATACTAGTATAATAAGTTAAAAGAATTTTTTATATTATTCTACATTTTAGTTATTAAGAAAAGTATGAACAAACAAGGCGTACAAGGAAGTCATGTGGTGTCCACGTCAGATTTTTTAAATGAAACACCCTATATATTTTTATATATTTTGAATTGTATTTTATATACCTATACGAAAATATAAGTTTCATTTTAGTTTTCCGCGGCGTTGCCAAGTTATTCAATTTTTTCCCTAAAAAAAGCCGAATACACGTATTGTTTTATAAAGGCGTACTGAAGTTATTTTAATAGTAAAAATTATGAATTTTTTTTTCTATACAGCTGTAACTATACTCTTTGTTCTAACATAACTTTTTTTAAATGTTATTTTACAGGGTGTTCAATACAGAGAATTAAATTTACTCAATTTCAAATGGCTATAACTCGTAATTTTCAAATGGAACATACTATATTTTATTATTCTGTTGTGTGTAGTTTTGCATTTTCTTATGTTATAAAGAGTGTCCTATGTCTAAAAACATTAATTTAATTAATTTCGAAATTAAAGAAAGAAAAATTCATAATTTTTACTATTAAAATAACTTCAGTACGCCTTTATAAAACAATACGTGTATTCAGCTTTTTTTAGGGAAAAAATTGAATAACTTAGCAACGCCGCGGAAAACTAAAATGAAACTTATATCTTCGTATAGGTAAATAAAATACAATTCAAAATATATAAAAATATATAGGGTGTTTCATTTAAAAAAAGACGAACAATTATTGCCAAGTCGTTATGCAACACCCTGTATATGTGAAAATAATTTTAAGTTATGCTCCTTGAGTAGACGAAAAATTCTGTTAATAAATTTATGCTGTATTTTTAACGACAAGGGAGATATCGATGACGGGCATTTCGATGACTCAGCCTGTATACTATTTATATAAGTGACAAAAGTTAAATAAAATATGTTAAAATAAAATAACATTTTTATGTCGTACGTACAAATAATATAGTGTAAGTATTTAATACAATGTCATTATACACTGCTCAAAACAATTAAAGGCTCAAGATTTTTTTTATATAAAAATAATGGTTGCAAGATATCAGGAACACATACAGGTTGGTGGAGGTGAAATGCGAACATAGGGAACATACATGACAATCGAACTTTCATGCCAGGTATCTTGATATGTTTTGTAGTAGTGTCACAAAACGAAGTAATGTGAATTTGTGTGGCAAAAAGAGTTATCAATAACAGAAATAATAATAATAAAATCTAAAAGTGCATGTAAACTTTCTCGTTCTGCTCGTATACATACATTATTATATGCAAAGAAAATATTTTAATGAAAATAAAAATTTCAGTAATATGACAGCTACTTTGACATTGACAGTACTTATTCCACGTATATCAAGATGGCTAGCATGATAACTCCATTATCATATATATCCCTATGTTCGCATTTCACCTCCACCAACCTGTATATTAAGAATTTAAGTTGCCTTATGTATTGTTTAAGTATCTGAACTAGTTTGATCTGTTTGTCTTATGTCCTTATTTACTCTTACTGCTATGAATAAAAAATGAGCGAAACTGGAATGCCCTATTTCGATATTTTGTTAAGCATTTATTAAAGTATAGCAGTTAAGTATAAGTGAAATTTTATGAAATGGATCAAAACAAAAGCCACAGAAGATATTTAACAGAAGTTCAGATGTCTGAAGCAATAACTTTGCTACAGAAGGACAAAAAAGCGATATGCAGGTCGACGTCTAGGAGTTACACAATCACTTATCTGGATGGCATGGAAGAGACACTAGGAGACCGGGTTATAACTAGACATACTTACTTTGCAAGTCCGAGGAAGAACAATAACTACCAATGAAGACTGATTTTTAAGATTCCAAGGCCTACTTAAACGGTTCGCTACAGTTCGAGAGCTACAAAATAAGCTCTCTCGAGCAAATGGTAAAAGAATTTTTGATCAGACCGTACAAAATAGGCTTTTTGAGGGACATTTATCTTCTAGAATTCCTGCTAAAGTACCTTCATTAACCAGGAAGCATAAAAGAGCCCGAATTCTGTATGCACGGCAACATCGAATATAGCAACTGAGAGACTCGAGTGCTGCACTTTTAACTGATGAATTAAAATTCAATTTACACAAGCTTGATGGACCTCTGCGAGTCTGAAGAAGAACAAATGAGCACTACATCCAACACAATATGCTGATAATGTTCTAAATGTTCATGTACAACCGCTTGCTCTTTTAGCGCCGAACAGACGTGACAGATTTGTCTTAATTCAAGATGGAGCCCGCGTGCATTTAGCTAGACTATTCACACGGTACCTTGTGGACAACAATTTTGAAAAAAATGGAATGGCCAGCATGTAGCCTTGACCTCAATCATATTGAACACCTATGAGATCAACTTGGACAACGCATCAAAAGTCGAGTTAACCCGCTTTAGACAATACAGGAACTGAAAGATTCTCTAGTGGAGTTATGGCAAGAGATTCCACAAGAAAACAAACGCAGGCTTATCCGCAGCATGCCACATCGCTGCCAAGCTGTATTTAATGCTAACGGAGGTAATACACCTTATTAAAGTTGTAAATAAGAAATAAATCTAATAAAAAATTACTAAAAGTTCTATTTTTACACTTTATTTTTCGCAGGTTTTAGTTCTGACTGATCATGTTCAGTGTTACGTATTAATTGAAATTTAATAAAATTGTTTAAATAAAGGTTAAGGTATCTAAAAATAAATTTTCATATTAATTCTACGTTTGAGAAAAAAGTTATTCAAAAAAAAAAATCTTGACCCTTTAATTGTTTTGAGCAGTGTATTTGCACATAATTTGACTAGTAAATAGTAAAAATGTTTCTATATTTGTTGGTAATAATTATGCACCAAACGGCGCCTCATAGATAAGAACCCAACACATCATGTTTGGAAAACAAATAATATGTAATTCATTAATATTTGAGGTATTTATTAAAAAAAAATAAAAATTATGAGTCACCACTATAATTGTTCAGAAGTCGCACGTAAAAGATTCCACTTCACTGCTGAAGGAATTTGATTCCTGAAATTAATTTAATTAAGAATATGATATCAAGAAAAAAAACCTGACGTGGCCGTTACAATACCTCTCGCCTTGACATTGAAGTATTATTATTTAACCTCGGATTTAACCAAATATTAAGCTTTAATTTAAATAAAATACAACAACACCGTATAACATTTGATATAATAATATAAAATAATGAAAAATTATAGTTATTTGTTAGTTGTTTGCTAGGTTTTTAAACTCACTCTCGAGAGCACAGATACAATTCAACAGTGGATACGGTTCTTGAGATTACCATCTAAGAGTAAAATCTCGCAACTGAGAGTAACTGTCGATAGTAACTCTGAAGAATTACTCTCAACTTCCTAATGAAATTATAAAGGTTATAAATTATATATTTCACAAATCTAATCAGCTCTTTGTTTAATAGATAATATTATTTTATAAATACCGTATTTACATAACATTATGTCCAATTAATATTACCTATACTATATCTAACATTTCAAAAACTGTACACCACATTCCACACATGCCCTACACCACAGAGAAACCTTCTTGCTATAGACATCTGTTTATCTGTCACATTGACAATTTTATTTTTGTATTCAATTTTTTTTCTATTTTGTGATTCACAAATCGTGGTAGGTAAAATTATATATTTAAAAAATTAATATTTCTTTATTGGTAAAATATATAGCACAAAGTAAAGTGAAATATTGTACAATGTAATTTCTTATTTCATGTGTTGTATGCCAAATGGTAACAATCGCATTATTTTATACGATTTTTGCAAAAATGTTATTGTGCTTCAAGAAAAGTACCATTTTCGGTTGACAGATTTTTACCAAAATCTTTTCAGCTCTTCTTTAACATGTATAAATGTATAATGCAAAATATTAGAATTTTCTGTTCAGTAGAATTTGAGATAATGAATCAGAACGAAATAACATAGTAGGCGCACATACACACACACAGACACACACACAGACATCATCGTGAAAATAGTCAAAATAGGTTCTAAAGGTGCTAAAACGTGGTTATTGACAAAAATCTCGACATCGAATTTTTTCACGATCCCTATACCTCTCTAGGCGAGAGGTAAAAACGCTTATGATCGACTATCTACCTTAAGGTCGCGCTCGAAACCGTTTTCAGATATTCATTTTTATACACTTTATCTGCATATATTTCTGCAACTAGGAACAAGCAATAGGCAAAAATAATATATCAATAAAATCATTCGTTTTTAGATTGCTGTATGCTAAACTTTTAATAAATATAATTTGCTAATTTGCAGTAGAAATTAAAGAAAGGGAGCAAAATTCATAAATTGCAATGAATTTTATACAAAATAAACTATTATTACAAACATAATTTTTAGAATAAGGCAATTAGGCATGTATATATTTTCATTGTGTAACATATAATTTTAATTTACATCGTTTATTCGAAATTTATGCAGTGTCGCTGACGTGGCGCTAGTAGTTAGGTACAGAAGAAAAATATATTTAAAAAAAATCTAATTATGACGTATACTAATAAGATTTTGACTATTATCGGGTTAAAAACATTACATTACATTCGTGTTACGGTTTTTTCACATTTAAGCGCTTATTATTATTACTTTCTAATGACATAATATTTTTTATGTCGTACGTACAAATAATATAGTGTATTAAATACAATGTCTTTATATTTGCACATAATTTGACTAGTAAATAGTCAAATGTCTCTATATTTGTTGGTAATAATTATGCACCAAACGGCGCCTCATAGTTATCTAATCGTTTAGTAAAACTACTGCTAACCTCCATATATACGCAATGCATTTTAGCGCGTTTTTGTGCCAACTTTAAATTTTTACTTATAATATCACATGTGCATTAATTATTTCCGGAAATTTTTTTGAGTGCTTTCCAACAACGTCTGGAATGCACGATAAAAAAATTCTTGGACATGAATAAATGCACGAGTGCATATTCGGTAAGAAAATCGCAATGACACCGCCGCTCTATTTTTGAATTCTTTTTTACAATAGAAACTTGAAATATTTACTAAATATGTATTTAACATTAATAAATATGTATTATTTACCTTATTAACAAATAACAATTTAACCAATTTTTAATTTAATGCCAAAGTGACAGATGCCGATAAAATTTCCGCTTATTAATTTCAGTTAAGTTACTCAAGCTACTAGTAAAAATTTCCGAGAAAATTTTTATATAACCATGGTTACTATTATTGTAATCAATTCATCCATTGGCTGTTATATGCGTCATGCAATTTTCATATACCGGGAGTTTTTTTTATTAGTAAACATAGGGCATATGATTTCCATAGTTACAGTGTTACAGAATGACAGCAATGTATTAGAGCGTTTTTACTTCCTTGTACGAAGTAAGGAAGTATTGTAATCGCGAAAAATTTCGGTTCTCAGATTTTGACGGAAATATCCGTTTTGACCTTTTCTGAATCCATTATGACTAGTTTCGTCGTGACGTCTGTACGTACGTACGGACGTATGTGTGTCGCATAACTCAAATACGGTTAGACGTAGAAAGTTAAAATTTTGTATTTAGGACTGTTATAGCATCTAGTTGTGCACCTCCTATTTTTGGTTTCAATCTACAAACCGGAAGTAGTACTTTTTTCAAATATTTCGATAAATATTTAATTTAACACAAATTTTTTTATTTTAAATGAAAGATTATGTGATTATTACCTAAAATCGGTATTTTATAAATATTTTTGTATCTGGTATCATTTAGGAATAATTAAAGTATATATTTTTAATTTAGTATTTCTTTATCTTGTAGTCCATGATCGATTAACATTTGTTACTACGTAAAATTTAAATGATTATGACATGACAGTGACAATAGTAAAATATGCTTTATATCTTCTTCTGCAGTTTAAATAAAATGACTAAAATATATTTGTGAGTATACTAGTATAATAAGTTAAAAGAATTTTAACACATTAGTTTTTAAGTGACTACCTAGTTCTTAAGTGTAGAAAGCATAAATATATAATTTATCATTTCTTTAATTTATATTTCATATTTATTTAAGTATGTTAATTATCCCTATGTTTACTGATAAAAAATCTGACGTGGACACCACATGACTTCCTTGTACGCCTTGTTTGTTCATACTTTTCTTAATAACTAAAATGTAGAATAATATAAAAAATTCTTTTAACTTATTATACTAGTATACTCACAAATATATTTTAGTCATTTTATTTAAACTGCAGAAGAAGATATAAACGATATTTTACTATTGTCACTGCTACTGTCACTGTCATGTCATAATCATTTAAATTTTACGTAGTAACAAATGTTAATCGATCATGGACTACAAGATACAGAAATACTAAATTATAAGTATATACTTTAATTATTCTTAAATGATAGAAGATACAGAAAAATTTATAAAATACCGATTGTAGATAATAATCACATAATCTTTCATTTAAAATAAAAAAAATTGTCTAAAATTAATTATTTATCAAAATATTTTTAAAAAGTACTACTTCCGGTTTATAGATTGAAACCAAAAATAGGAGGTGCACAACTAGATGCTATAACAGTCCTAAATACAAAATTTCAACTTTCTACGTCTAACCGTATTTGAGTTATGCGACACACATACGTCCGTACGTACGTACGTACGCACGTACGTACGCACGCACGTACGTACAGACGTCACGACGAAACTAGTCATAATGGATTCAGAAAAGGTCAAAACGGATATTTCCATCAAAATCTGAAAACCGAAATTTTTCGCGATTACAATACTTCCTTATTACTCCGTACAAGGAAGTAAAAAATCTGACGTGGACACCACATGACTTCCTTGTACGCCTTGTGTGTTCATACTTTTCTTAATAACTAAAATGTAGAATAATATAAAAAATTCTTTTAACTTATTATACTAGTATACTCACAAATATATTTTAGTCATTTTATTACTTCCTTGTACGAAGTAAGGAAGTATTGTAATCGCGAAAAATTTCGGTTCTCAGATTTTGACGGAAATATCCGTTTTGACCTTTTCTGAATCCATTATGACTAGTTTCGACGTGACGTCTGTACGTACGTACGGACGGACGGACGGACGTATGTGTGTCGCATAACTCAAATACGGTTAGACGTAGAAAGTTGAAATTTTGTATTTAGGACTGTTATAGCATCTAGTTGTGCACCTCCTATTTTTGGTTTCAGTCTACAAACCGGAAGTAGTACTTTTTAAAAATATTTCGATAAATATTTAATTTTAGACAATTTTTTTTATTTTAAATGAAAGATTATGTGATTATTACCTACAATCGGTATTTTATAAATATTTTTGTATCTGCTATCATTTAAAAATAATTAAAGTATATATTTATAATTTATAGTATTTCGGTATCTTGTAGTCCATGATCGATTAACATTTGTTACTACGTAAAATTTAAATGATTATGACATGACAGTGACAATAGTAAAATATGCTTTATATCTTCTTCTGCAGTTTAAATAAAATGACTAAAATATATTTGTGAGTATACTAGTATAATAAGTTAAAAGAATTTTTAATATTATTTTACATTTTAGTTATTAAGAAAAGTATGAACACACAAGGCGTACAAGGAAGTCATGTGGTGTCCACGTCAGATTTTTTATACTGCAGAAGAAGATATAAAGCATATTTTACTATTGTCACTGTCATGTCATAATCATTTAAATTTTACGTAGTAACAAATGTTAATCGATCATGGACTATAAGATAAAGAAATACTAAATTAAAAATATATACTTTAATTATTCCTAAATGATACCAGATACAAAAATATTTATAAAATACCGATTTTAGGTAATAATCACATAATCTTTCATTTAAAATAAAAAAATTTGTGTTAAATTAAATATTTATCGAAATATTTTTAAAAAGTACTACTTCCGGTTTATAGATTGAAACCAAAAATAGGAGGTGCACAACTAGATGCTATAACAGTCCTAAATACAAAATTTCAACTTTCTACGTCTAACCGTATTTGAGTTATACGACACACATACGTCCGTACGTACGCACGTACGTACGCACGTACGCACGTACGCACGTACGTACAGACGTCACGACGAAACTAGTCATAATGGATTCAGAAAAGGTCAAAACGGATATTTCCATCAAAATCTGAAAACCGAAATTTTTCGCGATTACAATACTTCCTTATTACTCCGTACAAGGAAGTAAAAATCTGACGTGGACACCACATGACTTCCTTGTACGCCTTGTTTGTTCATACTTTTCTTAATAACTAAAATGTAGAATAATATAAAAAATTCTTTTAACTTATTATACTAGTATACTCACAAATATATTTTAGTCATTTTATTTAAACTGCAGAAGAAGATATAAACGATATTTTACTATTGTCACTGCTACTGTCACTGTCATGTCATAATCATTTAAATTTTACGTAGTAACAAATGTTAATCGATCATGGACTACAAGATACCGAAATATTAAATTATAAGTATATACTTTAATTATTATTAAATGATAGAAGATACAGAAAAATTTATAAAATACCGATTGTAGATAATAATCACATAATCTTTCATTTAAAATAAAAAAAATTGCCTAAAATTAATTATTTATCAAATTTTTTTTTAAATTTACTACTTCCGGTTTGAAGATTGAAACCAAAAATAGGAGGTGCACAACTAGATGCTATAACAGTCCTAAATACAAAATTTCAGCTTTCTACGTCTAACCGTATTTGAGTTATGCGACACACATACGTCCGTACGCACGTACGTACGCACGTACGCACGTACGCACGTACGCACGTACGTACAGACGTCACGACGAAACTAGTCATAATGGATTCAGAAAAGGTCAAAACGGATATTTCCGTCAAAATCTGTGAACCGAAATTTTTCGCGATTACAATACTTCCTTACTCCGTACAAGGAAGTAAAAACGCTCTAATGCATTGCTGTCATTCTGTAACACTGTAACTATGGTAATGACATGCCCTATGTTTACTTATAAAAAAAACTCTCTATATAATATCATTAGTGACTATGATTTTGCCGGCAAAAATTACCAAAATATCATAGTCACGTATGGTATTCGGCTTGACAATTTCTCGAATTATTTTATTTATTCCAAAAAAAGTAATGTATTTTTAAAAGAATCATCAACTGACATAGTATCTAAGCAACGCTTCACGGCAATTTTCACTAGTGAAAATTGTCAGTGTAATTTTCACTAGTGAAAATTGTCACTGTAGTTCGTCTGTGATTGCTGATTGGTACAATTCAACAAAATACTGTGTTTTGATTGGATGAAAAACTATGAGTGGAATTGTCTGCGTTATTTCAACGGTATTTTTATCCAAATTCTATGACATGTAATGAATGCCGTATATTATTTAAGGGTTGCCACTACCTTATGTTGATTGATTTAGTTACAGGGCTTGCACAACCTGTACGTGAAAGTAACCCTGAACCAGCAGTACCGTGTGGTGAAAGAGAAGAAGACGGGCGTGTCTCGAGAGCGTCCCGACGGCAGCGTCCCCTTCAGCGAGGGCTTCCACCTGCGCGTTCCTCCGGCGCAGCTGCACGCCACCAGCGTCGCCTTCCACGTGCTCCAGGCCACGGCCGGCTACGGCAGGGACCGCCTCCTGGGGAAGTGCGTCCTCGGCAGCTACATGTTCGCCAGGGGCAAAGCCCTCGCGCACTGGAACTCTGCCACGCAGAGCCCCATGGAGCAGGTGCAGCATTGGCACGCGCTGTCTGAATAAACTATTCATTCAAGATGTTTGTCCAATACCTCTTAAGGTGTTCGTCTACCCTAAAATTTTACAGCGTTACAGAGGTTTACGCCTCCCACGTTTACTTTAGTTATAATTCAAATATAATGATGCTTTTACATATGAGTGTATTAACAAAAGATGTCTTAATGCCTCTAGTTTTTTATTTTTTGTCTTTGGTCTAGGAATTTGAAGTAAAAAATATTTAAATATCTGACGTGGACACCACATGACTTCCTTGTACGCCTATTAAACTGTTCATACTTTTCTTAATAACTAAAATGTAGAATAATATAAAAAAATCTGACGTGGCCACCACAAGACCTCCCGCCATACCTATTTTATTCTTTTAATTTATTATACAAATATATTAATATATAAGTACTACTGCTACTATACTCACAAATATATTTTATATAAACTGCAGAAGAAGGTATAAAGAATATTTTACTATTGTCACTGTCATGTTATAATCATTTCAATTTTACGTAGTAACAAATGTAAATCGATCATGGACTACAAGATACCGAAATACTAAATTATAAATATATACTTTAATTATTCTTAAATGATATCAGATACAAAAATATTTATTAAATACCGATTGTAGGTAATAATCACATAATCTTTCATTTAAAATAAAAAATTAAATTAAATATTTATCGAAATATTTGAAAAAAGTACTACATCCGGTTTGCAGATTGAAACAAAAAATAGGAGGTACACAACTACCCAAGTAACAATGACTAACCGTCGACCAAAATATGACGTCACAATTTGGTCATATTTAAGTCATAATCTGACATCATATTTTGAGGTCTTAAGACGTTGGATCCACGTCTTCAAGTGATGTTCTGTGGTCATAATTCAGTCATAATATGACATCATATTTTGAAGTCTTACGACGTTGGATCCACGTCTTCAAGTGAGATTCTGTGGTTATATTTTAATCATAATCTGACATCATATTTTGACTTCTTAAGACGTTGGTTCTTTAAGTAAGGTTCTGTGGTAATATTTCTGTCTTAATCTGACATCACATTGTGACGACTTAACAAATTGGATCCACGTCTTCAAGTGATATTGTTCTAAATATATACCGTGACCTAAAAACTTTATAATGTAACCTACAATTCTGATATTTTAAAATGTTAGAATACAACATGTCTCCAAGTTTGGTTTTTTGGTTATCATGATTTTCAATTTTTGTCGCAGGCAAATTATAAAATCAGTCGTTTTATAAAACGCTTAGTCGTTTTCTGAATGACTCAGAATATTATGTCATATAATTTTATTTCACAATATGCCGATGCTTTTAGTAGAAACTCTGAACTGAACTAAATAAATTATGAATTTAGAGGTTAGACCCTGATTACTTTTAACAATTTCTTAGGTATGGAAGGCGTAATGATTCAAAATAGTCAGTTAGACATTACTTTATTGACGGACGTTTTGACTGCTAAGCGACTCATCATCAGCTTTTATGTATCTTTTCATAACATGCTTGATAAATTAACAATAATGTAACAATATTTTTCTAAATTGAAGTGATGTAGTGATACGCCTACGACATCTTGGCTTGATGTGAAAAGATATCGTAGGGGTAACATACACCCCATCATGTGCTAAGATGTTGTAGGAGTAACATCCAAACCATACGCATTTGCGTCTTTTGATAATTTTGTTCTTTAGATTTTTGTTATTCGGCACCGGCATCCTAAAAAGAATCGTCAAAATCATAGCGTTTAGGACTATCAATTATTTTATTTATAATTATTTTTAAAACGTAATGGTTTTAAATCTATTTTGTTATTTATTAGGTACTACTAAATTAATATTACTACTATTCACTTTATATTGATATTTCAAAACATCAAACTATAATGTCAGATTGGCCGAGCGGTTAGAGGCGTAAGATACCGTCCCGAAGTTCCACGCGAGTTCCTCGTTCAAGTCCAGATAAAATCGGATAAAATAAAAATATGTCAATGTTCAACGAATTCTACTTCTAATACAAAGAAAGTTAAAACATAAATAAATTAAAATTAGTATTATATGTTTTTCAATGGACCTTTTGCAGTGGAATTGAGTCATCTGTTGATTTATTTTAAAACTAAAAATCATGAGGAAAGTGGGCATTGAGCCGCAAGATGTCACTACTGACACTGTGACATTGAGACTGAGACATACTGATCACGAAGTATAATATAGATAGGAGATAGGAGAAGACACTCAGCGCAGAGAATGGCACCCAATTTTACTTGCAGTGGTGGGGGTAAGGGGCCGGCTGTTATGCAGTACTTAGATGCGTAAATCATTTATATTTCATGATTTTCTTAATTTACATAAAAAATATTGTTCTGATACATTATTATATTATAAAAGAACATGTTTATTCTACATACATTATAAATTTTATAATAATTAATATCGAGAAACTGTTAAAATCCGGTATAAAAATTTAAAATACGCATAATTAAAGTGCGGGTTATATGCAGGCAAATATGCATGCAATATGCATTGAAATAAGGCTAAAATATGCTCCATATATGCACAAAATTAAACAAATATGCAATATTTTTTAATTATATGTAGATATGCAACATAATTTTATTCATTTTTACTAATAATTTATTTTTATAAATCAGAAAAAAATTACATTTTGTCAACAATGCACAAAAATATCATATAAAATAAATTTTATACATATAATTTTTTTTATATTGAAATTTTGGGTTAAAAGGTACAAAATATGATGTTATATGCATTTATAATAAATATATGTAAGAAATATTGAAATAGGTATTCAAAATATGCAAAAATTTTATACTATATTTTTAACTAGGTAAGTATTTCTGTGCAAACGTTTGTAAACAAAATACCAATATGCACAATGATACAATATTTATGCAAATGCATATAATCCGCACTCTACTCATAATACACTAAAATATAATATTAATTGATATTAATGAATGCTGAATAATTAATAATTTTAAAATTTTTGTAATTCTAATTCAGTTTTACAAAGTTGCTCCAATTTTCTTTATTCTTTACTGGTTGATACTTCATTAATTTTAACCTGGTGGATATACTGTCTCATTCTCATTGATATGAATTCATGTATTACATTATGAACATATGATAAAACTTCTTTATCATAACATTGCAATTAAATTCAAATTTATAATTCTCTTTACTACAAAGCAGACAGTTTCCTCCGACCTCTTAAACATAGGGATTTTTGATATTTTTAAATAATATATTTCTTATAAATAAACATAAATTGAAAATAACATCATTTGGATGTGTCAAATAACCTCTGGATTTCAAATTAGTTAAATACGTCTGCTGGTAATAATTTTGCTTTAGCGCACTAAAAATTGTTACTTACCCTTTATTAGATGCATAAACACTTTTGCAGTTGGGCATAAATCGCTTTTTACCTATCTTTATGCGACAAAATAACCAAAAACTCGCAGAAGTCAAGCACTTTCTCACTTGAATCCATGTAAACAGACAAACCGTAGGCCCTCTACCCCCACCACTTGCTAATTCAGATAGTAGATTCTTGTGCCACAGCCGATACACGCCAAGTATATGGAGACGCACAGGCGTGTGATAAATGACAGAGACATATGTAAGTTTTTGTAAAAATGACTTTAAAAAGACGTAAGTTAAAATGAATTTTGTTGCAGTATTAGGTTTGATAATTTCATATTGATTTTAGTGAACCTTGTAAAGACATTTGGTCTAAATATTTTTCCCGCTTTCCAAATTTTTTTTGTTAAATAAAATAAATATTTTCGCACAAAATGGGAAATTTGTCAAGAGCTATAATGCGGTCTATAATATTTTTAAAAACAACTGCTAACAAAATTATATAAACAACTTTGAAGTTGAATTCTACGTATATCTCACTTCACGTTCATGTTCGGATCTCTCACTCTAACTCAGCAAGCATGCGCATAATAGACACTGAAAAAGGTCCATTAAATTGCATAAAAATCGTCCTATTGTTATCAGAATATGATGTCACAATAACGTCTTTAAAGTCGTCATTTTGTCGTCAGAAAATAACGTCTCATAGCTCCACGCATTGACGTCTTCAGGACGTCTTTATGACTAAAATTATGTACGTTGTATCGACGTCATATTTGGTCATAATATAACAATCCTAAATACAAAATTTCAACTTTCTACGTCTAACCGTATTTGAGTTATGCGACATACATATTTCCGGACGTCCGCACGTCTGTACGTACAGACGTCACGACGAAACTAGTCATAATGGATTCAGAAAAGATCATAATGGATATTTCCATCAAAATCTGAAAACCGAAATTTGCCGCGATTACAATACTTCCTTTTTACTCTGTACAAGGAAGTAAAAATGACGTTTTTTAATGATACTTTACTTGTTGGAACGATGTTTTAGGTAGAATAGTTATTTGTTTAGCTAGGCAAAAAAAATATTAGATTTGCGGCAGCGGTTAGAGTTTCATAGACGAGGCGCAGCCGAGGCTATGAATCTAGCTTAGGCAGCAAATCTGTAATTTTTGCCATGTTAAACACATTATTTTTTCGGCGATTGTTATTAGGTAATTAATATTAATTTAGTGATTATTTTAAATATATTGAGAGGTATCGCAATCAAATTATGTTGCTATGCGTATGTTGACAGTTGCTATGAAAAAAAAAATCTGCTGTGGCCAGTACACGACCTCCCGCCTAAATTTCCTTGTTCTACTAATCTAATAAATAGTTTTACTTACATTTTAATAGTTTCATGTTCATATAATGTAAACGATAATGTTAACCAAGATGCAAGCAAAAAATGTCAACTGTACTGTCACTGTCATAATATTTCAAAATGTAGAAACAAATTTCATATGTTCATGGACAACAAGATACTGGAATTTCAAAAAAGTACTTTATTTTAAAGTTAAATACTACCAGATTCAGCAAATTGTATTTAAAATTAACTGTACTCATAGACAACTATATTATCTTTTATTTTTAATTGCAAAAATTGTCATAAATAAATAATGTACCAATATATTTTAGGAAATCTATATCAAGCTTCAAAAGGTACTACTTCCGGTTTGCGGATTTCTACCAAAATCTTATCCAGTGTTAAGATCCTTATTAAAATCATAAATATGAAATTTGGTTATTAAAGGTTTGATACTTTTTAAATTATCGTGGACGAAAAATCGCCACATACGTCCATACATACATACGCACACACACACACACACACATCATCGGGAAAATATTAAATTCGTATTCTAGAGACCCTGAAACGTGCTTATCCACCAAAAACTCGTACTCGAAAATTTTGACCCATTACAATACCTCTCTTATAGAATATGAGGCGAGAGGTAACAAACTGGGTTAGGTATGTTGATGAATTTTATAAATGTCAAAGTTGTTGATTCACCATAGTAACAATTACTTTTGCCGCCTAGGCTTTTTTTACTATTTTTGCTGCCTAGGCAGCAAAAGTGACACTCAGCTGTCAAAAAACAGCACTTTTAATGTCAATTGCCGAAAAAATATTTAATCAGTTATTAAGAGGTGTTGGATAAAACCTTATACATCACACGTGAGCAAAAAGGAATGACCCGCTCGAGAAAACTATCTCACGAGGCCTTCGACCTCATGAGTTAAGATTTTTGTAAAATAAATTACTATTTAATCTTTGATGTAAGTTTTTATTTTATATTAATTATGTTTACTAAAAGTATACAGGGTGTTTCTATACCTCTGCACGAAACTTTCATAGGTTATATATTTTGATATACTGATCACAGAAAAAAAAGATTTTTTTCAAAATTCGCAAAAATCAGGATAGTGAAAATGTTAGTGCCACTAGTTTGAACGTCTATTTAACTGTTTATTTGTTATGTATAAAATTAAATTATAAATAATACTATTTACAAATATTTACGTAATAATTACCTAATAAATAAACAGTTAAAGGGACTTTCAAACCAGTGGCACTAAAATTTTCACTACCCTTATTTCTACGAATTTTGAAAAAAATATTTTCTGTCTATACCTACTCAGTATATCAAATTATATAACCTATTAAAGGTTCCTGCAGAGGTATAGAAATACCTTGTATAATAAAGCATCAGAAATAATAGATTGCTCTTTTTACTTCCTTGTACGAAGTAAGGAAGTATTGTAATCGCGAAAAATTTCGGTTCTCAGATTTTGACGGAAATATCCGTTTTGACCTTTTCTGAATCCATTATGACTAGTTTCGACGTGACGTCTGTACGTACGTACGTACGTACGTACGTACGTACGGACGGACGTATGTGTGTCGCATAACTCAAATACGGTTAGACGTAGAAAGTTGAAATTTTGTATTTAGGACTGTTATAGCATCTAGTTGTGCACCTCCTATTTTTGGTTTCAGTCTACAAACCGGAAGTAGTACTTTTTAAAAATATTTCGATAAATATTTAATTTTAGACAATTTTTTTTATTTTAAATGAAAGATTATGTGATTATTACCTACAATCGGTATTTTATAAATATTTTTGTATCTGCTATCATTTAAAAATAATTAAAGTATATATTTATAATTTATAGTATTTCGGTATCTTGTAGTCCATGATCGATTAACATTTGTTACTACGTAAAATTTAAATGATTATGACATGACAGTGACAATAGTAAAATATGCTTTATATCTTCTTCTGCAGTTTAAATAAAATGACTAAAATATATTTGTGAGTATACTAGTATAATAAGTTAAAAGAATTTTTAATATTATTTTACATTTTAGTTATTAAGAAAAGTATGAACACACAAGGCGTACAAGGAAGTCATGTGGTGTCCACGTCAGATTTTTTACTTCCTTGTACAGAGTAAGGAAGTATTGTAATCGCGAAAAATTTCGGTTCTCAGATTTTGACGGAAATATCCGTTTTGACCTTTTCTGAATCCATTATGACTAGTTTCGTCGTGACGTCTGTACGTACGTACGGACGGACGGACGTATGTGTGTCGCATAACTCAAATACGGTTAGACGTAGAAAGTTGAAATTTTGTATTTAGTACTGTTATAGCATCTAGTTGTGCACCTCCTATTTTTGGTTTCAATCTATATACCGGAAGTAGTACTTTTTTCAAATATTTCGATAAATATTTAATTCAATACAAATTTTTTAATTTTAAATGAAAGATTATGTGATTATTACCTACAATCGGTATTTTATAAATATTTTTGTATCTGGTATCATTTAGGAATAATTAAAGTATATATTTATAATTTAGTATTTCGGTATCTTGTTGTCCATGATCGATTAACATTTGTTACTACGTAAAATTTAAATGATTATGACATGACAGTGACAGTGGAAGTGACAATAGTAAAATATCGTTTATATCTTCTTCTGCAGTTTAAATAAAATGACTAAAATATATTTGTGTGTATCGTAGCAGTAGTAGTAGTACTAGTATAATAAGTTAAAAGAATTTTTTATATTATTCTACATTTTAGTTATTAAGAAAAGTATGAACACACAAGGCGTACAAGGAAGTTATGTGGTGTCCACGTCAGATTTTTATAAACAATTTGAAAATTAATAATTATATTAATATAATTAGTCCCGTGGACAAGTAAATAATTTTTTATCTTACACAAACAGAAAATACGATTTTACTGCATCTAATGACGCAAGAAAATAAATATTTGTTGATCAGACCTACAAAAAACAAGAAAATGCCTAGACTGGAAAATAATTGCGTGTGCGAACCAAAAGATGGCGCCAAGTGTATTATAAATACACGTTCTGCTGTCGAAATAAATATTTGAAAGGTGTGAATTAAATATTATAAGCAGTTTTCAAGTTTATTCAGTGTATTTATCATTACTGCGAATTAAAATGAACAATATTGTTGGTAATTAAATTAAAAATGCCACCTGGAAAATAGATTCGTTGCAAACCAACAGATGGCGCCAAGTGTATTATAAATACACGATCTGCTCTGCTGTGAAAATAAGTATTTGAAAGGTGTGAATTATAAGCAGTTTTCAAGTTTATAAAAAAGTGTACTTATTATTACTAAATTATTAAATGAACAATATTGTTGGTATGGGTAATGATGATGACTCTTCTAATGGGAGTGGGCTTCGGGCAAAGCTTATCGTAGATGGCAGCAGCACCGACTTGTACTGTCATTTTACTGTACCGGGATAATTTAAATTTAATTTAACTAAGTAACAGTTTTATTTTCATACGGTGGGGATGTAATTTTATTTGCTATATAAAATGAGTTATAACGCGTGGAAATTAGACCAGTTAAAAAGTGAATTGGGAAGATATATATTGATATTTAACTTATTTAATTCCTGCAATCATAACTCTCTTCTTATTGCATCTTGTGGTAACATATTGAGATTAGTTTTTTTTTGCACAAATAATACAAGAACGCATTTTAAAACGAAAACCTATCTGCTGCCCAAACCTCGAATTTAAGGCCGGAATGTAGCTGTCTACGATTTCGTTGAGAAAAAGGAAAGAAATATACAGATTTAGCAGTGTGTCGAACAAAGGCAGCAATAGCGAACACGCTCTAAAAGTGGCATCGTATTTGTAAAATATTGTATTTATAAGACAAATGAAATAATACAACGCATTATTTATATACTGTATAACATTTTACCTACAGTGCGACGCATGAATTTTAATACATTTTGTATTTAAAATGCCCTAAATTATGTGAAAGTAGTATTTTTCTCTTTATTCGACATTTTTGTAAAACAATACTATGGCAAAATTTGGTAAAATCGATGAGTCGCACTGTAGAATTAATATTAAATATTGTTGTAAAAAATTATAATGTTCTTACGTTAGTATTAGATTCAATATTTTACAAACCGTAGAGCACTGTTTTTCCTCTTTATATAAAGCTACATTCCCGCCTTAAGTAACTGTCACTTTTAGGAATTGATTCTCCAATTATGTACACTTTACGCTAGCTCGCGCCTTCGTAAGTTCTCAATTTACTATACAAAGTTCTGGAGAGTACAAGTCGGTTGCAGCATTTCGCCACCGAACACTCCCATTCTAATGAAGTTTTACTTTGCACACCAGAAGAAATTAAAAATGCCGCCAAGGAAATAACCTTAAATTTATTGGCAAAGAAATCAAAACAGAAGTATGATCATCAATACAATTTATTCATAGTTTGGTGTGCAAAAAAAGAAGTGAAAAAATCAAAAAATATAGCGAAAATGCTATATTAGCATATTTATCAGAATTATCACAAAATATGTCTTTTTGGTTTTATTGTGTTGGTTTTTTGTGTAAGATAAAAAATATTATGTGCTACATGCCAGTAAAGTGCTTTTCTGGTCCTCAAGAAAAATCCAACCTCGGCTGCGACTCGGCTGTCTATTTCATCTTTCGGATCAGAAATAAGCTACTTTACTGCCTAGCAGCACAAATAACTTTGTTACAAAGTATCTATGCTAATTATAACTATTTTTGTCATGAAATTAACTTTGTCAAAATTTTTTAAACGATTATGCATTCGTAAGTGCGCGAAGGGCTAAAAAGCGCACAGTACAAAAGAACCTTTGTAGTCCTTCAGGATTAAATCATGCATTGATATAGTTTAATATTCTGTTATTTGAAAGCAACTATTTTATCAACAAATTATTTATGACACTGTGTAAGTAATGAATTTGTATTTGTTCATAGTTAATATTGCAATAATCTCCTTAACGTTACCTCATAAAAATCCCTAAATCAAAATAAAATATAATATCCTCTAGTACCTATATATTTATGTATACCTATCTACAAAACTAGGATAATTATCTACATACATCGAAATAGTAGGATAATAAACAATTTAAGTTTTTAAATGTCTGTGTATCAATTCAACTCACTGTATAGAACAACAATGGAATGTAAATAATAAACCTTCTGTAATTCACATATATATTTTTTGTATTAATTATATTTCGAGTCAGTACTACTCATTTTAACCTTATAAATCCCTAGAAATTTATTTTTAAAATTTTAAAAAAGAACATCTGTAGATCCATTCTTTTTCTATTAAATGTTTATAAAAACATTATCCTGAAGTCAATAAAAATCTGACAGTTTACTCGAAACGAAAACACTTTACGCTAGCTCGCGCCTTCGTAAGTTCTCAATTTACTATACAAAGTTCTGGAGAGTACAAGTCGGTTGCAGCATTTCGCCACCGAACACTCCCATTCTAATGAAGTTTTACTTTGCACACCAGAAGAAATTAAAAATGCCGCCAAGGAAATAACCTTAAATTTATTGGCAAAGAAATCAAAACAGAAGTATGATCATCAATACAATTTATTCATAGTTTGGTGTGCAAAAAAAGAAGTGAAAAAATCAAAAAATATAGCGAAAATGCTATATTAGCATATTTATCAGAATTATCACAAAATATGTCTTTTTGGTTTTATTGTGTTGGTTTTTTGTGTAAGATAAAAAATATTATGTGCTACATGCCAGTAAAGTGCTTTTCTGGTCCTCAAGAAAAATCCAACCTCGGCTGCGACTCGGCTGTCTATTTCATCTTTCGGATCAGAAATAAGCTACTTTACTGCCTAGCAGCACAAATAACTTTGTTACAAAGTATCTATGCTAATTATAACTATTTTTGTCATGAAATTAACTTTGTCAAAATTTTTTAAACGATTATGCATTCGTAAGTGCGCGAAGGGCTAAAAAGCGCACAGTACAAAAGAACCTTTGTAGTCCTTCAGGATTAAATCATGCATTGATATAGTTTAATATTCTGTTATTTGAAAGCAACTATTTTATCAACAAATTATTTATGACACTGTGTAAGTAATGAATTTGTATTTGTTCATAGTTAATATTGCAATAATCTCCTTAACGTTACCTCATAAAAATCCCTAAATCAAAATAAAATATAATATCCTCTAGTACCTATATATTTATGTATACCTATCTACAAAACTAGGATAATTATCTACATACATCGAAATAGTAGGATAATAAACAATTTAAGTTTTTAAATGTCTGTGTATCAATTCAACTCACTGTATAGAACAACAATGGAATGTAAATAATAAACCTTCTGTAATTCACATATATATTTTTTGTATTAATTATATTTCGAGTCAGTACTACTCATTTTAACCTTATAAATCCCTAGAAATTTATTTTTAAAATTTTAAAAAAGAACATCTGTAGATCCATTCTTTTTCTATTAAATGTTTATAAAAACATTATCCTGAAGTCAATAAAAATCTGACAGTTTACTCGAAACGAAAACACTTTACGCTAGCTCGCGCCTTCGTAAGTTCTCAATTTACTATACAAAGTTCTGGAGAGTACAAGTCGGTTGCAGCATTTCGCCACCGAACACTCCCATTCTAATGAAGTTTTACTTTGCACACCAGAAGAAATTAAAAATGCCGCCAAGGAAATAACCTTAAATTTATTGGCAAAGAAATCAAAACAGAAGTATGATCATCAATACAATTTATTCATAGTTTGGTGTGCAAAAAAAGAAGTGAAAAAATCAAAAAATATAGCGAAAATGCTATATTAGCATATTTATCAGAATTATCACAAAATATGTCTTTTTGGTTTTATTGTGTTGGTTTTTTGTGTAAGATAAAAAATATTATGTGCTACATGCCAGTAAAGTGCTTTTCTGGTCCTCAAGAAAAATCCAACCTCGGCTGCGACTCGGCTGTCTATTTCATCTTTCGGATCAGAAATAAGCTACTTTACTGCCTAGCAGCACAAATAACTTTGTTACAAAGTATCTATGCTAATTATAACTATTTTTGTCATGAAATTAACTTTGTCAAAATTTTTTAAACGATTATGCATTCGTAAGTGCGCGAAGGGCTAAAAAGCGCACAGTACAAAAGAACCTTTGTAGTCCTTCAGGATTAAATCATGCATTGATATAGTTTAATATTCTGTTATTTGAAAGCAACTATTTTATCAACAAATTATTTATGACACTGTGTAAGTAATGAATTTGTATTTGTTCATAGTTAATATTGCAATAATCTCCTTAACGTTACCTCATAAAAATCCCTAAATCAAAATAAAATATAATATCCTCTAGTACCTATATATTTATGTATACCTATCTACAAAACTAGGATAATTATCTACATACATCGAAATAGTAGGATAATAAACAATTTAAGTTTTTAAATGTCTGTGTATCAATTCAACTCACTGTATAGAACAACAATGGAATGTAAATAATAAACCTTCTGTAATTCACATATATATTTTTTGTATTAATTATATTTCGAGTCAGTACTACTCATTTTAACCTTATAAATCCCTAGAAATTTATTTTTAAAATTTTAAAAAAGAACATCTGTAGATCCATTCTTTTTCTATTAAATGTTTATAAAAACATTATCCTGAAGTCAATAAAAATCTGACAGTTTACTCGAAACGAAAACACTGTTACACTATTTTCAACTTCAAAATGATATTGCCAGGGACGTAACTATGGGTGGTCCAGGGCCCACCCTGTAAAGTCTTGGCCCACCCAAAAATTTTACAATATTTTTACATTCGTTTACGGAAGAGATACCTAAATTTAAAATATTTAATAATGCCTTACATATACTAGGGAAGATATTATAGATTTATAGGTAATTGAGGCAAAATGATCTATTGTAACGTTTTATTTTTCTATAAATTTATTTAAAATTAATATTTACATAAAATCATAAAATATAATAAAATAAATAAATAAACTTAATGCCACCCTGATTTTAACGGTCGTTCATTAGTTAAGTTTAATTTAATTAATCGCGGTGAGTCTTGGACCGCTATTTACTTGCGTTTTGCATGGCTTTTTGACTTCTGACCGTTGAAGAAAGAGTACGTGGTCGTAGTCAGCTAAAAGTTCGCGCTCACGAGCCCTGCAATAAGTTCACACCACATATATGCCGCTATTGTTTTAATCTGAGTGCTAAGTTTTGCGTCTGACGTGTGTATATCGTCCATACTCAGTTTGAAAAACTCTCCTTTGGAGGATTTAAGTTCGTGCGCACGTGGTTGTGATCCAGTTCTAGTTTGTGCTACAGTTTTGAAGTGTTCCGCACATCTCGCACAATTAGAGTGTACCCTATAGTTAAAGGGGATTTAGTTAAACTTTAGCAGTGCCGTGAGCCTTGTAAAGCCAGCAGTTAAATTCTTGATCCTGCGTTTTGGCGCCATTTTTAACATCTTCACCGACCATTGGGACCTGGTTCCTCGCTCCGCTGATACCGTGTACCACTGACCGTGAGGGAGTACGCTCGTGCCACCAGCCTGCCGAGTTTGAGCATCATCATAATTTTTGCAACACCGCTAACACAGATGAGTACTTTTACATTAGTTTTCCCGCTCACCTCATAAATAGTTCTATCGCTAGTGTCGCGTGTTGAGTATTGTGCGCCTGCGCGGCTACATCATTTCCCGCCACAGTGCCGTGTCAGTGGGGCACAGTGCAACTAAAGTTTGGACTTTTCCGGCTTCTCTGGAACTTTCAATTTGTCTCAAAATTCGACCTTTGGTTATTTTTAAACTTCTGGTAGCTTTTGCCTTTTGTAAACAACGTTTATTGATCATCAAACCGCCGTTAATTTTGGCCTACGCCACTGGCAAGAGACAAGGCAACAGTTACTTGAAAATTATTGTTTTGATCAAAATTTACTGTCAATTTGTCAACTTGTGAATTAAAATTATGATACATCATTTCACCCTCATATCATTTCATCTCATTTAATTATAAGTTCTTTTCAAAATTTATGGTTGTTTTTGTATTCGAAATTTATGGTTAGTATATTCAAAATTTATGGTTTTTATATGCAAAATTTTCTCGTTTGGCAATATCAATATACATCGTATGTTAAAATTATCTACGACATTTTATTTCATACGTTCCTCTACCGTTCATCCAGAGTACCCCTCTTTTTATTTCAGAAGTTTGTATTTGGTATTTTATATGATAGGGGTATCAGCTTTCAAAATACCTGGCGCCCTAATTAAAATAATTTCAAGTAAGTTTAAAGTGATAAGACCCATCCCCTCTCCGCAAGTAGCCGGCCGGTGCCGTTGTCTAGGTGTCCAGTTTGCGGTAGGTATAGAAATTTATTTGCTTTTGCCTATTTATTTTAATTTATTAAGATTAAAATTAGTACTACGTGGCAAATTTGGCACCTACAACGTGGGGCTTTATGTTATTCTTCGACAAATTTTTGCACCATTGTTGTATCATTTTCTATAAGCGAAGAGTGGATGACACAGAGGCGTATGAAATAAAATTTGTTATGTTTTTGAAATTAACTAGCACAATATTTTGTAAAGCTGAACTTTATTTGCACAATTTGTTGAGACTCGGGTTTTGCATTCAGAATTTATTTGTTTTTGGGAATTTTTACAGTAAAGTCATTGCGAGAAAAGCTTTGTATTTGTACTCACCGTGTTATTATTGCGGTATTAGTAATTTTAGTTGTTTATTTTGGTTTTCTCGTAATTCAATTCTTGATAATGGAACCTACTCGGCTGAATCGCGAGGAACTGGAGTACGAACTCACTGTCCGTGGTTATAAGTCCTTGCACGCGTTTACAGTGGTTGATTTGCGGAAAACTTTATATGCTGAACTGAAAAAAAGAAACACTGGGCACAATTGTTTCACTAGCTGAGTTAGATTCAGATCAGGAAATAACCATTTGTACTAAAAAATTAGTTGAACTGGAGACGTTGCAAGAATCAATCACGAGTGCGAGTCAAACTCATGATTTTAAGAAATTTTCGTCTAAAGTATCGCACATGTTAGGTAGATTAGCGCGTATTACGACTAATACGGATGATATTACAAAGTCTGTCGATCTATTACGAAGCAAAGTTAACGATTTAGAAATGAAAGCCTTAGAGACTGTTGAAAATCCGACTACTGTCGTTGTTAGCTCAGAGGAAGCCACCCCCGTCAATAATTCGACTCCTCCACCCATGTCCATTGCCGTCCCTACGATTTCTTTCAACAATCACATGCCAGTTTCAAAATGGAATTTATCATTTAGCGGTGATGGTAACGGTCTTAGTGTTAACGCATTTTTAGAACGAATAGATGAACTTAGAGTTTCTCGAAAAGTTTCTAAGTTCGAACTTTTCAATTCAGCCATAGAATTATTAACTGGACAAGCCAGAATTTGGTATCGTTCGGTTAGATCGAGGGTTGGTAATTGGGACGAATTAGTTAGGTTAATGAAAGAGGAATTCGAACCATTCGGTTATGAGAGGGAATTGAAGGCCGAAATTAACTCACGCATTCAGGGGCCAAATGAACGCGTTGGTGCATACTTCGCATGCATGATGAATTTATTTTCTAGGTTACCCACACCTCCTTCAGAGGACGAAAAACTTGATATTTTACGTAGTAACATGGATTCTTACCTCATACACCACACTGGTCTTTGCGAAATAAAAACTATAGAGGAATTACTGACGATCTGTAAACGACTTGAACACAATAGATTTCTAGCCGACAATCCCCCGGTATCTATGTCTAAACGACGTAGCGCGCTAGAACCAGATCTCGCGGCCCCTACTTTTAAACCACGCAACTGCGCTGTCGCTGTAAATTCCGATTCGAATTCACTAAAATGCTGGAACTGTAAAAATTCTGGCCACCGTTTTAGAGACTGTACTGCTGTGCGACAAAAATTTTGTTTTAGATGCGGAAACCCTAATCACACTAGTAAAACTTGTCCGAATTGTCGTTCAAAAAACGCATAGGGCAAAGGATCATATGGAACCGTAAATTCTGGAGCCCTAATAAAACGGTTCAGTCGCGGGAATGGAAGGGTTGGTTATTAAAAATTAATGAATTTTTCTTAAAACCTCAAATTAATTCTTTAATTGACTCTGCACCACATGATAATAGACCTTATTTGAAAACACAAATTTATGGAATCACGTTTAATGGATTATTAGATTCTGGTGCTTCACACACTATTTTAGGACAAAAGGGTTGGAATATGTTAAAGAATTGTGGCTTACCATTAAATAAAGATTCTACCAGGTGTATCGTAGCAAACAATACTTCGTGTCAAAGTCTCGGTTCACTACAATTACCACTGAATGTGGAAAATAAAAGTTGCATTTTAAAAGTTTTAGTTGTGCCATCCATCCCTTATGAGATAATTTTAGGTGTAGATTTCTGGATAGCGGTAGGTATTGTACCAAATTTAAAATCTGGGTCATGGTCATTTGCTAACAGTATTACGGTAGACAATTCAGACATGAGTTCACTGCAAACTATCGATGAAAATCAGACTCGCGAATTAAATGATTTGTTGAATAAATATTCTGCACTTACAAAAAAATCTATCGGGTGTACTAATATCGTGCAACATGAAATACAGACTGTTGCAACCCCAATAAAACAGCGTTACTACCCTGTCAACCCAAAAACGCAAGAAATACTAAATCACGAACTAGATAAAATGTTAGCAGACGGGATTGTAGAACCATCTAGCAGTCCGTGGTCGAGCCCAGCGTTACTGGTTAAAAAGAAAGACAACACATATCGGTTTGTGATCGATTATCGCAAACTAAATGCTGTGACGAAAAAGGATGCGTATCCTTTGCCGTACGTCAACGCAATTCTGGATAAATTAAGAGATGCGCGCTATTTAACATCTATTGATTTAAAATCGGCATATTGGCAAATACCAGTCGCGTCATCTAGTAAGGAGTTCACTGCATTCACCGTACCGGGCCGCGGCCTATATCATTTTAATAGGATGCCTTTTGGCCTCCATAATTCTCCGGCCACGTGGCAACGTTTCATGGATCGTCTTTTTGGAGTAGTTTTTGAACCTTATGTTTTCGTTTATTTGGACGATATAATTGTTGTCACGCCCACTTTCGAGAAACATGTCGAGATATTAGATCAAATTTTTAATAAATTGTTGAATGCTGGACTTACCATTAACAAAGATAAATGCAATTTCTGCCGTAGCGAGTTAAAATATCTCGGGTATGTAGTAAATGCCACCGGACTACATGTGGATCCTGAGAAAGTCAACGCCATTTTAGATATCCCAAGTCCTAAGTCAGTAACGGAAGTACGGCGATTTATCGGCGTCGCGTCGTGGTACCGCCGATTTATTCCAGCGTATTCTAGCGTATTGGCACCACTCACAAAATTATTGCGCAAAAATCAACTTTTTAAATGGGACGATGATTGTGAGGCCGCTTTTAATCAGATAAAGCATAAATTAGTGTGTGCTCCAATATTAAATTGTCCAGATTATAATTTCCCATTTATTGTGCAAGCAGATGCTTCTGGTTACGGTTTAGGCGCGGTTTTACTCCAGAAAGTTAATAATGAAGAGCGAATCATATGTTACGCGAGTAGAACTTTAAATCGAAATGAACGCAACTATACAACTACAGAGAGAGAATGTCTTGCTGTAATCTTTGCGGTTGAAAAGTTTAGGCCTTATTTAGAAAATATTAAGTTTACAGTTGTTACGGACCACTATTCTTTGCTGTGGCTAAATAATTTAAAGGATCCTGTAGGTCGCCTTGCGCGATGGGCGTTAAGATTACAGCAATATGATTACGATATAATTCACCGCAAAGGAAAAGATCACTTATTACCTGATTTATTATCTCGTGCACTAGACGTTAAATTAAATCTAATACAAATTGAACCCGATGTTAGAGACCCTTGGTACCGAGAAATTAAGGACAGTGTTCAGACGAATCCCGATTCATTCACAAACTGGAAAATTTTTGATAGTAAGTTGTTTAAATTAGTGAAAAATAACAAAGTTTATGAATGGAAACTTGCCATACCGAAAGAGCAGCGAGCACAAGTGTTTGATGAATGTCATGATCGACCTACCGCGGGTCATTTAGGAGTTTATAAGACTTTCCATAGGATAAGCGCGCTTTATTATTGGCCCAAAATGAAAGCCGATGTTATAAATTATGTCCGCCGTTGCAGAACTTGTCAGGCACAGAAACCGTTACAAAAACTTCCCGCCGGTGTTATGGGAAAACGTCCTAACGTCTCTAGCCCTTGGCAAATGATTAGCCTAGATTTTATGGAATTTCCTAAATCTACTCATGGTTTCAACTACTTGCTGGTCGTTACGGATTATTTTTCTAAGTATATTTTGTTGTTTCCGATCCGAACTGCCACTGCCGCTAAATTATGCGAAATTGTGGAAGAGAAAGTTTTCTTAACTTACGGGGCATGCCAATTCTTATTGTGTGACAACGGTAGGCAGATGATAAGTAAAGAGTTTAAGAATTTAGCAGCAAAATATAATGTTAAGATCATCTACAACCCTTTGTACCACGCTCAGAGTAACCCCACCGAACGTAGCAATCGAACAATAAAAACTGTTATTCGATCGTATTTAGATAAAGAGCACAAACGTTGGGATGAGCATTTGTCAGAAATCGCACTCGCAATTAACACCGCGAAGCACGAAGTAACGCAATACACCCCATATTTCCTCAATTTTGGCAGGGAACATGTTCTATCAGGTCAATTCTTCGGTAAACCCAATGACAATCCTGTAATTCCTCCAGCTGATCGTTCCCAAGTCCCTCACATTGAAGAAATGACTAAGAGATTCTCTGAAGTTCGAAAACGTCTGGATAAAGCTTACGAACGTAATAAACACTATTATGACTTACGTAAACGCCCCGAAGAATTCAATGCCGGCCAGTTTGTCTGGCATAAAAATTATGTTCTTTCAGACGGAGCTAGAGGTTTTTCTAATAAACTTGCGCCAAAATTTGTCGGCCCTTTTGAAATAAAACGAAAGCTATCACCTACTACCTATGAATTACAAGATGAAAACCTCGTTTCTAAGGGACGTTGGCATATAAAAGATTTAAAGCTAGCTCAGGTTTAGTTATTTTTTTTTTTTTGCTTCTTTTTTTTTCTTATTAAGTAAGAGTGGGATTTGTAACGTTTTATTTTTCTATAAATTTATTTAAAATTAATATTTACATAAAATCATAAAATATAATAAAATAAATAAATAAACTTAATGCCACCCTGATTTTAACGGTCGTTCATTAGTTAAGTTTAATTTAATTAATCGCGGTGAGTCTTGGACCGCTATTTACTTGCGTTTTGCATGGCTTTTTGACTTCTGACCGTTGAAGAAAGAGTACGTGGTCGTAGTCAGCTAAAAGTTCGCGCTCACGAGCCCTGCAATAAGTTCACACCACATATATGCCGCTATTGTTTTAATCTGAGTGCTAAGTTTTGCGTCTGACGTGTGTATATCGTCCATACTCAGTTTGAAAAACTCTCCTTTGGAGGATTTAAGTTCGTGCGCACGTGGTTGTGATCCAGTTCTAGTTTGTGCTACAGTTTTGAAGTGTTCCGCACATCTCGCACAATTAGAGTGTACCCTATAGTTAAAGGGGATTTAGTTAAACTTTAGCAGTGCCGTGAGCCTTGTAAAGCCAGCAGTTAAATTCTTGATCCTGCGTTTTGGCGCCATTTTTAACATCTTCACCGACCATTGGGACCTGGTTCCTCGCTCCGCTGATACCGTGTACCACTGACCGTGAGGGAGTACGCTCGTGCCACCAGCCTGCCGAGTTTGAGCATCATCATAATTTTTGCAACACCGCTAACACAGATGAGTACTTTTACATTAGTTTTCCCGCTCACCTCATAAATAGTTCTATCGCTAGTGTCGCGTGTTGAGTATTGTGCGCCTGCGCGGCTACATCATTTCCCGCCACAGTGCCGTGTCAGTGGGGCACAGTGCAACTAAAGTTTGGACTTTTCCGGCTTCTCTGGAACTTTCAATTTGTCTCAAAATTCGACCTTTGGTTATTTTTAAACTTCTGGTAGCTTTTGCCTTTTGTAAACAACGTTTATTGATCATCAAACCGCCGTTAATTTTGGCCTACGCCACTGGCAAGAGACAAGGCAACAGTTACCTGAAAATTATTGTTTTGATCAAAATTTACTGTCAATTTGTCAACTTGTGAATTAAAATTATGATACATCATTTCACCCTCATATCATTTCATCTCATTTAATTATAAGTTCTTTTCAAAATTTATGGTTGTTTTTGTATTCGAAATTTATGGTTAGTATATTCAAAATTTATGGTTTTTATATGCAAAATTTTCTCGTTTGGCAATATCAATATACATCGTATGTTAAAATTATCTACGACATTTTATTTCATACGTTCCTCTACCGTTCATCCAGAGTACCCCTCTTTTTATTTCAGAAGTTTGTATTTGGTATTTTATATGATAGGGGTATCAGCTTTCAAAATACCTGGCGCCCTAATTAAAATAATTTCAAGTAAGTTTAAAGTGATAAGACCCATCCCCTCTCCGCAAGTAGCCGGCCGGTGCCGTTGTCTAGGTGTCCAGTTTGCGGTAGGTATAGAAATTTATTTGCTTTTGCCTATTTATTTTAATTTATTAAGATTAAAATTAGTACTACGTGGCACTATATAAATATGAATAGCGGATAGATGTAGATTTATTTGTGGTTAATGTTGTATTTTTGAATAGAATGTATTAACTTGTCAGTTTGAGTGCTCGTGCAATCTTTATCTACAAACATTATAATCATATATACTGGGTTTACTACTGTTTTTCTTATGAGATTAATTTCAGGAGGAAATAAGTCAAATTCCTTCAGCAATGAAAAAAAAAAATTGCCTCGATTCGCTTGGCATACTCCTATATTTATCAAAACAAACATTTTACTACAAAAAGTGTGGCTCACTTTAATTTTTTACTGGCCCACCCTTGGCCCACCTAAAAAAATCCTAGTTACGTCCCTGGATATTGCATAGCTAGGATGCGGCAAAGTACGACTTTCGGGCTGGCTTCAGACAGCTGTTGTAGTAGAGGGGAAAAGAGTGGAATAGAATAAAAATCGAGAGTATTAACATTTAAAAATGTTTTTCAAAAAGATTGAAAGAACTGGAATTTTCAAACAAGGTCAATTTATAGATTGATAGAAATTTTCAGAACTCATTATTAATAAATTATAAGATTTGGGCAGGGACCTGGAGCGAAAATTATTTGTCGTCTAGATTCGGTTATGGTTACGGATCATACAAAAAATTATGATTTCGGTTTTGGGTTCAAGAAGTTTAAAATATATGGGTTCAAAGACCTATATATTTTCAGGTTTTATACAATCTGCGTGTGAAAATGTTTTCGTGTTTTTAGTAGATACGATATCGGTTTAGAGAAATGTTATTCATAACTTTTATTCTTTAAAATATATACCAGTCTAATAGTGTGGTTCATATACAAAATGTTATATAAATATAATACCCCAGACCTTTTTTGTTATAATAGTCAATAATATAAATTGTATTAATCTCTCTTCTTCAATCTTGAAAATGTAGCCCTGTCCCCTTCAAGTTTTTTTCCGTCCACTGGTCAAGTCTTTGAATCATCTCTTGGGATAGATCTTCTTTGTAACTTCCAACAGTTCCAGACCTCATAAACGTTCCATCCACATTGTTCAGTTTCCTTGACAGAGCGGAAAAGTCTTCAAAGTTCACACTGCTATTGTGTTTCATTTTTTTAAAACTCAGGTGGTCTTCGAGAGTAGACACTTGATCGTCAGTTAGCGAATAGTCCAGATAGTTGGCTACCTAAAAAACAAATTTGAAAATTTTGTAATTGGTTTTTTGGCCTCCTGAACTATAAGTATTTGTCTCAATTTCTCGAAAAATTTTTGTTGCCATCTATTTGAAAATAATTTTTGTTTTAGAAGTAAAAATATTATATCAAAACAAAAAACTGCTACGAACAAAGTAAAAAATATATTTTAACATTTTCGAAAAGAATAATATAAAATTTTTTTAGTTTTAGTTTCGAGAATTCTCCGTTTTTCGAGAACTATTTCTCGTCTCGTAATATTGATTTCTCATCTCATCTCGAAAATCCAAGCCGAGAAATTTATCGGTAATTTCGAGACGCGATGAGAAATTTCTCGTGGGGCTCAAGAGAGGGGAGCCCCTACCCCATAGAAAATTTTATTAAACATACACTTCTGAATGATATTTAAAATTAAAGCATTTTTATTGTAAAATTTTAAAAACTGTCTTATCACCGTAATAATTCAACAACAAAAACTAAATCTACGCCTACCTGACGAATGACAGCACTAAGGTTCCTTTTCATATCTTCAAATTTAATAAAAAGGATGTCAAATTCGTCTTTACGTTTCCAGTAACTTAAGATATTTGTCCAAAACGGGCCCCATGGCACTGAAAAATTAAATTATTCTATACTAGATTAACATAACAACAAAATAACAAACATACCTCTTCCTCCCATAAATAATTTACAAAAATCGTCAATATTTCCTTTATATCCTTCTAGTAAACGGCAATGATAATAATCGGATACACACGAATCCTTAGCATTTCGTGCAATGTGAATAATCTACAAAAAATCAATTACAATAACAACTATATCGTTTTTGCAACATGTCATCTAAAAAGTTGAAATTTTAAAACTGTCAATTAACAGTAGGTACGTGTAAAGTTATTGTTTGTTGTAAACTGTTCATAAACATTCTTTTTACTTCTTATACTATACACAGTATAAGGATGGTATAAGTATTATGGTATAAGCTTTTAGGTCTAAAAACACGTCAAGAGCCATAAAAGCAAGTTACGCCCGTGGTATACATATACCCAGCTTTATGCACGGTTCAATATTTACTAATAAATTAATTAATTTAATTTACTTGTTCAAATTACCAAAAATTTCGGAATTCTTTGACAGTTGCTAAGATACCAAAAAAATTCGACAATAAACAAAAATCTAAATGTCAAAGTTGTCATTATTGAATTAAACATTTACAAGATAATTATGTTAAGTAAAAATGATGTAAATAAAAAATGGTACAACTAATTATAGAAAATGGTTATTTGTAGGATTATTAGTAGTTTATATGAGGAAAATTGAAAATCTAAATTGTTTGTATTGATTTAACGTTTTTTTTATAGCGCACTGCGCTATAAAGTGGTCCGTGGGCTATAAAGTGACGTTTACGTCAAAGAAATTCGTGTATAAGTGTCATGATATGACCGTGCATAAAAATTTGAATGTAAACAAAACGCTATCTTTGATTAAACAAATACTTATACAGAATAGTATATTACTAGCGTCAGGCCCCGCTACGCGGGCCTTCGGCTAGGTCGCGCTACCGCGCGACAGAGGGGGGTCGCCCGCTTCGCGGGCTCAAACTCCGCGGACCCTGAATGTAGGACAATTCGGCACTTCGTGCCTCAATAATAACGATTTTAACATTTAGACTCTACCAAAAAAATTTTATGATGAAATTATAATTATTTAATTATACAACTTCAAATTATTCATCTTCCTTCTTCAATATAAATTTTTATTTAAGCCATTAAAATTGTAAATTAGAATAACAAAATATGTGTCATAAAATAAATATCCTGGTTATCCTACTAAAAACATAAGACGATAGTCGAACGTCATCTTGAACAATATTGTAAATTTTCAAAACCTTTAATTTTATAAAAACAAAAGAACGTCGTTTGCTGCCATTTTCAACAATTTTGAAAAGTAGTGCTCACCTCTGACCGTTTTAAATTATTTTATTAATGAAGTAGCCTATATTTAGCACTTAATCTGATACAAACTCGATATATTTCCAATTTTTTTAAAAAAACAAATTTTAATCTTCGACCACCATTTTCAATAATTTTATTAATTGGATAGCCCTTATCCAGCCCTAGAATTTGATTATATAATTTTTTGATAAAAACAATTGACCATTGACCAATGGCCGCCATTTTCAATAATTTTATAAAGTTAGTGCTCACGTAGTTGTTAAATTTAAAACAAATGCCGATCATGGAAGCAATTTTGTACCCCTCGGTGCTAATTATTAATACCATACATACTTATGTAAAAACAGATTTATACAAGAGCAATAATTACAATCTAGATCCGCGTCCTGTCTCGTGCTTGTCTGGTTGTTAGTGTGCTGTCCCCTACCTCTGCCCAGGTGGGCCTGGCGTATCTAGGATACAATTCCCAGTAGGGCGGCTTGAGCAGGGCAAATTCAAATTTAACCCAAACTCAAGTACAATTAAAAATCCCGATTAACGGACTCCATTTTAACACGTAAATTAAATTTAAAATACTGGGAATTATACATAGTATTATGCACGGAAATTTGATATAATTTTAATTGAACATTTACATTTGAGTCAAAATATACTATAAATAGGACAGTAATAAATAACAACATGATGCAACTTCACAGTGCATTGTAAAATTGAATAAAAATATTCAAACAAAATATTACAAATTTATACAAAAACATGTAAATATAATGCGTGCTCCATCTTTAAATACTCAATAAAATTTTCAAAATATTTGTACCTTATCAAATATGAAAGATAAATCCAAGAAAAATTTCAAAATGGAAACGTCAAATCTGACACTAGACTAAAAAATATTTTTATCAAAAAGAAAACAAAAATTCCATGGCATACTCCCATTTGCGTTCCGTGCATTTTTCGGTTTTTTCTTAATAACTTTCTTAATATACCCAATATGGGGTTGAAACATGCATAGAAATATAGTCAAATTCATCCTCTACCTATATGTCAAATGAAAAAAACAATCGAATAAAGTATAATGCCCGTTGCTAAGGAGTGAAAAAACAGTGAGTTTTTATTATTTCTCACGCAAACTGTGCTCCCTACAACAATAAAATATAGAAAAATCACTAGATAAAATAACCCTTTATCGTATAAAAAAAGTTTCATTAAAATCGTACAAACCATACAAATTTTAGAGCAAAAAAACGTATAGTTGCTAAGGTGATGAATCTTCCACCACACTATGCCTTTTAGTATATACTAGCGTCAGGCTCCGCTACGCGGGCCTTCGGCTAGGTCGCGCTGCCGCGCGACAAGGGGGATTCGCCTACTTCGCGGGCTCTGAATGTGGGACAATTCGGCACTTCGTGCCTCAATTATAACGATTTTAACATAATTTAGACTCTACCGCTGCCGCGCGACAAGGGGACTTCGCCCGCTTCGCGGGCTTAAGCTCCGCGGACTCTGAATGTGAGACAATTCGGCACTTCGTGCCTCAATTATAACGATTTTAACATTCAGACTCTACCGCTGCGCGCGACAAGGGAAATTCGCTCGCATCGCGGGCTTAAGCTCCGCGGACCCTGAATGTGGGACAATTTGGCACTTCGTGCCTCAATTATAACGATTTTAACATTCAGACTCTACCGCTGCGCGCGACAAGGGAAATTCGCTCGCATCGCGGGCTTAAGCTCCGCGGACCCTGAATGTGGGACAATTTGGCACTTCGTGCCTCAATTATAACGATTTTAACATTCAGACTCTACCGCTGCGCGCGACAAGGAGGATTCGCCTGCTTCGCGGGCTCTGAATGTGGGAAAATTCGGCACTTCGTGCCTCAATTATAAAGATTTTAACATAATTTAGACTCTACCGCTGCCGCGCGACAAGGGGAATTCGCCCGCTTCGCGGGCTTAAGCTCCGCGGACTCTGAATGTGAGACAATTCGGCACTTCGTGCCTCAATTATAACGATTTTAACATTCAGATTCTACCGCTGCGCGCGACAAGGAGGATTCGCCCACTTCGCGGGCTTAAGCTCCGCGGACCCTGAATGTGGGACAATTTGGCACTTCGTGCCTCAATTTTAACGATTTTAACATGCAGACTCTACCGCTGTGCGCGACAAGGGGGATCCGCCCGCTTCGCGGGCTTAAGCTCCGCGGACCCTGAATGTGGGACAATTTGGCACTTCGTGCCTCAATTATAACGATTTTAACATTCAGACTCAACCGCTGCCGCGTGACAAGGAGGATTCGCTTGCTTCGCGGGCTCTGAATGTGGGACAATTCGGCACTTCGTGCCTCAATTATAACGATTTTAACATAATTTAGACTCTACCGCTGCCGCGTGACAAGGGGAATTTGCCCGCTTCGCGGGCTTAAGCTCCGTGGACTCTGAATGTGGGACAATTCGGCACTTCGTGCCTCAATTATAACGATTTTAACATTCAGACTCTACCGCTGCGCGCGACAAGGAGGATTCGCCCGCTTCGCGGGCTTAAGCTCCGCGGACCCTGAATGTGGGACAATTTGGCACTTCGTGCCTCAATTTTAACGATTTTAACATTCAGACTCTACCGCTGTGCGCGACAAGGGGGATCCGCCCGCTTCGCGGGCTTAAGCTCCGCGGACCCTGAATGTGGGACAATTTGGCACCTCGTGCCTCAATTATAACGATTTTAACATTCAAACTCTACCGCTGCGCACGACAAGGGGGATTCGCCCGCTTCGCGGGCTTAAGCTCCGCGGACTCTGAATGTGGGACAATTTGGCACTTCGTGCCTCAAATATAACGATTTTAACATTCAGATTCTACCGCTGCGCGCGACAAGGGGGATTCGCCCGCTTCGTGGGCTTAAGCTCCGCGGACCCTGAATGTGGGACAATTTGGCACTTCGTGTCTCAATTATAACGATTTTAACATTCAGACTCTACCGTTGCGCGCGACAAGGGGGATTCGCCCGCTTCGCGGACTTAAGCTCCGCGGACCCTAAATGTGGGATAATTTGGAACTTCGTGCCTCAATTATAATGATTTTAACATTCAGACTCTACCGCTGCGCGCGACAAGGGGGATTTGCCCGCTTCGCGGGCTTAAGCTCCGCGGGCCCTGAATGTGGGACAATTTGGCACTTCGTGCCTCAATTACCTATAACGATTTTAACATTTAGACTCTACCGCTACGCGACAAAAAGTAGTTATCATCTAGCCCTTTAGTTTAAAAAAATATATATAACTCGATGGATTTGTGATAAATTCCGAGGAAACTATAAAACAGGAAAATGCTAATATAAAATGTTTATAATTTTCACTGACTGTCTTTTGATGTGATTATTGGAATATACCAAGTAGGTAGTCAAGAGTGTTTTAAAAACAAATAAAAAAATATTGTGAAAACTGAAAAAATGCTTTTTGTCCGACTAAAAACAAAAGTAAAATTGTCGAAAGTCAGTTTATTGCATACTGTACATTTTGTGTCCTTATTATGACCTTTTATTTGAAATCAATCGCGATATAATTTAAAACATATTCAGAAAAAACAAATTCCGCTCACCGAGTGCAATTTATACTTAGTAAACAGCCATAATTTTGGGCAACATTAGACGATAATGTTTAATACCAATCATGATTATATTAAATTTTTATTGATAAACAAATGCCGATCATAGAAGCCATATTTTGTACCCCTTGGTGCTTATTATAATACCATATACATACTTTTGTAAAAACAGATTTGATACTTGATACAAGTGCAATAACAATCTAGATCATCTCTAGTCCGCGTCGTGTCTCGTGCTTGTCCAGTTGTTAGTTAATGGGCGTATGCAGGATAAAGATGTCAAGGGCGGCTTGGGCAGGACAAACTCAAACTCAACCAAAACTCAAGTACAATAGATAAAAATCCCAATTATCGGACTCCATTGTTAAATTTGTATATTAATTTGACATTTAAAACTTTCAGTAAAATACTGAGAAATAGTATTATCCACAGATATTGGATATATAGATACCTATTTTTAATTGAACATTTACACTTGGGTCAAAATATATTACTATAAATACTACAGTAATAAATAACAATATGATTCAACTTCACAGTGCATTGTTAAGTTGAATAAAAAATTTCAAAAAATATATTACAAATTTATACAAAAGCATGTAAACATAATGCGTGCTCCATCTTTAAATACTCAATAAAATTTTCAAAATACTTCTACCTTATCAAATATAAAAGATAAATCCAAATAAAATTTCAAATTGGAAACGTCAAATCTGACAGTAGACAAAAAAAATCATTTTTATCAAAAAGAAAACAAAACTTCCATGGCATGCTCCCATTTGCGTTCCGTGCATTTTTCAGTTTTTTCTTAATAACTTTCTTAATATACCCAATATTGGGTTGAAACATGCATAGAAATATAGTCAAATTCATCCTCTACCTATATGTCAAATGAAAAAAACAATCGAATAAAGTATAATACCCGTATCCAAGGAGTGAAAAAAATCACTGTTTTTCAACTCCCCTGCGACTACCACGCCATCTATAATATTCATATACCCAAAAGGCACTACTTCACATGAACCTCTATCAAATAAAAAAAAGTTCATAAAAATCGGTTCACCCGTTTAGGCAGTAGGCGTGTCGAAAAACGGTTGCTAAGCTGCTGAAAATGATCTCAAGCCTTTTAGTATATAAGACTAGCGTCAGGCCCCGCTACGCGGGCCTTCGGCTAGGTCGCGCTGCCGCGCGACAAGGGGGATTCGCCTACTTCGCGGGCTCTGAATGTGGGACTACTCGGCACTTCGTGCCTCAATTATAACGATTTTAACATAATTTAGACTCTACCGCTGCCGCGCGACAAGGGGACTTCGCCCGCTTCGCGGGCTTAAGCTCCGCGGACTCTGAATGTGAGACAATTCGGCACTTCGTGCCTCAATTATAACGATTTTAACATTCAGACTCTACCGCTGCGCGCGACAAGGGAAATTCGCCCGCATCGCGGGCTTAAGCTCCGCGGACCCTGAATGTGGGACAATTTGGCACTTCGTGCCTCAATTATAACGATTTTAACATTCAGACTCTACAGCTGCGCGCGACAAGGAGGATTCGCCTGCTTCGCGGGCTCTGAATGTGGGACAATTCGGCACTTCGTGCCTCAATTATAACGATTTTAACATAATTTAGACTCTACCGCTGCCGCGCGACAAGGGGAATTCGCCCGCTTCGCGGGCTTAAGCTCCGCGGACTCTGAATGTGAGACAATTCGGCACTTCGTGCCTCAATTATAACGATTTTAACATTCAGACTCTACCGCTGCGCGCGACAAGGAGGATTCGCCCACTTCGCGGGCTTAAGCTCCGCGGACCCTGAATGTGGGACAATTTGGCACTTCGTGCCTCAATTTTAACGAATTTAACATTCAGACTCTACCACTGTGCGCGACAAGGGGGATCCGCCCGCTTCGCGGGCTTAAGCTCCGTGGACCCTGAATGTGGGACACACACCCACACACACCCACACTTCGTGCCTCAATTATAACGATTTTAACATTCAGACTCTACCGCTGCGCGCGACAAGGGAAATTTGCCCGCATCGCGGGCTTAAGCTCCGCGGATCCTGAATGTGGGACAATTTGGCACTTCGTGCCTCAATTATAACGATTTTAACATTCAGACTCAACCGCTGCCGCGTGACAAGGAGGATTCGCCTTGTTCGCGGGCTCTGAATGTGGGACAATTCGGCACTTCGTGCCTCAATTATAACGATTTTAACATTCAGACTCTACCGCTGCGCGCGACAAGGAGGATTCGCCCGCTTCGCGGGCTTAAGCTCCGCGGACCCTGAATGTGGGACAATTTGGCACTTCGTGCCTCAATTTTAACGATTTTAACATTCAGACTCTACCGCTGTGCGCGACAAGGGGGATCCGCCCGCTTCGCAGGCTTAAGCTCCGCGGACCCTGAATTTGGGACAATTTGGCACTTCGTGCCTCAATTATAACGATTTTAACAGTCAGACTCTACCGCTGCGCGTGACAAGGGTGATTCGCTCGCTTCGCGGGCTTAAGCTCTGCGGATCCTGAATGTGGGACAATTTGGCACTTCGTGCCTCAATTATAACGATTTTAACATTCAGACTCTACCGCTGCGCGCGACAAGGGGGATTCGACCGCTTCGCGGGCTTAAGCTCCGCGGACTCTGAATGTGGGACAATTTGGCACTTCGTGCCTCAAATATAACGATTTTAACATTCAGATTCTACCACTGCGCGCGACAAGGGGAATTCGCCCGCTTCGCGGGCTTAAGCTCCGCGGACCCTGAATGTGGGACAATTTGGCACTTCGTGTCTCAATTATAACGATTTTAACATTCAGACTCTACCGCTGCGCGCGACAAGGGGGATTCGCCCGCTTCGCGGGCTTAAGCTCCGCGGATCCTGAATATGGGACAATTTGGCACTTCGTGCCTCAATTATAACGATTTTAACATTCAGACTCTACCGCTGCGCGCGACAAGGGGGATTTGCCCGCTTCGCGGGCTTAAGCTCCGCGGACTCTGAATGTGGGATAATTTGGAACTTCGTGCCTCAATTATAACGATTTTAACATTCAGACTCTACCGCTGCGCGCGACAAGGGGGATTTGCCCGCTTCGCGGGCTTAAGCTCCGCGGACCCTGAATGTGGGACAATTTGGCATTTCGTGCCTCAATTACCTATAACGATTTTAACATTTAGACTCTACCGCTGCGCGCGACAAAAATTAGTTATCATCTAGCCCTTTAGTTTAAAAAAATATATATAACTCGATGGATTTGTGATAAATTCCGAGGAAACTATAAAACAGGAAAATGCTAATATAAAATGTTTATAATTTTCACTGACTGTAATATAAGTAGGTACTAAATTTTCTGACGTCTTTTGATGTGATTATTGGAATATACCAAGTAGGTAGTCATTAGTGTTTTAAAAACAAATAAAAAAAAATTGTGAAAACTGAAAAAATGCTTTTTGTCCGACTAAAAACAAAAGTCAAATTGTCGAAAGTCAGTTTATTCCATACTGTACATTTTGTGTCCTTATTATGACCTTTAATTTGAAATCAATCGCGATATAATTTAAAACATATTCAGAAAAAACAAATTCCGCTCACCGAGTGCAATTTATACTTAGTAAACAGCCATAATTTTGGGCAACATTAGACGATAATGTTTAATACCAATCATGATTATATTAAATTTTTATTGAAAAACAAATGCCGATCATAGAAGCCATATTTTGTACCCCTTGGTGCTTATTATAATACCATACATACTTTTGTAAAAACAGAGTTGATACTTGATACAAGTGCAATAACAATCTAGATCATCTCTAGTCCGCGTCGTGTCTCGTGCTTGTCCAGTTGTTAGTTAATGGGCGTATTCAGGATAAAGATCGCAAGGGCGGCTTGGGCAGGACAAACTCAAACTCAACCAAAACTCAAGTACAATAGATAAAAATCCCAATTATCGGACTCCATTGTTAAATTTGTATATTAATTTGACATTTAAAACTTTCAGTAAAATACTGAGAAATAGTATTATCCACGGATATTGGATATATAGATACCTAATTTTAATTGAACATTTACACTTGGGTCAAAATATATTACTATAAATACTACAGTAATAAATAACAATATGATTCAACTTCACAGTGCATTGTTAAGTTGAATAAAAAATTTCAAAAAATATATTACAAATTTATACAAAAGTATCTAAACATAATGCGTGCTCCATCTTTAAATACTCAATAAAATTTTCAAAATACTTCTACCTTATCAAATATAAAAGATAAATCCAAATAAAATTTCAAATTGGAAACGTCAAATCTGACAGTAGACAAAAAAATCATTTTTATCAAAAAGAAAACAAAACTTCCATGGCATGCTCCCATTTGCGTTCCGTGCATTTTTCAGTTTTTTCTTAATAACTTTCTTAATATACCCAATATTGGGTTGAAACATGCATAGAAATATAGTCAAATTCATCCTCTACCTATATGTCAAATGAAAAAAACAATCGAATAACGTATAATGCCCGTATCCAAGGAGTCAAAAAAATCACTGTTTTTCAACTCCCCTGCGACTACCACGCCATCTACAATATTCATATACCCAAAAGGCACTACTTCACATGATCCTCTATCAAATAAAAAAAAGTTCATAAAAATCGGTTCACTCGTTTAGGCAGTAGGCGAGTCGAAAAACGGTTGCTAAGCTGCTGAAAATGATCTCAAGCCTTTTAGTATATAAGACTAGCGTCAGGCCCCGCTACGCGGGCCTTCAGCTAGGTCGCGCTACCGCGCGACAAGGGGGATTCGCCCGCTTTGCGGGCTCAAACTCCGCGAACTCTTAATTTGAGACACTTAATTATAACGATTTTAACATTCAGACTCTACCGCTGCGCGCGACAAAGGGGATTCGCCCGCTTTGCGGGCTTAAACTCCGCGGACCCTGAATGTGGGACAATTTGGCACTTCGTGCCTCAATTGTAACGATTTTAACATTATTTAGACTCTACCGCTGCGCGCGACAAGAAGGATTCGCCCGCTTCGCGGGCTTAAGCTCCGCGGACCCTGAATGTGGGACAATTTGGCACTTCGTGCCTCAATTATAACGATTTTAACATTCAAACTCTACCGCTGCGCGCGACAAGGGGAATTCGCCCGCTTCGTGGGCTTAAGCTCCGCGGACCCTGAATGTGGGACAATTTGGCACTTCGTGCCTCAATTATAACGATGTTAACATTATTTAGACTTTACCGCTGCGCGCGACAAGGGAGATTCGCCCGCTTCGCGGGCTTAAGCTCCGCGGACCCTGAATGTGGGACAGTTTCGCACTTCGTGCCTCAATTATAACGATTTTAACATTCAGACTCTACCGCTGCGCGCGACAAGGAGGATTCGCCCGCTTCGCGGGCTTAAGCTCCGCGGACCCTGAATGTGGGACAATTTGGCACTTCGTGCCTCAATTATAACGATTTTAACATTCAGACTCTACCGCTGCGCGCGACAAGGGGGATTCGCCCGCTTCGCGGGCTTAAGCTCCGCGGACCCTGAATGTGGGACAATTTGGCACTTCGTGCCTCACTTATAACGATGTTAACATTATTTAGACTCTACCGCTGCGCGCGACAAGGGGGATTCGCCCGCCTCGCGGGCTTAAGCTCCGCGGACCCTGAATGTGGGACAATTTGGCACTTCGTGCCTCAATTATAACGATTTTAACATTCAGACTCTACCGCTGCGCGCGACAAGAGGGATTCGCCCGCTTCGCGGGCTTAAGCTCCGCGGACCCTGAATGTGGGATAATTTGGCACTTCGTGCCTCAATTATAACGATTTTAACATTATTTAGACTCTACCGCTGCGCCCGACAAGGGGAATTCACCTGCTTCGCGGGCTTAAGCTACAATTTGTCACTTCGTGCCTCAATTATAACGATTTTAACATTCAGACTTTACCGCTGCGCGTGGCAAGGGGGATTATCTAGCCATTTAATTTGAGGTATGAAATTCGATATGACACTACAATTTTTTCTAAAAAAATGTCGATGTTCGATCCCCATTTTTAACAATTTTATAAAGTAGTTATCATCTAGCCCTTTAGTTTAAAAAAATATATCAAACTCGATGGATTTGTGATAAATTCCGAGGAAACTATAAAACCGGAAAATTCTAATATAAAATGTTTATAATTTTCACTGTAATATAAGTACTAAATTTTCTGACGTCTTTTGATGTGATTATTGGAATATACCAAGTAGGTAGTCATTAGTGTTTTAAAAAGAAAATAAGTATCAAAATTTTGTGAAAACTAAAAAAATGCTTTTTGTACGACTAAAAACAAAAGCCAAATTGTCGAAAGTCATTTTAATGCATACTGTAGATTTTTTGTCCTTATTATGACCTTTAATTTGATATCAATCGCGATATAATTTAAAACATATTCAGAAAAAACAAATGTCGCTCACCGAGTGCAATTTATACTTAGTAAACAGTCATAATTTTGGGCAACATTAGACGAAAAGTTTGATACCAATCATGATTTATGTTAAATTTTTATTGAAAAACAAATGCCGATCATAGAAGTCATATTTTGTACCCCTTGGTGCTAATTATAATACCATACATACTTTTGTAAAAACAGATTTGATACTTGATACAAGTGCAATAACAATCTAGATCATCTCTAGTATGCGTCGTGTCTCGTGCTTGTCCAGTTATTAGTTAGTGTGCGTATTCAGGATAAAGATCCCATAGTAGGGCGGCTTGGGCAGGACAAACTCAAATTCAACCCAAACTCAAGTACAATAGATAAAAATCCCAATTATCGGACGTCATTTTTAACACGTTTGTTAAATTTGTATATTAATTTGACATTTAAAATTTTCAGTAAAATACTGAGAAATAGTATTATCCACGGATATTGGATAAAGATACCTAATTTTAATTGAACATTTACACTTGGGTCAAAATATAATACTATAAATACTACAATAAAAATCTGCTGTGTCCACCACAGTACTTCCCCGACTATAAGTTTTAATAACTTACTGTCGTTACGCCGTTAATTTTATGCTTTATTCAGCAAAATTTAAATAAATTTATCTTTTTTTTCCCAAACTATTTAAGTTGATGCCAACTTCGGCATAATTTAAATAACATGTAAAAAAATCTGATACCTACTTATTCACTAAAAACTCACACTCTAAAATTTTAACCCGTCACAATACCTTATACCCTTATAAAATATAATGCGAGAAGTAAAAACAACTGTCCATTGTTTAAATGTTGTTATTGATTCTTCGGTTAATTTTTTTTCCCAGAAAACTTTAATTTAATAATACACTTGAACAAATTTGAATAATTTTTTGAGAAACAATAATTGATTATCGCATAAATGTCATTTTTTACATTTTTACTAAACTTATCTTCCCGAGAGCTTTAATTTGACACCAAACTATAATTTGGATAACGTATAATAAAAAAATTGACGATCAGTTAAATGTAATTTTTATTTTTCTACTAGAATTATTTTTCCCGAGAGCTTTAATTAGATACCACACACGATAGTATTTTAATAAAAATAAAATAAGTTATGTTTATAAAGTTGGTACCACTGGTAGAATAAAAAAATTTGAATAATTTTTTGAGAAACAATTGAAAATCGCATTAATGTCATATTTTACATTTTTACAAAACTTATCTCCCCGAGCGATTTAAATTGACACCAAACTCGGTATAATTTGAGTAATTTATAAAAAAAAAACAATTGACGATCATTTAAATGTTATTTTTGTTTTCTACTAGAATTATTTTCCCAAGACCTTTAATTTGATACCACACACGATAGTATTTTGATAAAAATAAAAAAGTTTTGTTTATAAAGTTGGTACCACTGGTTGAATAAAGCTCATTAACGAACTTGAAGTCAGAATTTGGGTCAAGATCTTAAATATAAAATTTCAGTCCAAAATTCCAAAGCGTTTTTAAGTTATGCGACAGACCGACAGACCGACTTTTTTTAAAATTATGTTTTTTGGGTTCAGTAGGGACTAAAACGTGAAGATTCACCAAAATCTCGAACTGTCAAAAAATCACGATTCCAATACTTCCCTCTATTACATAGGTCGGGGAAGTAATAAATAACAACATGATACAACTTCACAGTGCATTGTTAAATTGAACAAAAATTTTAAAAAAATATATTACAAATTTCTACAAAATCGTGTAAACATAATGCGTGCTCCATCTTTAAATACTCAATAAAAATTTCAAAACACTCTTACCTTACCAAATATGAAAAAGATATCCAAATAAAATTTCAAATTGGAAACGTCAAATCTGACAGTAGACAAAAAAATCATTTTTATCAAAAAGAAAACAAAACTTCCATGGCATGCTCCCATTTGCGTTCCGTGCATTTTGCAGTTTTTTCTTAATAACTTTCTTAATATACCCAATATTGGGTTGAAACATGCATAGAAATATAGTCAAATTCATCCACTACCTATATGTCAAATGAAAAAAACAATCGAATAAAGTATAATGCCCGTATCCAAGGAGTCAAAAAAATCACTGTTTTTCAACTCCCCTGCGACTACCACGCCATCTACAATATTCATATACCCAAAAGGCACTACTTCACATGAACCTTTATCAAATAAAAAAAAGTTTATAAAAATCGGTTCACCCGTTTAGGCAGTAGGCGAGTCGAAAAACGGTTGCTAAGCTGCTGAAAATGATCTCAAGCCTTTTAGTATATAAGATGATGATGATGATGCAATGAGTTTATAATGATAGCTGGCGAGTATCGTAATTCATACGAGTGTATTAATAGCCATTATACACGAGTTGCATACACTATTTTTTCTACTTCCAAACTATAATTATTAAAAAAAAAAATTATAATCATGAAATTTATTTTCAGAGGTAATACCATAAGAGATGATAATTTTTGAGAATTGTTTTGTCGTTTCCACGGCAACTTATTTCTAACAATTTCACGACACAAAACATCATCTATTTCCCGAAACGAAGTTGAGGGGAATAATTGTCAGATGATGTTTTGTGGAGTGAAATTGCAATAAGTTGGCGTGGAATAGACAAAAATTCTCTCAAAAAATTATTATCTCGAATGGTATTTAGGAAGAATATTTTTCTTGTTAAAAATACTACCAAAACGACTCATTCTTCTAAACATTTTTGACGTTTCATGTGACAAATTAATTAATTTTTTGTTACTGACGTAACAAAATAAAACCTAATCTACAAAATTATGTTGTCAGATACATCATTTTACATTTTCAATTCTATTGGTTGCATTACGTCATTTGACGTCATCATTACGCAATAGACTGGGTAAGTCTGACGTCAGACGTCACATGTAGCGGGAAACATTTTGCAACCTTTCCAAACAAATTCAGAATACATGTTATTCTTCCATAAGCGATTATATTTCTTCATGTTACTTTTTTATCTTTGAAGAATAAGCATTCAGAGGTTTTAATGTACATTAGTTACACAATAATAATTGTATTGCACCATTTTATTTCATCTCGTAAGTATTTATATTCCTATAAATACTTGTAAAATGGTCAGTTTAAAGGTTATGTTGACATATTGTCTTTGTGACATTTGAACAGCACCACATTTTTGCTGTATTTACAATGAAATTTAGTGTATTTATTTATTTGCAGTGATATTCATAAGTTAAGATGTCTGCATCAAAACATTTAATTAAACTTGCAGCTATTATGAGTTTTTTTATCGATGATAAAAATATTATAGCTCGTGGAGAAAATGCATTAGAATCAAATCATGTAGTTAAAATGGATTTTAATGCAGATTTATTAATAATCAAAGGAGATGTACAAGCAAGTATGAAAGATAGGATTTATAAAGTAGAGGTAAATTTTAAAAATAAAAATACTTTGTATTTATACTAACGATTTCATTTTGAAGGTATATTTGAATGATAATTCAGATATAACCACTGCAAAATGTACATGTCCTAAAGGTATTTTTCCTGTCTTGATTTATAAAATGACAGCTAGATACTAAACTGTGTTTAGTTGGAGGTCTCTCACGTCTACAATAAATTAAATAAATAATACCCGTATCACCTAAATATGACTATTATTACCTTATTAGATTTATCCACTTATTTTTCTCTATTTTATCAACAGGAAAACAAAAAAAATTACATTTTTTTTGTTCGCTGTAGTGTTTGCAGTCTGGTGCGAAACACATAACGCACATAACCATATTTAAAAACTGAAAATAAATAAATAAATTCATAAATACACTAAATTTAATTGTAAATACAGCAAAAATGTGGTGCTGTTCAAATGTCACAAAGACAATATGTCAACATAACCTTCAAACTGACCATTTTACAAGTGTTTATAGGAATATAAATACTTACGAGATGAAATAAAATGGTGCAATACAATTATTATTGTGTAACTAATGTACATTAAAATAAGTAACATGAAGAAATATAATCGCTTATGGAAGAATAACATGTATTCTGAATTTGTTACTCAGTCTATATGATTGGTTAAACCATCTGTCAAAAAATATTCATATATAATACCACTAGTGTTCCAAGTTATGTCGACAATTTTTGTTGCTGTATCACGAATGGTTATTACGCTTGATTGAAAATTGCACGAGTGCGTAGCACGAGTGCTATTTTCTTAAGCGTAATAATCATGAGTGATGCAGCCACAAAAATTGTCTACATAACTTGGAACACGAATGGTATTCGGAGGACAATTCACCGAATAAAAATGTATTCTTTCTTTATGAAAATGATTTATAAATAGCTTCACTTCCATTACAACAGTTATAACAATAGGATTTTGATTAATAAAGATATATTCAATTGTTTAAAATTGTCGATTGGATCACTAGTGAAAATTGTCGAAAAGTTATGTCGCTGCGAGCACTAGTGATAAATTGTCGAAAAAATTCGTTTCAATTGGTGGAAAATTTATAAATCCTCAAAATTGATTGGTCCATTTTTGACAGATGACACATGAGTTGAATTGTCAGTATTATTATACACATGGTTGAATTATACATTATTATTTTTATTTATTTATATTTACGTTAAATATCGTACAATTTGTAAAGTTTAGTTGTGGGACTTGTGCACGAATATTAGTTGATGCTGTCGCACCATTTATATTGGTTTGAGATCTGAACAAGAACTGTCAAACCGCTCTAATCAAAACACATGAACACAGGAACGCACGCAGGCGCAGTGATGCCAACTGTTTACTAAACAAAATGCTGTCCTGCTATTGGTTAATTTTGGTCATGTCATAATGATAATCTGTATCGAAATGAAAATCTGAATCGAAAGGAACGTCATTCAAATACAGACAATGCATATTTAATAAGTAAATTAAAGTATGGAAGTAGAAAAAGAATATTATAATTTTAATGATTATTTAATTGATTGCGCAAATGATAACTTCTGTATGTTATATTAAACAGGTTTGTTGACATAAAAATCCCATGCATCATTTTTATATAGAATTTTATGCTCTATAACCTCATATAAATGTTTTTCTCGTAATAATAAGCTAAAGATGAGTTAAACTTAAAAAACCAGAAATAGAAGTCATTTTTTCAAAATTTCAATGGCTTCCGGTGCGGTGATTTCCGGAAACTTTTGATATGTTAAAAAGCACACTTTTCTGTATTGGATTCCGTCGAGAAAGCTTTTGTTGCAGTTTGTCCGAAGTTTGAGGCATTTTTATAGTAAATTCCCTGGACTATATGATGTTTTCAAAATTATCAATGCTTTGTAATAATTGTTTTTTATTAATTGCATTATATTAATACTATCATTATTGTATATGTAATTATCATCATTATCTTCCAAACGTTGTTTTGTACTTCTTTTATTGGAAATAAATTATTAACATTATTATTATTACCTCTGAATAAGGGTTCTACGATTTTTTTGTTTTTATTTGTTAATCTAGACATTAAAATAATAGACCCGTATTTTTTCTTTTTACCAAAAAGTTGCTAATAAGCCAGAAAAAACTTCAAATAAGTGCCGCGAAAAACGATGCCGTGTGTGACAGTGTGACGTCACCGACTCTGAGAACATACGTTCACCGCACTGACAAGAACCGAATACGATACGTAGGTCTTATCTTATTTCAACACAGATCCGTCGTCCATTCCGTAATCAAAACGACAAAAACGAACCTACACGAACAAATCTACTCACGGTTTGGTTTCAATGTTGTCTGCGTCACACATGGCGCATTTTAATGCACGTTTCAAAGAGTTACATTTTCATTTTGATAAAAAAGTCATAACTCTATCAAAATTAACAATTATTATCACTTTTCTATAACTTATTATACTTACACCGAAAATTGATATCCAATAAGTATTTCTTTAAAAACCGTAGGCTTGGAAACCTGCATTAGTTTTAAGTTTAGACCATTTTCTCAATGATGTCTGTATGTGTGTGGATTAGACTGCCCGTTTAAAATCATTCCGGTTTCCCAAATATGAGCGAAATCGAACAACATTTAGAGGTCGCGACAGTCGAAAACGTGTTTTTTCTTAAAAAGCAACGGGTTTTACTTACCTACATACTCGGAAGTCACTGTTTTGGGCTTTAAACGCATGGGTATTACAAATCATGTTGTAAAATAATCATATGCCACATTGCTTTGAACGTAGGTGCCATATTATATTGAACATAGAACAACATTTTGGGTGCACCGTGAAGTCTACAAATGAAACCGGAAAACGAAGTTTTCTTAACATAACAATAAATTCAATTTATTTTAAATATGGAAGTAGCCATAAAAATTTTTCATTATAAAATTTTATATGATACAGCTTAACAATATTATTAAAAACTACAATTTCCTTTTACAATGGTATATTTGTGAGTGCTATAAATTGTATTAGTAAAATACAAATAGAGTATGGCGAGAGGTCATATGTCATAAGATTTTTTTGTTATATTTGTGTAACTTTATGCGTTTTACAAGAACTAATTTGAGTAAAAGTAAATGTATGTAATTTTCTCTTACCTTTGGTCTTTTCGTTTTGTCGCGAATTTCTTTCGGCAGTAAACTGAAAGGCATATGTGTTTTTATTACCCTCGGAGTATGGGGAAAATTTTGACATTGTTCTATAGACTGCTTTAAATATACTGGAGTACTATTACGTACTTCTTCGTATTCGTCACCACTATGGTCAAAGATGCCTTCAAATCTGTAAAGTAACAAAATAAATAGGACAATCAAACTTTATATCTATGCAGTTCCATACTCCAAAAATGGAGATCTTAAGTATAAATGAGCTTTTCCTGCTTCGAAATCTAAATTGTTGACAATCATCCATATCATTTCTTGACTCCATGTTGTTCCTGTAATAAAAATATAAATAATCAAATTTTAATCTGAATAAATAAATAATAGTTATTTACTTTACAAGTGGGCAAAGTAAGGAATTACCCACGAGGGAAATCTTAACTCAAGAGGCCAAAGGCTGAGTGAGATAATTTTCTCTTGACCACGTGTGAAGTACTTATAACGTTTTATCCAACACCTCTTAATAACTGCTTAAATATTTTAAAAATATTAAGTTTCAATCTGGAATGGCAACCATTCCAGAAAAAAATTTAAATAAAATAAAATATTAAATACTATAATGTAAATATGTTCTGTAAATTCACCCATATATTTATATTTATTTATTTATTTTACTATCTGGTGTATATTCATGAATGGAAATAAAGGTTAATAATAATAAAAAGTTTCAATCTAAAACATCGTTTCTATGGTGACTTCCAACAAGCAAAGTAACAATTTACCCACAAGTGGGTATAATTTTGATCAAAGCCACTTTGTGGGTAATTTTTTACTTTGCTTGTTTAAAATCACCATAGTTATGATGCTTTTATTAAGAGGTGTTGGATAAATAAATAAATAATAAGGCTGGGTGAGATAATTTTCTTGAGTGGGTCATTCCTTTTTGCCCACTTGTGAAGTATACCGTGTTCTCCAACATCTCTTAGTAACTGCTTAAATATTTAAAAAATATTAAGTTCCAACCTAAAACATTGTTACTATGGTGACTTTCAACAAGCAAAGTAACAGTTTACCCACAAGTGGGTATAATTTTGATCAAAGCCACTATAGTGGGCATCTTATACTCTACTTGTTTAAAATCGCCATAGTTATGATGCTTTTATTAAGAGGTGTTGGATAAAATGATTTGTTTAAGAGGCCCGTCTACCTCCTAAAATCCAGCATAAAATGTACTAACGTAGCGAGTGTTTTGTGGCCAGTACAAGAATTAATAGAGATTTAATAATAGTTATTTGTGTATTAAGAGCATAAAGTGACTCTTTGTTACTCGCGCATGGTAATTGCAGCGCGAGCCCAAGGCGAGAGCTGCAATAGTGCAAGAGGAACAAAGACACTTTATGCTCGTAATACACACATAATTTTATCTACGACTAAAATTATTTGTTATAATAATAATAGTATTCAGTTAGTTCAATCTGCGTTCAATCAATTTATGTTTGATTCGTAACCATGACGATACCAATAATATCGAAATAAATAAATAAAAAAATTTGTTTGATTCTGTCATTTTCTTTTATTTTAAGTAATCAAAAAGTACTTTATTGAGCGTTGTCATAGGAGACGCGCAATAAAATGTTTTTTTGCTTGGTCCTCAGTAACAATCAACTTTACGTTGACAATTGAAAGCATAAATATAAACTTTTCATAGTAGTCGTAGATAAAGAAATTTTGATTAAAAAATTCAAAAACATTTCCAATTTATGCATACTTTACACGATTATAACTCATGATAGAAAACAAAAATTTAAAATTTTAAAAAGGCATATCTGTAGATTCATTCATTCTTTATATATCTGACAGTTTACTCGCAACAAAAACACTTTTACAGTATTTTTCAACTTTAAAATGACATTGCATAGCTAGGATGCGGCAAAGTACGAATTTCGGGCTGGTTTCAGGCAGTCGTAGTAGAAAAAAAAGTAAAATCAAGAGTATGATGGGTCGCTTAAATTTGATAAATTAAAATAATATATAATTTCTTATGTACATACCTGTTTTAGGGTGCGAAGTTATAAAAATGTCCGAATCTTTCACTTCAAAATTTTCAATTTTGTCTGCGATCTTTTGATAACATTCCGGCATGCAACATTTTTCATCTCCTTTACCAACTTCAATCCACCCTTTTCTAAAATTTGTTATAAAATATTTGTACAACAGCTTATCAACTTCATTGTCAGGTTCGATTTTAACGCAAGGTACACTCATATTAAAACAATCGTACTAATAAACACTTCAATGAGAACAACTTTCAATATGACCTGTTGTACGTATTTATGTTCACAGATTAGATAATAAAAATTATTTGTTTCTTGGAACGAAGGAGTCTGCGGGTGAAGTAGTGTTTTCAGCTGATAATGAGTTAATGAACTTAGTTGATAAAAACAGAGAGGCTGTTTGAGATTAACCTCTGGTTTCGACGGATGTAAACAAACTGATGACACTGACATTGGGACTTGAATTTTAAGATGCGGGAACTGGTTTGTCTCGTTTAAGTATTATCTGTGTCACTTCACTAGCGGTAAAATAAAAATTATTGTATATTTTGATTAAATTTACTGAATTTCACTCTGCTCGTATTTGTAGGTAGAGATGAAATAAGTGTTGAAAAATTTGCAAAAATAGGTACAGGAACCTAAGTAGGTTAAAAATCATGTTTTAGGTAGGTACTAAACGGTACTAAAAAGTATTTAGGTTATAAATACAAAACAAATTTTTACCTAAAATTAGGTAGGTACCTATATAAAAATTTTAAAAAAATTACGAATAAGTTGTTGGTTGAATCCAAACAAATTATTTAAAAACACACACTCCCATTTCTACCTAATATTAACTAAAAAATAATAATTAAGTAATGGTAGCACCAATCAATTTTACGACAGGAAACGTCAATTTAATACAATTTTAAATAATTTCAATAACAAACAAGTAAATAACTTGTTTTCTGGTTCAAGTTCTGTAAATTAAAAAAAAAATTGAAATAAAAATCGCAGAACTTAAACTAAATTATTAATTTATATAAAGTATGAGTTCTGAAAGTTAAATAAAAACTTTATTTCGTCACCAATATTTCAAACAATAATAATTTTATGTAAGTTTACTGACCCTATTTAGCTATTTATCGTAGTTGATATCTGTATCTGTATTATAAACATATTTTTGACATGAATCATTAAAATGTATATTATCAGGAATCATTAAAATATATACGTTTAATTTTTCAATTGTATTATTATCATGTGCGTAATAATTGTACTTGATGCAGTGGCGTAACTAGGGTGTGACAGGCAGGAAACGTACCCTGGGCGCCGCAGCCAAGGGGGCGCCACGGCGCCCCCTTGGCTGCAGAAATTTTTTGGGAGCCTTACGAAAAATTTTTTGTTAACTAAATAACTTCTGTGAGGTAAGCTTTCAACTCTTGCCATGGGCGCTACTTTACCCAGTTACGCCACTGACTGGATGAAATAAGAATATTCTTTTCAATAAATAACCTTGATAAAATTATGTATTAATTATTGTATGTTAATTGTTTTAATTTACATAAAGGTGCAGCTGCATCTCTATAAACAAACATCATAATATAATTTATTAGAAAATGTACTTAAATAAATTTCATAATTCTCAGAATAAAATGGCAGATCACTCAGATTAATAATAAAAGAGTTTAATAATTATGAAAAATTATTAAAGATAAAAATAAATAGGTTAGGTCGCACTAAATTAGTCTAGGTTTAGGTTCTTAGAAATAGCAGCTGAACGCTTAGTATGAAATTATAGTGATTTCATCAAATTTATAACTGGGAGTATTGTCGGCAATATTTTTATTTTTAATTATTTACAATCTTTACAACTTTCCGGTATTATTTCCAAAGTAACCATTCTAAATATTGCCGATTGCCGACTCAAGGTCTAAAAATCTGATGTGGCCAGCACACGACCTCTCGCTTTAACACTGTAATTTATGTGAATTTGATTTTAGTTAGGCTTTCTTAAATTATAATTTTGCAATAAATTTACAAACTTTTTGAAAATAATTTTATAGTTCTTAGTTCTTTAATTAACTCTTTATAGATAAAAATTTAACTTTATTATTACCTTATTACATTATGTTCAGTTGTTAATAATATTTACTTTTTTTTTTAAATGGTGCCACAAACATTTCAGAAATTGTGTACACGTCTGTTCATCTGTCACATTGACATATTCATTTTTGTTTTCAATTTTTTTTCCTATATTATGATTTACAAATCGTGGTAGGTAAAATTACAAATTTTTGAAAATTAATTTTCATTTATTGGTAAGAGATATAGAAACGATGTTAAATAAATATTGTAAAAGATAATTTGTTCTTTCAAATGTCGAATGACAAATTGTAACTATCGCAGTATTTCCTATATTTTTTGCAAAAAATGTTAAAATTCTTCAAGAAAATACCATTTCCGGTTGACAGATTTTTACCAAAATCTTATCAGCTCTTCATTAACATATATAAATGTATATTGCAAAATATTAGAATTTTATGTTCAGTAGAATTTGAGATAATGAATCAGAACGAAAGACTATAGTAGGCGCACATACAGACACACACACACACACACACACACACACACACACACACACACACACACACACACACACACACACACACACACACACACACACACACACACACACACACACACACAGACATCATCGTGAAAATAGTCCAAATAGGTTCTAAAGGTGCTAAAACGTGCTTATTGACAAAAATCTCGACATCGAATTTTTTCACGATCCCTATACCTCTCTAGGCGAGAGGTAAAAATGGATTATGCACAGTGGCAACATTGCTGAGAATATTACCGGCAATATTTATAAAGGACCCCGCACCATTATCATGGGAAAAAATGTGACCGTTGATTTTTCTGAAATTTGGTATACGACCTATTTAAGATGTTCTGAATCGAAATGGTCCTCTGGAAAAAAGTCCGAAAATGTCAGGTTTCCGAGTTATAGCCCTGTAAAGTCGCGAATGTAGGAATTAAGATTTTGTGGATTCTCTCGAATAAATCATTGATATGTTTAGATCATATATGCAAATGTGTAATATATCTACATAATATATCTTTCAATACATATATAAATGATTCGTTTCGGATGGGTACATATATGCACGTGTGAGCCCGTGAAAATGAGTCATTTCCCTATCTTGGTACCGACCGTCTTCTCCAGTATCATACTTAGTCCAGTGACTTTAGATTTTAGCTTGGAAAAAATTCCTCGATCCTTGAAAATTTGTAGAGGTGTTCTTGAATATGGTAGAAATCACCATCCAAAAGTTTACCAAGATAACTGCCTTGCTAATTTTTTTATTTAACAATGAAGTTGTAAAAATATGGTTTTTCGCAAACACCGTCATTATTTCTATGTTTATCGAAAAACAAACAGCGCCATGTGAAAGAGCAGGAAATTTTACATAAAGATAATATATTTTGTTTAATATCACGGATAAAGTGTCTAAGTAAGAATTTTTTAAAATGAACTTGAAATTCGAAATCCGCGATAAGCAGATCAAGGGTGTTTTGCCGTAACGAACGTGCGCGCACGACATAAAAACCTTTATAACATCATGTTGAATTGGCCGAATTAAAAAACTCAAAATTCTCTTAAAAGTTTATACTTCTGGCTACTATAGTACTTACTTAAATTTTAAAAACCCTATTTCAATCATTATTTATTGATAGCTAAACTTACGTTACATTAATTTGAGAACTTATTTTGAATAAATTAGTGCGAATTCAATAGTGTTTATAAAATTATGTTCATATTATCAGATAAGTATCTTGAATAAATAAGTTACAAGATGTATGGTTTTAAAAAAGGTACAAAAATGTATATTTCAAAATATACCACTTTAAAGTTGGCAAATTTTTCTAAAAATTTATTTTTTATCTCGAACTTCAAATAGTGATATCTTGTTTTATAATTAAGGTAATGATAAATGTTATGTAGTAATTTTAAAGCCTAATTTATGTACTTTTTGGTGGTGTATCTCAAAAAGTGCAATTTATATATGTTTTTTCAAAAAATTCATAAAACAATTTAAATCTAAAATTGTTCGCACAAAATTTGTCCATTTTTGATCAACTGCCATTTAAACACAAATAATTTTAAATATGTTTCTTTATCAGGATCTTGTAGCTTTAAGTCTCTACTTTAAATCTGAATTTAATTTATATTTTTTTCGTACGTTTTGTAAGATTTATATGCCGATTACTCGTGGAAGTGATGAAGTTTTCTTTTCTAATGTGAGTATAGAATAGCTGGCATTGAAACAAAATTAAATAAAAATTTATTTGATTTGTCAATACCTCATAACCTTAGTCTTTACTTTAAAACATAAGTTTTTTATGTTTATAGAATTAATGGTTTATTCACGTTGAATTAAGAAACGCCATCGTATATAGCGCCGAAAAATTTATTGGAAATGCTTTTCTGCGGATAAAAAAAGGTTGCGGAAATGCCTGCGGTTGTAGAAAAGCTGGTTTGTATTGTTCACCAGTATGTATAAACTGTAATGGTGAGAGCTGCCTTAATTGCTCTCCAGTTCTTGAGGATATTAATATTGAATTTGAGGAAATTTCTGAGTAGTCATAAATTCATATGTTGATTTAATAGTATTATAACTCAATATTTTATTTAAGCTCCAGTGTTGCAATTATTTTTTACATTGGTTTCAAGAAGACGCAGATCTTACAATACTAAACTTTTTGGAGTAAGTATGAAGTCACATAAGGAATGATTAGAACTGTTGTAGTTCGGACTAATAATACTTTGTATCAAAGAATCGATTTATTGTTATTTTTTTTGTTTCTGATAAGCACTTCATTTTAAAAGTATAAGTGTAAATTTGGTGAAAAATTCTAAAATTTTGGTTTTTGAATGTCAAAATCATTATCAAAAATCTCAAGACAACCCAAAAAATAATTTTATTAGGTATTTTTATTCAAATTCTCAATGATTTTGATGTTTGTGACGGCCATTTTGGATTAGTTATCTTAAATATTAAGACAAATATATTTTGTCAGCATTAGGACCCAAGAATTTTTATCTGACTTTTTAAAATATTGCGTGTTTATAAATTTTTAAATTTTTTTGTTTTTTTTTCATTTAAAAAAAAAATCATTGATAAGCAAGACTTTTTATTGGATGAAAAGTTTCATTCAAATTCGTTGATTGAGAAGTTTTTTCCAAATATTCCAATTTAAAGTCACTGGACTAACTAACTTATTATTTATTTTTTTGAGGATTTCTCAGATAATCAATGAGAAAAAGTTTTTTGGAATAATTTTAATCATTCGTGTTCTACCGCCGGCATTAGCGCTACCCTATGTACACCACGTGGTGGTTGCTTGGTAGGATTTCGTACATGTACATTATATATGTAGATAAAGTGACCTCTAATAATTATGGACGGGAAAGCCGTATACTTTCAACACATAAGGGGCTGGCTCCTGCGAACTGTCATGGGAGAGAGTTCTTCCTTGTCTTTTTTAACATGCCATCTCTTTCTAATGTATGCAACTGCGCATGCTCTCGTTGGTTAGAAAGAGACAACCTCTCTGCATTGTTGCGGGCTGCATACGATGTTTTTGGAGCCACGGGCAGATGTTTTCTTTCCGGTCCATAATTAATAGAGGTCACTGTGTAGATATGACACATTTGCATATATGATCTAAGCATATCAATGATTTATTGAAGAGAATCCACAAAATCTTAATTCCTACATTCGCAACTTTACAGGGCTATAACTCGGGAACCTGACATTTTCGGACTTTTTTCCAGAGGACCATTTCGATTCAGAACATCTTAAATAGGTCGTATACCAAGTTTTAGAAAAATCCACGGTCACATTTTTTCCCATGATAATGGTGCGGGGTCCTTTCGGGCAATATTCATTTTTAATGGTTGACAAAAAATGTTCGGGAATCAGTCTTATAATTTTATTTATTACTCAATTGCCAACGTTTCGACTATACAATAGTCTTCTTCAGGGCTCTGTAAATTAACAAACTTTGTAGCAACAATGTACCTACATATATGTTTCAATTCATTCTATCCTACTTACATGAGACGGTTACATACACATAAAAAATTACAATTCTACACTTATATATTTGCAAGACATCATTAAATACAAATTTAAAAAAGTTAACATTAAAAAAATAAATAAAGTAATACGTTAAAAGCACAATTAATAGACGGGTAACTTCAACATGCAATTTTAAAACACTTTTATAAAAACCTTGCAAATTCAAACATCAATAATTAAAATTGTCCAATAGCATAAGAGCAATGAATAAGACGTTAAAATAAGAACATAGATGACTAGTAAAACAGAGAAGTATCACAAAAAGTATCACAATTTGGTTTCAAATATGTTTATGATTTCTTTATAAGATTGCTGTATATAACACTAAGGTTTTCAATATCAGTTTGTAGATTTATATTATTTTTATCGTTATGTATATATAACATTTCTAGTGTTAATCTCTTATGTAGGTTACTTTCTGTTGTGAGTATCTTTGTGTTTTCAAAGTCAAAGGTGTGATTGTTTGTTTTTGCGTGATGTGTTAGAGCGCATTTGGTAGCTTTGTCGGTTTTATGTTCATTTAGTCGTATCTGTAGGTACCTTTTCGTCTGCCCTGTATATGTTTTATCACAGTCATTGCATGGAATATCGTCTATAAAATTTGATTTGATTATTATTGAACAAGTTATATACTTTTAAATCCGACTGAATATATAAATTTCTCCCATAGAAGCCACAGCAGACGGCAAGAGTGAGACGGAGTTAGCTAGCTAAGCGGCGCATGTAGAAATAGCAGATACCAATACACGGAACGGCTGGAGCGCAGTCGAAATTTCATAAAACCAGTGTTGTAACTTATCTAGATAATTTTATCTAGATAAATCATCTAGATAATATATTTTTATCTATTATCTTATCTAGATAATTTTTTTCTTATTTATCTATTATCTTATGTTGATCAAATTACAAATTATCATTATCTATTTTTTTATTATCATCTAGATAATAATTTTAGTAAAATTATAACCAACTTTTTTCAATTGTAATTTTAATCGAATTCAAATGTAATCAAACTGTGCAAGCATACAACGCACAAGCTTGCAATGCTGCCGATTCTCCAGCTTCCCTTCATAACGTCCTTTATATTTATTTATATTATCTATAAATTATCTAAAAATTATCTAGATAATAAGTATTTATCTTTTATCTATTATCTAGATAATTTTTTCAATGATTATCTATTATCTTATGTAGATAAACTAAAAGTGAATTATCTTTATCTTTATCTAGATAAAAAAATATTGTTATCTATTACAACACTGCATAAAACGTGTACTTTTATAATTCATAAAATAAGGCAATTACCTTACTTCCAAAAATAAAAAAAATACACTACCGTGACCCTAAAAGATCAAAGAAACTTTTGTAAAGAATAATATTTTTTGATCGTTCTTTTCGAGTAAATTCAATTTAAAGTTTCTGAAGCCCGTAAGCCACAATGTATCGAATATAATTCAAAAAATAATTAAAAATAGACCGGCCACAAAAGTTGACAATTTTTTTATTCGAAAAAATGCAGTATTTTCTCCTCTATACCATTATGTGTCTAACTCGAATTTTGATTCCAGTGCCCTTTTGCGTGGTTTATCTTTTAATAAATTTGAAATTTATATTTTCTAGGTTAATAACTTTCATGTGTGAAAATTTCAGCTTGTAACACTGATTGCCCCACAAAACGCATTTTTTGACGCCTTTTGAAGCGCGGAGCTCTCTACTATAAAGAAAACATAAAAATGTTTGAAACCAAATTGTGATACTTCTCTTCTCTCTAGTCATCTATGTTCTTATTTTAACGTCTTATTCATTGCTCGTATGCTATTGAACAATTTGAATTATTGATGTTTGAATTTGCAAGATTTTTATAAAAGTGTTTTAAAAATTGAATGTTGAAGTTACCCGTCTTTTAATTGTGCTTTTAACGTATTACTTTATTTATTTTTTTAATGTTAACTTTTTAAAATTTGTATTTAATGATGTCTTGCAAATATATAAGTGTAGAATTGTTATTTTTTATGTGTATGTAACCGTCTCATGTAAGTAGGATAGAATGAATTGAAACATATATGTACATTGTTGCTACAAAGTTTGTTAATTTACAGAGCCTTGAAGAAGACTATTGTATAGTCGAAACGTCGGCAATTGAGTAATAAATAAAATTATAAGACTGATTCCCGAACATTTTTTGTCAACCATTTCTAAACAACAGTCGATCATCGTTTCATCATTCATTTTTAATGTTCCCAAAATTTGGCAACTTATAAGGCTCTAAACAACTTTCCGGGAATATTCCAATGTGACAATATTGCAAATTGGAAATATTACCGATGGCACATCGAAATATATGTTCATAAATCTATTAATTTTTCATATTTATTTTTTCACATAAATAAGAAAAATACAGATATTTTAAATTCTTTTTATTATCTGAAAATACGTTGTTTCCGCAAAGTCGTAATAAAATAAAATATATGGAACTATAAATAATATTTCTAAATTAATTAATTTAAATTGAATTTTGGTCTTATTCTCAACTCACAAAATAATGCCAATTGAAAATAAATATATATATTTTTTAAATCTATGAAATTTATGAAACTTCTGTCTGTTTCTTAATAAAATATTACCAGGAAATAAATATTTCCATTGTTTCCAATATGTCTACAAGACCTTCAGAAATTTCCAATATTTCATTATAAACCAGCAAACGTTCACAGCTAACTGCAGTGATAATTATAGCGTTTAATTTTTCCTTCGCGCACTGACTATCAATTTGTGATATTTTCTTTTGTAAATTTGGAATTAAGAGAATAATTAATTTATCAGGAAAAGAAAACCATGCAACTGTTATATTAATTTTCGACCTTTTAAACGTGAAGCAGTCGAAATCTACATCATTAAAGATGAAGGTACAAAAATGTAGGTATTTCACTATAGGTATAATAATAATATTTATTTCAGAGTTCACTAGACTTTATTGTTATGCCTTTAGTATCATATTTGAAAATAGCTGGTTGTCATCCTAATTCGAATAATGTTCTTTCAAAAGCATGGTGGAGTTTTCTTTTTATTTCAATAACTATTTGGACATCTTTGTCAGTTGTACACATTTACTACTTACGTAGCATTGAAGATATACTCATTAGTGGAATCAATATTGTTGGTTTATTACAGGTAATTGTTAATAACAATGTAAAAAAATAATATTATTATTTAGTAAGTCATTTAATTGTTTTTCAGAGTATTGTTTCATTATCAGTATGCCTTATGCACAAAAATAAACTGTCTAAATTGCTAAACAATATTCAGCTAAATTTTTGGTTTGACGTTTCAGAAATGGACACTAAAATATCTACAAAATATGAATTTTATTATAAGATGCTAAAGAAAATTATAAAGTTATTATTATTTTCTTGGCAAATTCTGGCACTGGTTTGGTTGTTAAATCCTTTAAATTATTTTAATAAAAAATTTCCTATGGACATGACTTTTCCATACAGAAATTTTATAAAAGATTGGCCTTTTTATCAGATTATTTATATATGGAATATTGTTACAATTTACATTGCCGGCATATATTCAAGTTGTTGCTTGGACTCCCTTTATTTTGTTGTTGAAGGATTTGTACTAATTCAAGTTGACTTATGCAAAGAAAAATTAAAATTGGCAACTACAGCAAGCAATGAAGAAAATATGTATAAAAAAATCAAAACATGTTTAATTCATCACAACTTAATTTTAGAGTAAGATTGCTAATATTTTATTACTGTTTATACACCATTAATGTTTATTTTTAGTACTTTGAGTGATCTTGAAGAGATAAACAATATTAATCTGATATTTAAATTACTTGGTGCTACTTTAGTTTTGTGCTGTTCTGGCTTCTTATTCATTTTAAAGAAGTAAGTATAAAAATAATGGTGTAGCCTCGGGTGTAGCATTTATCAAGAGCTATCATTTGACATGCCACAACAGGTATATTGCCATTTAAAATTTAAAAATTGAGAGTGGTGAGATAAGTGATTTAAAAAAATTATTAGTAAAATGAGATCAATTAACTTGGCCCCCAATATTAAAATTTATTAAAAATAAGTATGCTGGAACAATGTGCTCGCAATGTGCTGAAATATGCTGTATATTATTTAAAATGTGCTGGCTCCGTTTTCCATTATTTTAAGAATTTCAAATGAGGGGCCAACTTAACGACAGCCCCCCAACTAGTAATTTTAAAGTTTTGTTGACTGAAAATGAATGTGCTTGCAATATGCTGCAATGTGCTGTATGTTATATAAAATGTGCTGGTTTCGTTTGCTGTATTTTTAATAATTCTTTATGAGGGGCCAAGTTAATGCCAGCCCCCCCTAGTAGTAATTTTAAAATTTTGTTAACTGGAAATGAATGTGCTTGAAATATGCTGTATGTTATATAAAATGTGCTGGTTTGGTTTTCCGTATTTTTAAACATTCTTTATGAGGGGCCATTAAGCCATTAAGTAAGTATTTATATTTTATTGAATGTAGAGGTACGGTGCAATCTGTAGTTCAGAGAAATTAACATATTAATGTAAATCAAGAAAATTTAATATAATACAAATATAAATATATATCTTCTTACAATTTATTATTCAATTGGATCTTGATAATTTAAAATTGCAGGTGCGCCGGCCATTAATTTAAAAAATATCCAAACTTGTTAAATGTGTTATTCTTATACAAATCGGACATTAAAAAATAAAACAATATGTAGGTTCAGACAGTTTTAAAAAATTTAATAAATTTAAAAATGGCAATAACTACTTCCCCTTTTTACCTCCCGCTTACCTGTAAGGGAGGTATTGGAATTTGGAATCATGCAAAAAATCGGGTAGTGAGTTTTAAGTGGATGAGCACGAATTAGGGTCCTTACAACTCATTTTTGATAGTTTCACGATGATGTCGGTGTGTATGTGTGTGTGTATGTGGTCAAGGCCAGTGTGTATGGGGGATAACTCAAATTAAGTCGTTCGGTAGATATGACGACGGCAAGAGTAATCGGACCGAGATCTACAGATCACTTAACAGTAAGAAACGAGATCCGAACCTAACTAAAATATCTTATGCTTAATAAAACAAATATACATATAATTAAATGACACAGTACTACCTGGTTCTTAATATTTTTACACATACTGTTGATTCCATACTCGTTATGCGGTCAATATCGTTTCATTTTTAAAATAAAGTTTACAAAATTTGACAAATGTCAAATTTCGCTATAATTTTTGTCTGACGCATGAACATAGCACATAGCAGCACAAAAAATTCCTTCTCTCACTGTTGCTGCTAGATGCCACTTGTGATCAAACTGTTAGAATTTTAAAAATACGAGAATACGACAAAATACTTTTAGTCCAGGCAACGAATGCTCAAAAAAAGGTATAGAGGGAAATGCTTGGAACACAATTTTTGACTTCGTAACTTTGTTTATATCTCTTAAGCTATGCGTCCTACCGACATGACCACTCTATACAATGAAAGTTGATTAAATTTGCAACTATTTAAGCCCAACCGCAGCTCTGTACGTCCTTTAGTTTCCGAGATATGACACTTCTAAAATTAGCAATTTTTTCAAAAAAATGAAAGTTGAGAAATTTTAACTTTTTTCGTTATTTTTGTGTTTAATTAACTGTAATTTCTGAATGAATAAAAATATTGTCTGCCGGTTTCTTTCATTCAATTTCACGAACATTTCTGTATAAAATACGTTATTTTAAAAACTTTTTAGGGCGTTCATTAAGCCAAAAATATCAATTTTTTTTCGACAGAAGTATTCAAATATTTTGTGTTTATTGTGTTTAATGAGCTGTAACTTCTGAACGGATAAAGTTAGCGACATCCGGTTTCTTGCATTAAATTTTACGAACATTTCTTCATTTCTAAAAGGAATTTCGTTTTTTTTTGTGTCAATCGGTTCATTCCTATTCTCTGTCCTAGAATAAAGCAAAATTTTGCCGCGGAAGCAAGGATTAGGGCCGATTTTGTTAGTTTTTAGGGTAAAATTTTTGACAACTGTCAACACTGGTTATGCTGAAAAATTAACAGATTAAACATGTGATTTAACATTTTTATACATTTATGTAATAGAGATATCAATAAATAAATATATTTTTCACAGATATAAGGCTTTTTATTACTTGCTTTTCTTAGTTTTCGAAATTATTTGACATAAATACAATATTACATTTGTTTTAGATTAATATAAATTTTAATAGTGTTTAATAGTACGGTTTTGTTAGCTTTGTTAGTGTAGCAAATACCAAAACCGAGTTTGTGGGGCTCTAGTACGGTTTTGTTAGCTTTGTTAGTGTAGTAAATACCAAAACCGAGTTTGTGGGGCTTTATTTTTAGCCATTTTGACACATTGAGGTTAACCAAAAAAATTTCATTTTCTTCAAAAAATCATGTTCCGCGGTCTAATTCTGCTTAATGTAGAATAGGTGTTTAAGATAGCGTTTTTTATTTTAGGAGATCGTTTATTATGCTTAAATATGACCTAAACAAGCAAAATTAGACCGCGGAAGAGTGTTTTTAACATGATTTTTATTGTATTTATGTCAAATAATTTCGAAAACTAAGAAAAGCAAGTAATAAAAAGCATTATATCTGTGAAAAATATATTTATTTATTGATATCTCTATTACATAAATGTATAAAAACGTTAAATCACATGTTTAATCTGTTAATTTTTCAGCATAACCAGTGTTGACAGTTGTCAAAAATTTTACCCTAAAAACTAACAAAATCCCTAATCCTTGCTGCCGCGGCTTTATTCTAGGACAGAGAATAGGATTGAACCGATTGACACAAAAAAAAACGAAATTCCTTTTAAACACCTATTCTACACTTTAGCCCATATGGCTGCATAATAAACGATCTCCTAAAATAAAAAACGCATTTTCTCTTAAACACCTATTCTACATTCCAGCCCCAATATATTTATGCTTATCGTTTTATTTTTGAAATGAAATATGCGATGTTTGGAAAGTGTCAAATATTGTTAGCAATGACCTATTATAATTTAGACACCGCATAGTCGCATTTGTTGTGAAGCCGACACTTCCTGAGACGGAGTAGGCTGATGGAGACCTAGCTTGCAGTGCGGGTTGCGTGTACTACAATAATTCTAAAGTATCTGTCAGATGAAATCATTCTAACCTACAACAAAATTCACTTTGAGATGCAATTTAAAAATATGTACGCATTTTTTGTTAAATATTGTGCATATTGTTGTATTATTTAATATTTTATATATTATTTTACATTTAAATGACAGTTATAAGGAGACATCTAAAGATGACGTTTTTTACCTTTTGTAGGTACTATAATATTTTAGCAAGAGCACTGTTTATTTCAAATGTTAACCTTAAATTATATTTGATTAAAATAATAAAGATGTTTGGTAGAATTATTTTTGTATAGATTGCACGGCTTTCAGCCATTGATCTCGTCTAGCTTGGTTCATTGGATATCTGAAATCACTTTTAGTTGCATTTTCTGATCTATTATTATTATTTCTACAGAAAAACTTACACACTAAATGACACATTTTCTTTTTTTGAAGCCGAAAACAATTGGCACATTGGCATAGCACAATGATTAACCATAATAATGTTTTAAATTCAACTAAATACAGAATTTGTAACTATCATTTATAAACTACTGAAAAATATTACGAGTATTTGACACAAAACAGAATTTAAGAAGTTTCACAAAACATAAAACAATACTAAAACCTAACCTTCGAAAAGCTTGTCACATAATGACATAATGTAAACAGAAACAAGACAACATTACAGTAAACTAGGCATCACGCATTACCAACGCGGTCTACCTCCCGTTCCCCCACACAAGTAAGTGTCGGCTTCAAAACAAGTTCTACATCAACAATGCCATGCGGCGTCTAAATTATAATAGGTCATTGATTGTTAGCGTCTTTCTCACGCATGAAAATAGTCACATTAGAAATTCCTTTTCCACATTTGCCGCCAGATGCCACTTGTGACCATAATTATGTAACGTCATAAAAAATTAAGCTACTGTCAAAGTTTCGTGCTCATCTAACATAATAATTCTATTATCTCTGCAAATTCCTATTAATTTCGTACCAAATATAGGTAGGTACCTAATTGTTATATTTTGTGTTTATTTATACTCGAAAAATTGTGTTCATTATTATATTCGTTAAATAATGATTTCACAGCTTTGGCAGGAACCAAGATTTGTCACTAATTGATATTCAAGAGAATAACTTCGATAAAGGATACGAAAACTGAAGTGCTATCATTTGGAAAGATTGTGATTTTAAAAATTAGAAACAATAATTATAATATAAAAGGTGTGTACTTTTAAAATAAAAATACAAAACTCAAAGTACATAGTGCAATATTTCACAATGGATCATCCATAAATGAAGGCCATTACATTACTTTGATTAAAATTAAAAACTAAATAGAAGTAAGTAGATGACTCATAAAAATCTAGTTTAATAGTATTATTTGAACCACAGAACCTGATGTAAACCAAAATGTCTCTAACGTTATTTATTGCTGTCATAATTAATTTTTACGTAGGTACGAACAAATTTCGAATTATCATAAACAAATACCGAATTTTAAAACACTAGGCTATAGGTAGGTATACCATTATTAATATACCAGATACAGAAATTTTTAAAAATAGTTACCGTTTGTAGGTACTTAGTAACAAACTCTTTAATTTATATTTTAACAAAATATGTCTTAAACACTTAATTTATCTAGAAGACATTTAATTAAAAAAACCTTATTGCTTTTAAAATCATGTACTTTTTCCGGTTTATGGATTATTACCAAAATAACCTTTAAAAATTCACATGAGAAAAAACAGTGATATCAAAACCCCAAAAACAATGAAATTGTAAAGGGTTCGGCAAGAGATGGGCTGAAACTTTCCCCAATTATTAAATACCTAAAGATAGAAAAGAATTAGATATCAGTCAGTAAAAGGCAAGAAAATAATCACTCAAAAACATCCAAAAAATTTAAAACAGAAAAAACGGGCCGGCAAGAGTTTTTTCTTTCATTTGCGAATCCAACTTTTATAATTTGAAAAATTATTTCAGAAAAGGAAATATTTAGATAAAATTTTCTGTTTTAAATTTTTTGGATGTTTTTGAGTGATTATTTTCTTGCCTTTTACTGACTGATATGTAATTCTTTTCTATCTTTAGGTATTTAATAATTGGGGAAAGTTTCAGCCCATCTCTTGCCGAACCCTTTACAATTTCATTGTTTTTGTGGTTTAAGAATTACCCAAAAATTTTGATATTTGGTATTTTACATTTGTATACAAATTGGAAGAGCTCATTAGATTTTGGTACAAATCGAATGATATTGGTAAGGTCAGACAGTTACGAGTCTCAAATACGAACTGCTTTGCGCATGACGTCACTTGGCTCATGTGCCGCTGATACACACATATCAGCTAGGGTGGAAAATAGGCTCATTTTTGCGGTTAAGACGAGTGAGGTGTCATTTTATTCGTTTTTTGCGTAGAATACGAAAATCGCAACGAGGAAATCTAATTTGGTAGCTTTCATATAGTTTTTTGCAAAAAAGGTAAAAAAATGCTTTTTTATTTTGGTGATTTTTTTAACTTTAACTTGTAATTTCTTGTGAACTACTGAAGATATTTTATTCAAATTTTATACACAAGTAGTATTAGGTATGTAGTACGTCACTGTTTTATCAAAAATGATATATTGTTTATAACAAATGAGAAAATAATATAATTGTTATTAAACGTAAATTTCGCGTAGTGAAAAATGTAGCCTGCTACTAAATCTCGTCAAAATGTAGCCTGCTACTAAATCTCGTCCTGTTCGGAATTTTGCTATACATAGTGCGGAAGAAATGTGGAGGAAGGTTCAAAATTATTTTTAGTGAAGAAATCAATATAATTGGTTGACTAGATTACGAGTTATGAATTTTATAGTGTAAGAAAGAAAAACGCACGGACCGTTAAGCCAGGCGCGTAGCAAGTCGTGTTCGTAGTACAGTACAGTTCGCTGTGTATAGTTGTTGATAATTTTTACCTTCCGCTTACCTGTAAAGGAAGGTATTGGAATCATGCAAAAAATCGGGTAGTGAGTTTTAAGTGGATGAGCACGAATTAGGGTCCTTACAACTCATTTTTGATAGTTTCTCGATGATGTCTGTATGTATGTGTGTGTGTGTGTGTGTGTGTGTGTGTGTGTGTGTGTGTGTGTGTGTGTGTGTGTGTGTGTGTGTGTGTGTGTGTGTGTGTGTGTGTGTGTGTGTGTGTGTGTGTGTATGTGTGTGGTTCGGGCCGATGCCGGATGTCGCATAACTCAAATACGAATTACCCAAAAATTTTGATATTTGGTATTTTACAATTGTATACGAATAGGAAGAGCTCATTAGATTTTGGTACAAATATCTTCACCGGAAGTGATATTTTTTGAAGATTGAAAAAGATAATTGTCAAAAATTTATATAAATTTGAATAAATATAGTATTTATTTGTAATAAGAATAAGAAGCAAAGTTATTTGCAACTCACGTTATAAAAAAATTGTCTTTATCTGGTAGCATTAAAGAACTGCAGTAAAATTAAAAAAATAAATTTATCAGATAAAACGTTGAAATCTTGTATTCCATGTTCGGTTGATTTTTGTTTCTGTGTAAAAAATATTGACAGGTGAGACGAGTGACAAGTTGACATACTAGCGCCATATAAGTCATAAGTCAGATATTAAATGTAGTAATTGAACGGAGGATGGCTTCAACACAGAAGAGTTTTCGTGTGAATGAATCTTTTGATTCAGGTGGTACTAATTTCTGTGTTTGAATATTTTAGATTTTTATTTCTATATTTTAAATGGGCACCGGACTGTACGTATACATTTCTGTTTAAAGTGGAGATATGGCGGAAGGTTGTGTGATGGCCACGTCAGATTTTTTAACTTTTGTTTAATTATTCATTATAGGTAATGAATTTTTATTATTACACGAGCCGCAGGCGAGTAACATAATTATTCCTATAAATAATTACTGTAATGAATGCAAATGTAATATAATAGGTACCTAAGTACTTTATTTATGAATAATAAATTTATTTTTAATAAAATCGTACAATAATGACTAAAGCCTGATTTATAGATTGACGCTCCGTTTACGCAACGCAAACGTTCCCGTTCTGTTCACGTTAGATATTTTTACATCAATTTATAAATTTACGTTAAAAACGCACCTTGACGTGCGTTTTAGAGGTAGTTACATTGTTTTCAGACGACCACTATGGAAACTTGCCATAACAATGTTATAAACTACAATGGAAACAAACAAATAACACAAACTAACATGTTATTCTAACGCACACTTATAACGTAACGCTTCGAGTTACACTATATGACAACAGATGGCGTTACGAGTAAAAATCAATTCAAATAAATGGAAAAAAAAGTATATTAATGCAATAAATTGACATTTTGACACAGTCTGTAATATTATATAGACACAAATTTTCATTTTTCAATTTAATAATAATTATTTATTGGCTAATTGTGTATTCTTTAGTATTTTTGACATTTCAGATTATAGTTGCACAGTTGGTATCGAGGCATAACCTAACTTTTAAACGTCAGTGATTCAACTTCAACGGATGTATATAATTTAGTTCATTGAACATTTTTTTAAATATTTTGTGGTCGTCTGAAAAATAGTGTACTTAACTCGCTCAAAAGTGAGATAACAGTGCTCGTGAAATTGAACCACTCGGCGCTATGCGCCTCATTCCTCAATTTCACTCGCTTGTTATCTTACACTTTCGATGCTCGTTATGTAATATACTATTGACGTACATGTTTGACGTTTTTGGCGCGACTTGTTCTGTGTTACATTCGTTACATTTCTCATTTAAATTATCCATCTAGGATATTACAATATTTATTATTCAATTTACTTACTACACGACATGATGGAAATTATTGTCACTGTCACTTAACTGTCATACTATTTTTGTTTTGTGTTACGCATTTGATTGGCTACCTTCAGCCCGCAAACGATCATGATCATCTTTTGCGGTACGCGAACGGAATACTATAAATGATTCCATCTGATATAATTAGTTCATGTTTTGCGTTAGCGGGAACGTTTGCGTTGCGTACACGGAGCGTCAATCTATAAATCAGGCTTAACTTTAGCTCCGCTAAATCGTAGTAAAAAGTACAACTTTAGTTCATAAATTATAAGTCATTAAACAACAAATATGGAAAAAGCTAAAAGAAAAATCAATTTTCTCTGGAAGAAAATCTTAAAATTTTGGCTTAACTAAGCCCTTCAAAAAGAATTGCTTGCAGAATTTAATAAAAGAAACCGGATATCAAAATTTTAATTTGTTTAGAAGTTACAGGGGCTCGATTCTCGAATTCATACGAATGCTAAACGTATACGAACGTGTTCGTATGAACATTTTCGTATACGAACAGTTACACGTATTCTTGAGAGGTATACGAATAGGAGTCATACGAATAATCTTGTTCGAACGTTCTTTACAGTGATGCCAAATAAATAATACACTCATATCTCTTTAAATGTAAGAATAATTGTGACCAGTAAATGGTATTCCTTGAAGACATAATATAAAACGTTTTTTATCTTCTTATAATTCACGCAAATACAAACTTGTTTGTAATAATTGATGTTAAGTGTCACTGTCAAAATAATTTAAATTTGACGTAAATAACAAATGCTTCTCAGTTCGCTTTTCACTTCAGTCATGGATTACAAGATATACTTAAGACAAATATGAAATGGTTCAATCACTGTATTATTTTTATTAATAAATTATGTATTAAAATAATAGACAATTTAAATTGTGATTAATGACATTTATTTAAATTCAATTTTATTCAGGGGAGCGAACCGAACCGAAAGAGGAATTTGAATCACTTTTTTGAAAACAGGTAACCGGTTCAATCCAAGAAGAAATATGAAAACCGGAACGAAACCGAACCTTTATAAAGCACAGTGAACCGCGAACCGAACCTGAACCGTTATTTTGTGCTGGGCGAGTTCCTGGTTTTATTAGAATTAAAAATGCAATGTATATAATGGTATAAAATTAAAAATACATCATCGTAAATTATGTATTTAATAATGCTGAAAACTAATATATCTCTTAAAATCACAACATACAATTTTTTATAATTATTATATGATTACGTTAAAGTTCAGTTAAAATTAATTTATCTATTTTATTTTGTCTTAATATGCAAAAATTTTACTCATTATCATTCAACAACAAATTGATTATCGAGTTGTATTGATTTTCTGCGAAATAATAATAATTTTCATACCAAAACATGTATTAGTCGCATACGAATATGCGATTCGAGTGACTAACACCACTCGAACAATATCACACGAATAGATTCGTATACGAACAGCATACGAACGTTCAAGAATATGATAAATTAAAAGTTATACGGAAACTATGGAAATCCGTATACGAATGTCGTTCGCATGAATTCGAGAATTGACCCCCAGGGGCTCGATTCTCGAATTCATACGAATGCTAAACGTATACGAACGTGTACGTATTAAAATTTTCGTATACGAACAGTTACACGTAGTGATGGGTCTTTCGTTCATTTTTAGTGAGTCAGTTCATTTCGCTCCGCTCAGTAAAGTGAGTCGTTCACACTGAGTCGTTCATTTGAACGACTCTGTAAAACAGCACTGTGCGTTTCAAATGACACCGTGCTACCGTGCTAGTGTGCTGCTCAGCTGAGCTGCTTTGCTCATGTGCTCATGCTCACAGCACTGTGCGCTCGCCTTGTGTGCATGTGCGATGCGCAGCGATGTGGCATGTGCCAAACTGCATGAACCTAGCATTTTAGTTAGTTGATAGTTGTGTTCTCGTCTTGATTACTCGTTGCTGCAAACAATAGATTATTGAACGTTGCTTATTGTAGTTGTATATGTATATTGACAATGGAAAATAAACAAAATATAAATTCTGCAAAAAGGAGTACCTATTGTCTGGCAACATTTTGAAGAATGTTCAACAAATTTAGCAAAATGTTACTATTACTTTTACATTAATGTATTTTTTGCATTTACTTTCCAGTCCTACATTGTTTCCACTTCCCATATTGTTGATTATTTTCATTGTTGTCCGTACAACAGAAACGCCACGCTTCTCAGAATACACAGCACTCAGCACCGTGCGCTGTATGTATGTTTCGTTCGTTTCGTTCATTCCACTCGCACTCGTTCGTCTTTCTGCGTTCAGCGAGCGGAGCGGTGAGCGTAGGCTAAATAGTAGCACGGAGCTAGTGTGAACTGGTGTGCCGTGCTGAACGAACTAAAGAGTCGTTCGTTCACGGCACACTCAAATGAGTCGTTCATTTTGAACGACTCGTTCATGAACGACCCATCACTAGTTAACACTGATATCTCTTTAAATGTAAGAATAATTGTGACCAGTAAATGGTTTTCCTTGAAGACATAATATAAAACGTTTTTTATCTTCTTATAATTCACGCAAATACAAACTTTTATGTAGTAATTGATGTTAAGTGTCACTGTCAAAATAATTTAAATTTGACGTAAATAACAAATGCTTCTCAGTTCGCTTTTCACTTCAGTCATGTATTACAAGATATACTTAAGACAAATATGAAATGGTTCAATTACTATTATTTTTATTAATAAATTATCTATAAATAGTAGGATTCTGTGAAAATCTGTAGTAGCTACAGATCTATAAAACTGTAAGTATTAAACAAAATCGAAATTTATAAGCATATGAACATATTTATATTTGTCAACAAACATTGATGTGATTTTGTTCAATATTTAAGGATTTACAAATTTGTAAAACTTATAGATTTGCACAGAATCCCACCATAAAATAATAGACAATTTAAATTGTGATTAATGACATTTATTTAAATTCAGTTTTATTCAGGGGATCGAACCGAACCGAAAGAGGAACTTGAATCACTTTGTACCTCTCGCCAGAGAGTGTGTGTGTGTGTGTGTGTGTGTGTGTGTGTGTGTGTGTGTGTGTGTGTGTGTGTGTGTGTGTGTGTGTGTGTGTGTGTGTGTGTGTGTGTGTGTGTGTGTGTGTGTGTGTGTGTGTGTGTGTGTGTGTGTGTGTGTGTGTGTGTGTGTGTGTGTGTGTGTGTGTGTGTGTGTGTGTGTGTGTGTGTGTGTGTGTGTGTGTGTGTGTGTGTGTGTGTGTGTGTGTGTGTGTGTGTGTGTGTGTGTGTGTGTGTGTGTGTGTGTGTGTGTGTGTGTGTGTGTGTGTGTGTGTGTGTGTGTGTGTGTGTGTGTGTGTGTGTGTGTGTGTGTGTGTGTGTGTGTGTGTGTGTGTGTGTGTGTGTGTGTGTGTGTGTGTGTGTGTGTGTGTGTGTGTGTGTGTGTGTGTGTGTGTGTGTGTGTGTGTGTGTGTGTGTGTGTGTGTGTGTGTGTGTGTGTGTGTGTGTGTGTGTGTGTGTGTGTGTGTGTGTGTGTGTGTGTGTGTGTGTGTGTGTGTGTGTGTGTGTGTGTGTGTGTGTGTGTGTGTGTGTGTGTGTGTGTGTGTGTGTGTGTGTGTGTGTGTGTGTGTGTGTGTGTGTGTGTGTGTGTGTGTGTGTGTGTGTGTGTGTGTGTGTGTGTGTGTGTGTGTGTGTGTGTGTGTGTGTGTGTGTGTGTGTGTGTGTGTGTGTGTGTGTGTGTGTGTGTGTGTGTGTGTGTGTGTGTGTGTGTGTGTGTGTGTGTGTGTGTGTGTGTGTGTGTGTGTGTGTGTGTGTGTGTGTGTGTGTGTGTGTGTGTGTGTGTGTGTGTGTGTGTGTGTGTGTGTGTGTGTGTGTGTGTGTGTGTGTGTGTGTGTGTGTGTGTGTGTGTGTGTGTGTGTGTGTGTGTGTGTGTGTGTGTGTGTGTGTGTGTGTGTGTGTGTGTGTGTGTGTGTGTGTGTGTGTGTGTGTGTGTGTGTGTGTGTGTGTGTGTGTGTGTGTGTGTGTGTGTGTGTGTGTGTGTGTGTGTGTGTGTGTGTGTGTGTGTGTGTGTGTGTGTGTGTGTGTGTGTGTGTGTGTGTGTGTGTGTGTGTGTGTGTGTGTGTGTGTGTGTGTGTGTGTGTGTGTGTGTGTGTGTGTGTGTGTGTGTGTGTGTGTGTGTGTGTGTGTGTGTGTGTGTGTGTGTCAGGATGGATGTTGGAGGTACGATAACTCAAATACCACTGAATAAAAAAATTTGAAATTTTGTATATAATATTCTGACACCCTAGATTAGATCTGAGTAGATTTTGGTGTTCATCGTGCTACCGGAAGTGGTAGTTTCTTGAAGATCTGAAGAGTTTTTCTGGAATATCCTCACAATTTATGAATTAATAGGAATTTTTGTAATAACATTGTATACTAAATGTTACTGTCTACAATATGTATTCAAAACGTTGTTTCTATCTAGCACCATTTTCCAATTACAAGAAGTTAAAAATTCTACAAATTTGTTACAATTTTGATTTATCTGCCTACCTATGGAAACAAAAAATAAAATATTTTAGTGTTAATGTCATATAAATTTTTGCCTTTTTGGCAAATTGAAATGGAAAATATGAAATGTCATTTAGTATTTATAAGGTGATAATAAACTTTAATAATATTATAAAAACTACAATTCCCGAATTCCCTTCTAGTACAATGGTATATTTGTGAGTAAGTACCTTCATACACACTTAGTAAAATAGTAGAGTATATGGTGAGAGGTCATGTGTTGGCCACATCGGATTTTTTGAAAACAGGTAACCGGTTCAATCCAAGAACAAATATGAAAACCGGAACAAAACCGAACCTTTGTAAAGCACAGTGAACCGCGAACCGAACCTGAACCGTTATTTTGTGCGGGGCGAGTTCCTGGTTTTATTAGAATTAAAATTAAAAATTCAATGTATATAATGGTATAAAATTAAAAATACATCATCGTAAATTATGTATTTAATAATGCTGAAAACTAATATATCTCTTAAAATCACAAAATACAATTTTTTATAATTATTATATGATTACGTTAAAGTTAAGTTAAAATTAATTTATCTATTTTGTCATAATATAAAAAAATTTTACTCATTATCATTCAACAACAAATTGATTATCGAGTTGTATTGATTTTCTGCGAAATAATAATCATTTTCATACCAAAACATGTATTATTCGCATACGAATATGCGATTCGAGTGACTAACACCACTCGAACAATATCACACGAATAGATTCGTATACGAACAGCATGCGAACGTTCAAGAATATGATAAATTAAAAGTTATACGGAAACTATGGAAACAGATGGAAATCCGTATACGAATGTCGTTCGCATGAATTCGAGAATTGACCCCCTGGTCATTTCTCATTTGTTATAAACAATATAGTTCATGAGCCAATAACTTTTTTGGTACCACCTGGGGTGGCAAATGCTGACTATGATTTTTTTGTTCAGTTTTATGTGTAGACCAAGAATAAATGTGATAGCAATGTCTAAGTGGTAGCTTTATGGCACAAAATAACGATTTTTATAGTAAATAGTGATTTTTCACCATCAAATTATAAAAAGGTACCAATCAAGGTGGCATATGCTATCAATGTTTTTATTTTTCAGTTTTGTGTTTAGATCAAGAATATATATGATAGCACGGACTATGGAGTAGCTTTTTGCAGAAAAAAACTATTTTAAAAAAATTAAGAAATTTTAGTATTTTTTAATTTTTGTGTGTTTAATCAAGTATAATTTCTAAACGGATAAAGATATTGACTTCCGGTTTGCAGCGTTGGATTCCTAAGTAAATTTTGCGTAAGATACATTATATTAAATTTTTTGTTAGGCACTTGATATCCCAAAATTTATTTATTATCTTCAAGTGAAAATTGCAAAATTTCAGAATTTTAAATATTTTTGTGTTTAATCAACTCTACTTTCTGAACGGATAAAGATATCGACTTCCCGTTTGCGGATTTGGATTCCTTAGTAAATTTTACGTAAAGTACATTATATTAAATTTTTTGTAAGGTCCTTGATAACCCAAAATTTAATTATTATCCTCAAGTGAAAATTGCAAAATTTCAGAATTTTAAATATTTTTTGTGTTTAATCACCTCTACTTTCTGAACGGAGAAAGATATCGACTACCGGTTTCCAGAATTGGATTCCTTGGACATTTTTAAGTAAGATACATTGTACTATTTTTTTAAAGACCACTAATAATACAAAACACACACACATTTCTTCGTATTCTCTTCGTTTTTTCTTGGAGAAAATAATTAAATTTCGACTTATCAAAGGCACTTTAAAAAAAAAATACAATGTACATAAAAATGTCTGAAGAATCCAATGCCGAAAACCGGAAGTCGATATATTGATGCGTTCAGAAATAAAAGTTGATTAAACACAAGAAACTTTTAATATTATAAAATTTTACAATTTTCTTTCGGAGAAAATATTAAATTTCGGATTATTAGAGGTCTTTAAAAAATAGTACAATGTATCTTACATAAAAATGTCCAAGGAATCCAATGCTGCAAACGGGAAGTCGATATCTTTATCTGTTCAGAAAGTAGAGTTGGTTAAACACAAAAAATATTTAAAATTCTTAAATTTTGCAATTTTCACTTGAAGATAACAATTAAATTTTGGGTTATCACGTGCCTTACAAAAAATTTAATATAACGCATCTTACGTAAAATTTACTAACAAATCCAATGCTGCAAACCGGAAGTCGATATCTTTCTCCGTTCAGAAAGTAGAGGTGATTAAACACAAAAAATATTTAAAATTCTGAAATTTTGCACTTTTCATTGGAAGATAATAATTAAATTTTGAGTTATCAAGGACCTTACAAAAAAATTAATATAATGTACTTTACGTAAAATTTATTAAGGAATCCAAATCCGCAAATTGGAAGTCGATATCTTTATCCGTTCAGAAAGTAGAGTTGATTAAACACAAAAAATATTTAAAATTCTTAAATTTTGCAATTTTCACTTGAAGATATTATTTACATTTTGGGTTATCAAGGGCACAACAAAAAAATTCAATATAATGTATCTTACGTAAAATTCACTAAAGAATTCAACGCTGCAGACCGGAAGTCGATATCTTTATTCGTTCAGAAAGTAGAGTTGATTAAACACAAAAAATATTTAAAATTCTGAAATTTTGCAATTTTCACTTGAAGATAATAATTAAATTTTGGATTATCAAGGGCCTTACAAAAATTTAATATAATGTATCTTATCCATTTCAAAATTATAGTTGATTAAACAAACACAAATTTAAAAATACTAAAATTTCTTTATTTTTTATAAGTTGGTTTTTTCTGCAAAAAGCTACTACATAGTCCGTGCTATCATATATATTCTTGATCTAAACACAAAACTGAAAAATAAAAACATTGATAGCATGTGCCACCTTGATTGGTACCTTTTTATAATTTGATGATGAAAAATCACTATTTACTATAAAAATCGTTATTTTGTGCCATAAAGCTACTACTTAGACATTGCTATCACATTTATTCTTGGTCTACACATAAAACTGAACAAAAAAATCATAGTCAGCATTTGCCACCCCAGGTGGTACCAATTTAGCTCATTTTCGAGTTTGGCTCATGGACTAATATATCATTTTAGATATAACCTAATACTACTTGAGTATGACGGAGGCATTTTACTTCTCCCACTAGTAAAGTAATATACTATTAATTGTAATGAGAATAAGAGGAAAAGTTATTTGCAACTTACGTTATAAAAAATTTGTCTTCATCTGGTACCTAGCATTAAAGAACTGTAGTAAAAATTTAAAAATTAAATATTTCAGGTAAAACGTTAAAATTTTGTAATCCATGATCGGTTGATTTTTATTTTTATTATTTACATTAAAGCTTAATATTTGGTTAAATACGATGTTAAATAATACTTCAATGTCAAGGCGGAAGGTCTTGTGATGGCCACGTCAGATTTTTAATATTACTATTATTTATATATTTCATATTTTCAATTTCAATTTGTCAAAAAGTCAAAAATTTATTTGACATTAACTCAAATATTTTATTTTTTATTTTCATTGGTAAGCAGATAAATCAAAATTGTAACAAATTTGTAGAATTTTTAACTTCTTGTAATTGAAAAATGGTGCTAGATAGAAACAACGGTTTGAATACAAATAATTGTAGATAGTAATATTTAGTACTTTATTCATGGAGATTTTGAAGAAAAATTGTTTGGTCTTCAAGTAAAATACTACTTCCTGTTGATGGATTGTTACCAAAATTAACGGGCTCTTAAGGTTCTTATTAAAACCCTAAATATAAAATTTGGTAATTTTATGTTTGATATTTTTTGAGATACCTATCGTCGGAGAAAAAATCGTAACATAACATACCCACAAAGGAACGCACACACATACAGACATCATCTCGAAAATAGTAAATTCATATTCTAGAGACCCTGAAACGTGCTTATCCACTAAAAACTCATACTCGAAAATTTTGACCCATAACAATAATTAATACCTCTCTTATAGAATATATGAGGCGAGAGGTAAAAACTATTATATACATTAACCCTTATTAAGACCTTTAATTTGATGTTAAACATGATATAATTCTAACAATATTTATCAAAAACAAATGCCGATCAGTGGGTACAATTTTTATTACCTACATTAAGTAATTAGTCTTCATTTTATATACCTTTAGACTTTTTATTTGATACCAAACATGATATTTGGGTTTCCAGATTTCAAAACACAAAATTAATATTCCTATATTTGTTTACATATTTAGGACAAAGTATAGTTCGAACCAGGCCCCGGTAACTTGCATACCCCTTCCACTAGTTTTTTGACTGCTCAAGAGGTTACAGTTCGCCCTGTCGCCGCTAGGCGGTGTCATATCGCATAGGCCACATTTTATTAGGAATTATATAGCAATTTCACTTAAAATCCTCAATAACTTATAGAATATTGTATATATTATAATAAATTACAGAATATACATAGAAATTATACTTTACACGTTAATTAGCTATTCTCGCGGGTTTTTGATGGCCTATGTTGGCTGCCATATTGAGTTACTCCCTTTACCCCTCAGTACCATGAAACTGGGCCAGTTCAGCAGTCACTTTTGCAAGCCAAGTTGGGTTACCTTCAGTGTCTTGTACCGTGGTTCGAACCAAAATGTTAATTTCTCTGAACTACAGATTGCACCGTACCTCTACATTCAATAAAATATAAATACTTACCTAATATTGTACTAAAGATGATGGCAGGTAAGTAACTATTTAAATAAAATAGTAAGTGTTCAACTATTAACAGAATTTAAGTACCCTTTCACCCTTTCACTTTCCCATGAAGGTAATTTATATTGAATTTTAAAATGTACTTTTTGAAATGGTTCGTGTTTACCGCCAAAAGTTTATTTTTAAAAATACGGTAAACGAAACCAGCATATTTTATATAACATACAGCACATTGCAGCATATTTCAAGCACATACATTTTCAGTTAACAAAATTTTAAAATTACTACTTGGGGGGGCTGGGATTAACTTGGCCCCTCATAAAGAATTATTAAAAATACGGCAAACGAAACCAGCACATTTTATATAACATACAGCACATTGCAGCATATTGCAAGCACATTCATTTTCAGTCAACAAAACTTTAAAATTACTAGTTGGGGGGGCTGTCATTAAGTTGGCCCATCATTTGAAATTCTTAAAATAATGGAAAACGGAGCCAGCACATTTTAAATAATATACAGCATATTTCAGCACATTGCGAGCACATTGTCCCAGCATACTTATTTTTAATAAATTTTTATATTGGGGGGCCAAGTTAATTGATCTAGTAAAATGTGGTCCCTAGCTCAAATATTATCACAATCCGTTTCCAAGTTATTAAGGGTGGATCGCCACTCTGTATCAATAAATTGCCAAGTAAAAAAATATTTTTGTTCGTTTTATTCTCATCAAGTTTTTCTGAATATATTTTGAAAATTTTAATAGTACCAACCTACCGATATCAGCTGTCACTTTACTAAACGCTTCTAAACGAAATTAAACTGGCTGAAATGGGGGAAACGTCATGGAAACAACAATTAATAAAATTAAAATGGTAAACGCGAATAAAAAAATCTGACGTGGCCATCACACAACCTTCCGCCATATCTAGACTTTAAACAGAAATATATACGTACAATCCGGTGCCCATTTAAAATATACAAATAAAAATCTAAAATATTCAAACACAGAAATTTGCATCACCTGAATAAAAAGATTCATTCACAGGAAAACTCTGCTGTGTTGAAGCCATCCTACGTTCAATTACTACATTTAATATCTTACTTAGGACTTATATAGCGCTAGTATGCCAACTTGTCACCCGTCTCACCTGTCAATATTTTTTACGCAGAAAAAAAATCAACCAATCATGGATTACAAGATATCAACGTTTTATTTGATAAATTTATTTTTTAAATTTTACTGCAGTTCTTTAATGCTACCAGATAAAGACAATTTTTTTATAACGTAAGTTGCAAATAACTTTTCCTCTTATTCTTATTAAAAAAAAATACTATATTTTTACAAATTTATATACAATTTTGACAAATAACCTTTTCAATCTTCAAAAAATATCACTTCCGATGAAGATATTTGTACCAAAATCTAAGGAGCTCTTCCAATTTATATACAAATGTTAAATACCAAATATCAAAATTTTCGGGTAATTCGTATTTGAGTTATGCGACTAACACCCCTTGACCACACACACACACACACACACACATACACACACACATACACACAGACATCATCGTGAAACTATCAAAAATGAGTTGTAAGGACCCTAATTCGTGCTTATCCACTAAAAATTCACCACCCGATTTTTTGCATGATTCCAATACCTTCCTTTACAGGTAAGCGGAAGGTAAAAATCCCTAGAATTCTGTAATATATTGTAGAAAAATAGAACACGTTCAATTCCGTCAATAAATTCATCAATTTATTGGTGAAGAAAAATTTGACGTAAAAATTGATAACAAAACTTGGTTATTGATCAATAAATTGCATCACGTAAAACAGGCATAATATGTGATATTATGCACGTAGAATGACTACAACTTAAATTTTCATGATGAAGTATCAAAATTAAATAATAATAATAATAAAGTGTGTAAGTTTCAAGTTGAGAAAACATAATAGAGCACATAGTCAAATTTGATTTTTTTTTGTAATTTTAAGTTTTTTATTTAAGCTTTGTTTTAGTGATATTCTATGGTCGGTAATGTTTTTCGCCGTAGATCTTCAACTATTTCTGTATTTTTTCTTCGGTGACTTGGTAACTGCAGCTGTATGTATTTTTTTAAATCATTATTGTATTATTTTATTACATTTGATATGCCGAATGTCTCTAAAACAAGTTTACATAATCTTCAATAACTGCTTTCATCTACGGCTGTTGTTAAAAGCGGGCCTTTTAACAGCAAGTTCCAACTAAAATTTTACACACATAAATTTCCCTAAATCGACTTGTGTATATTGTGGCAGTATTATTTAAATTTTGATATTAAAAAGACACCAAATACAAAAAAAAGTATAAAGAACTAATTTTATAAGATTCGTTTTCGCACTTGTCCTTTAGTAAACTCGCTCTTTTTACAAAATGTGGACGTGTGCGAAAAAATCATGTCTTATAAAACTTGTTCTTTAATATACTATTTTATAGTCTACCAAATTGTGGTTTTAACAGAACGCTTAAAAATTGATGTTTTGTTAAATCTTCAGCGACCAAACCACGTACATACCTACGCTTATTTTAGAGACATCTTGTATATATAAGCAATGTTTAATGTTTCATATTTAGTGTGAGAGCATTGGATACGTAGCCTACAACCTAGAATGGGAAAAATATGGATATAAGTCAGTGACAGGGGCATTAGTTATGATGATAATGCGATCACAGATTCCAGTTTATATGACGGCTGGTGGGATGATAACTTTGTCCTTGGCCAATTATCTTCAATATATGAAAATGGTGTATTCGTTTTATGTATTATTGCATACAAGAGATGCAATATAAACATTGTAGTAAAAGATGAAATAAACTAAGATAGAGAAAATACAAAAATTTTCATTTCTTGGCAAGTACAGGGTGGGGCAAAACAACCTTCCTAGTTTCAATAGAGATTTGTGAAGCGAGCATAGGTCGTAAAAGGATGGGAATGGCGTGTACAGCGGCCGGTATATACAGAGTGTCTGTTTATAAATGAACCAGGATTTATCTCGCTTATTTGTTGATTTAGCGTTTTTTGTCAAATACATGATTTATACAGTATCATGTGTAGTAAATGATAGCGGATGTGAATCTTTGGTATCACTTCCGGTTTTTGAGGAAGTGATAGGAACTTTCAAATTTCAAATGGAACATTGTAATTTTTTTTACGAATTTGAAAAGCACATTAAAGTTGCTTTACGGTGGTATAAAAAAAGTCATATGTTATATTATTAAAATATTAAATTACCGGCACTTAAATTATGCACCTATGAACGCTGAAATAAGTAGGCCTTGCTGTGAAACAAAAACAATAGTTGAAAGCAGTTACCTGTCAACAATCAGTGTAAATTTAGTTATCTTCTTTTAATAATATCGCTGTGTTCTCTTAAATAATATCATTATATTTCGGCTAAACGAAGATGTTTCAACATTTTCAGTATAATGTATTCGATAGAGAAATGTTCAAGGAATCTAATGCCGAAAACCGGAAGTCAGTATTTTTATTCGTTTAGAAATAATACTCGATTAAACATAACAAATGAAAAAATTAGTAATATACTAAAATTAAAATAACTTAAAATTCCTGCTAAACCAAAGCCTGATGAAGTTAAAAAATATATACGTCTAATAGAAAAATATAAAAGGAATTGAATGCCGCAAACCGGAAGTCGATAGTATATTTCATTCATAAATGGCAGCTATTTTTCTGAAACCGGAAGTCTAATTCACGGGCGATTCAACGATTCCAAAACGGTGATTAGCCTTTTCCCGATTTTGAGGGAAATAAATAAACTGACGATAAAATTGGTAAGGGCCTTTTTGTAGTACATTAAATTACCAACATTTTCGTTAAAAAAAGTTTTTAATTGGTGTCACCGTTCGTGAGTTATACGCAAAAATCTAATTCTCAAGATCTTTACAAGGTCGTAGTAATGAAAGCACACGCGATATAGTTTAGGACTTTTAGTATGTTAAACTAGAAGCCATTATGAGCGTATATACCAAAATTCAGCTGTCTATCATTTTTTTCCCCTATTTGCCAAAACATTATCTAAAATGCCTGGACTAAGATGATCAGATTGGACTTGGGCGATATGTGACGATTTGTGTAAAAGAATTGTACATGTTTCCCCTGACGCAACTGTTAACACTTTTTTATTAATTTATAGTGTATAATTTTTTTAAGTTGAATACCTAAATACTTATATTTTTTTCCTTTACTTACTTGTTATTAATGCTAGAATATAGGTTTATTTTTGAGTTTTTCAATAAACAATTCTTTTTATAGTTTCAATATTTTCTTCATAATACTCCTATACCCAATTTTTCAAAATAATTTTTTTTATATAGGTACTTATTGTAAACTAGTTAATAACTACCTACACCCATTATTTAATATGTATCATTTAGCAACATAAACATAATAGCACAAAATGAGATAAAAATAATTATAGCATAACTACTATACATTTTACATCCAGTGCAGTCACCTATTTTCGCTATTCAACTTGTGAGTCCCATTGAAATTGTCGTAAAAACAAGGTAAGTTGATGAGCAGCAAATTTATTTCTTATTGCAAAAAATAGCACAAAATTATAGTTATATTAAACATTTAACACCCGGGACTAGCCAGGAACTTGGAATCCCATTTTATTATCCGTAAGAAACAAGTAGGTAAACTTGATGAGCACAAAATTTGTTTACTACAGTAAAAAATAACACAAATAGAGCACAAAATTATAGGATAATAAAATATTTAATATTTTACATTCGGGACTAGGCGTGAATCTGGAGTCCCAAGTGAAAAATAGAGAATATAACAAAAACGAGCATAGCACAAAATTTGTGGAATATAGCAAAAAATAGCACAAAATTAGCAAAAAATTATAGACATACCAAAAATGTATATATTTTCATTCGGGACTAGGCGTGAACCTGGAGTCCCAAGTGAAAATAGAGAATATAACAAAAACGAGCATAACACAAAATTTGTGGAATATAGCAAAAAATAGCACAAAATTATCAAAAAATTATAGACATACCAAAAAAGTATATATTTACATTCGGGACTAGGCGTGAACCTGGAGTCCCAAGTAAAAAATTGAGAATTTTCGATCCGGAACTGCTTGACGATTCGATTTGATTCCAAATTCACCATCGTCAAGCAGTTCCGGACCGAAAATCGATTACGTTGTGGGTAAAAAACTTTCGGGAAACAGGATCTGTTGTCGGGTGTTCTAGCAGTTCGAGGTCGTCCACCTCTCTTCCTGACAACAGATCCTGTTTTCCGAAAGTTTTTTACCCACAACGTAATCGATTTTCGGTCCGGAACTGCTTGACGACGGGGAATTTGGAATCGAATACGGAACGCGCGCTGGGCGGCGATTACAGACTCGTTTCCTCGTATGTATGCTTCTACGGCAAAAGCGCGTTGCTCGTTCGTCCACATTATGTTTACGACTGAAACTTTTTTAACGCAAACTATATATATATATATATATATATATATATATATATATATATATATATATATATATATATATATAAGTTACATCACCCTTTCCCATAAAACTTGCTGACTCCAGGCCACGTGTGTCCCGCCAGAGGCCAGACACCCTGCCACTAAGCTACAAGACTCCTAGAAATAGGAAACCCTTTTTCCCATGATATGTTTACTTTATAAATCTAATACAATGTACTAGTTAGTTATGAATTATCGCCTGTAGTGTTAACAACTAAATCTGATTAAATATTTTTGTCTCTAAAAACTTGTACTTATAAAATAAACAAATAAAACTTGTTTTTTAATAAGTTTGTTAAATAAAGATATTTAACTGGCGCAGTCTGGACGGATTTTTTGAACGTAATTTCTAAAAATTACGGTCCGTTTCAACGGTTTATCAAAAGTTGAACCCAACGCAGAAGACAGAAGCTCCAAGTGTTCCAACAACGACGAAAGAAGAACGAGCGAACATCGACCTTCCAAGTCAAAGGCTGAAGAATACAAACCTACAGTTGGCATCACTCCAATGGACAAATTGATCTTCTCAATCCTGTAAGTACCTATGTCAGACAGAGACTTTGATGATATTGTAAATTCAGACTCAAATTCTAACACTGATACAGAATCGGATTCCTCTGACTCATACCCAATTATCGATCCAAACGCAATTATCGTTATCGATAACCTTGTAGAACAAATCAATAATTTAACTATAGAAAACATGGCTCCTCCTCCAGTAAAAAAAGAATACCTGGACATGATCCCAGACTTCTATGGAGATAATAATTTATTACCACGATTTGTTCAACTTTGTGAAAAATTATTAACTAAATTCTTTAATACTGTAGACACTGCAGATTTTCAAAACGAATATTTGATATCTACTATTTTGTCTAAAATTAAAGGTGAAGCTGCAATAAATGTTGCTAGTTGTGACACAAATTCATGGGACAGTATAAAAGAAGCATTGCTAAATTCGTATTCTGATAAACGAGATTGTTATACTTTAGGAATTGATTTAACTGAACTCAAACAAGGTAATGAAACGGCATTTGATTTCCATAACAAAATAAGAAATATTCTAAATTTACAAATTTCCTATGTAAACACGCACAATGCTACAGAAGCAGAAACTTTGTCAAAATATTTTAGAGAATACGCACTTAGAGTTTTGTTAAGAGGACTTAAAGAACCCTTAGGCACTCTTATGCGAACTAAAAAGCCTACAGATCTTAATGAAGCATTAAACATGCTTACTAATGACTTTCAATTAGAAACTACTATACGCACACAATCTAAACCATCGACTAACACAATCAGACACAAACAATTACAAAACAATTCTAACAGATCTAATACTTACCAACCACAAAGATCAATAACATCATACAACCCTGTATATCAAAACAGATCTTTCACTCAAAATCCCACTAGTAACGTTCCTAAACAAAACGTATTCACATCAAATACTAATCAAAAATTTCCTAAACCTACACCAATGAGCATTAGCACTAGACAATCCTTCACACCAAGAGCCGGTCCCTCAAGCAACAATGCTCCACAACAATACCAATACCGACAACAACCACAAAAACCTAATTTCATATCAGAAGAACTTTTTAATACAGAAATTATAGAACTAGATCCCGACGAACAAAATTTTGACGACACGTCATACGAATCAGATCAAGATTACAATAATTATGCCGAAATCGAACAACAAAATGAAGCGAATCATTTTTTAGCGATTACTGCCTCGGAAAACAAATAGAACTTATGAATTTAACATATAATCAAAGTGAGTTACCTTTTGTTATATTCCCTGAATATAATTTAAAAGCATTAATTGATACAGGTAGTACAAGATCATTTATTAAACCAGAAATTGCAGAAAAATATTTTAGTAACAAAATTAAAAATGACCCTTTTAAAATTACCACAGCTCACGGAACATCAATCGAAAATTTTAGCCTTCTTTTGCCATGTTCAAAATTATTTAAACATCCAAATGTCATATTAAAATACCATCTCTTTGATTTTCACAATCAATTCGATATTTTACTTGGTTTAGATAATCTAAAAATTTTAGAAGCTATAATTGACTTGACTAGAGATAAAATTATAACACCCACGCAAGAAATAAACATTCACTATCATAGAATGATTCCACTCTCACGTTACACGAATTTACCACCAAAATCAGAAAAAATAATTAAGCTATACGTACAAAATGTCGAGAACGGAGACGCATTCATACCGGAACTAAATGTTAATAATTTAACAATCCCAGAAGAAAATTGAAAACCACCAAATTTATTATCCAATAATCAATAATACTAATGACGAACAAATAATAAATTCAGAAATCAAAATCATTGGGAAACCCCTTGAAAACTATGAGCTTAACACTTTAAATTTCTGCAAACAAGAACCCAAAACCACACTTGACATGACTAACATAAGAACCGATCATATGAACAGCGAAGAGAAATCAGTAATTACAAAATTAATTAAAGAATATGCAGACTTATTTCACACAAACGACAAATCTCTAACATTCACAAACGAAGTGAAACATCGTATTCGTACTACGGACGAATTACCTATATATACGAAATCTTATCGGTATCCAGAAATACATCGAGCGGAAGTTAAAAATCAGATAGAAAAAATGTTAAATGACAAAATTATTCGACCTTCACATTCCCCATGGTCTTCACCCGTGTGGATTGTTCCGAAAAAACTCGATGCGTCCGGCAAACGCAAATGGAGAATAGTTATCGATTATCGAAAACTGAACGAAAAGACCATCGACGATAAATATCCCATTCCAAATATTAACACACTTTTAGATAAATTAGGCAGATGTCAGTACTTTACAACACTCGATTTAGCCTCTGGTTTTCACCAGATCGAAATGCACGAAGACGATATTCCAAAAACTGCCTTCAGCACCGAAAATGGTCATTATGAATTCACAAGAATGGCGTTCGGACTAAAAAATTCTCCAGCGACGTTTCAACGCGTCATGGACAATGTTTTACGAAATTTATTAAACGAAATTTGCCTTGTTTATTTAGACGACGTTATAATATTCAGTACTAGTCTTCAAGAACATGTAAACAGTATAAGAGCAGTATTCGAGAGACTTAAGAAAGCTAATCTAAAAATCCAACTGGATAAATCTGAATTTTGCCGTAGAGAAGTCGCGTATTTAGGCCATGTTGTCACACCAGAAGGAGTGAAACCTAACCCCGACAAGGTCGTAGCTATACAAAATTATCCACTACCAAAAACAACTAAACAAATAAAAGCATTCCTTGGATTATTAGGCTATTACCGTAAATTCATTAAAGATTTCGCGAAAATCACGAAACCATTCACTAAATGTTTGAAAAAGAACGCGCAAATTAATATCAATGACCCCGAGTACATCAGCTGTTTTAACACATGCAAAAACATTCTTATCAATGAACCCATACTCCAGTATCCCGACTTTACTAAGCCCTTTAACTTGACTACAGACGCAAGCAATTTCGCGATTGGTGGCGTCCTATCTCAAGGCCCAATAGGAACAGATCTTCCTATCGCTTATGCAAGCCGCACCTTAAACACGTCCGAGCAAAATTATTCCACCATTGAAAAAGAACTCTTGGCTATCATTTGGGCTACATAGTATTTTAGGCCCTATCTATTTGGCAGAAAATTCAAAATTATTACAGACCATAAACCCTTACAGTGGTTATTTTCATTAAAAGAACCAAATTCAAAATTAACTCGTTGGCGACTCAAGCTTGAAGAATATGACTACGAAATTATTTATAAAAAAGGATCACTAAATAAAAACGCTGATGCCTTGTCACGCATTGAACTTAATGTCAACAATGTAGACCCTGGCACAGAATTTTTTTTCGATTACATGGAAAAATTTAATAAAGAATTCAAAAAACCTGAAACTCAATCTGTTATCGCAGAACGAGACGATACATCTGACTCTGACTCAGACAATACCCAACACTCTAATCCTGAAAACCCAATAATTGGTATTCCCATTTCCGAATCATCCGTTAATATTGGAAAAAATCAAATCATTATATCAGAAGTTCTACATTCTCCTGCTCAACCAAAGATAGTAAAATTACATAACGACAAAATGAGACTTCATGTACAATTGTCAAAAAATCAATTCGAACAAGATTTAATGAAATTTATAAAAGAATATATTGTTCCCAAAGTCAAATACTTACTTTATTTTGAACAACCTATTTATGAAAAATTTACAACCGTTTTACAAAAACTTTTCAAAAATTCACAAATTAATTTCGTTAAATGTAACACAAAGCTGATAGACGTAGAAAGAGAAGACGACATAAAAGATAAGATAAGAAATTACCACGAAGGCAAAACGAATCATCGTGGCATAAATGAAGTCCACAATCAAATCAAAAAAATCTATTACTGGCCGAACCAAATTAAAACTATAAGCGATTTTATCAATCAATGCGAAATTTGTCTTTCATCCAAATATGAACGGAACCCTTTGAAACCGAAACTAAACTTAACTCCTACCCCGAATAAACCCTTTGACACCTTGCATGTAGATACTCTTAGCCTAGAAAATTGTAAATTTCTTACAATCATCGACGCCTTTTCCAAATACGCACAAGCTTACAAAATAAATTCCAATAATGCAATCGAAATAAGTAATAAATTAATACAATTCTTTTCTCATCATGGAATACCAAGACAACTAACATCCGATAATGGTCTAGAATTCAAAAACAATATTGTTAAAGAGTTATTAGCTTTACACAAAATTGAAATCCACTTCACAAGACTCAAATGGTCTAGTAGAAAGATTTCACTCTACATTAATCGAACATATACGATTATTTAATCTACAAGATAACTTTAAACGTGAACCTATAGAAACAAAAGTTTGTTACGCAGTTTTAGCTTACAATAACACTACACATTCTTCAACACAATTCAAACCAACAGAACTAATAAACGGTCATCTAGACATAAATTCAACTCTTGATATTGAAATAGAAAAACAAATCACACAAGATTACGTGCAAAAACATAAAGATAAAACTAAACAAATCTATGAAATAATAAACCAAAATTTACAAAACAATAAATCAGAAACAATAAATAAAAGAAACGAGAATCTGGAAAATTTACCAACTATTCCAAAAACAGTATTTGTTCACAACAAACAAAAGGTAAATAAAACAAAAGAACAAAAATTCAAAAAAGAAAAAATTAAAACAGTAAATAAAAATCTAAAAACTGCAGAAATAGAAACTGAATCAAATAAATCTAGAAAACAACCAAAAATTCACTTATCAAACATTAAACGACCACGGAAAGTAACCAAACCTTCCAATATTCCAGGTCCCTCCACTTCACGCTCATCCTCGGAGTAAACATACAAGACATAACACAAAACCCAGGACTCCTCGCGCTGAATTTAGGACCAGCTAAACTCCAAAAATCAAAACACACTTTTCTTCACTATTACGACCTGCAAACTCTTTATAACCAATATGACAAGTTAAACACTCAAATTGACGAATTTCAACAATCATTACCGACTGACATAGTGCATAACTTTGAAAATAATAATAAAATCATAAAATTCATTCAAAATTCGATCAATAATAAAATCGATCATTTAGTAATTCATCCTGAAAATAAACGACAAAAAAGAGGACTAATTAATGGAATTGACTCAATAATAAAAGCAATAACAGGAAATTTAGATGCCGAAGATGAAAAACGATATGAAAACATAATGAAACATTTACAAAATAACCAACAAAAATTTAACAATCAACTAAAGTACCAATACTCAGTGAATCAGAAATTAACGAATCAATTTAATAACACAATAAAAACGATAAAAGAAAATGAACTCATTTTAAAATCAAAATTAGAACAACTAGAACATATTGTTGTAGGCAAAACTTTTAACCAACATCAACTATTTATTCATGACATTTATAGTCAATTCAATACTGTATTTACAATAATTCTCAATACTTTACAAGATATCGAAAATTCATTAACTTTTTGCAAATTACACACAATGCATCCTAGTATCATTAAAAGCCAGGATCTCTTCTTAGAATTAAACAAAATTTATAAACACTATAATGAAGAATTACCCATGGAACCTATTCCGGAAAACATACCAAAAATAGAAGAATTGATAACAATAAATTGTAAATTAGAATCAAACAAAATTATTTACTTTATAGAAGTCCCAATCAATTACGAAACTGACTTTAATTTAATCCACCTTGTTCCTATCCCAACAAAATACGGAAACGATTTTGTAACTGTAATTCCAAATAAAAATTATTTTTTAAAAACAGACAATGGTAATATCAAGTCTCTGAATGGCTTATGTACAAAAGGAAATAAGTATCAATGTCCAAATAACATCAACGAAGTTCAAAACAACTCCTGCGAAGAAAATATCATCTCTAAGAACTACAACAAAAATTGCCACTACACTAAACTCAACATTCAGAAAAATCACATCGAAATATTGGAAGAAGTCAACCAATACCTCGCAGTATTCCCTAAACCAGAAACCATCAATTCTTATTGTAAACAAGGGGACGAAGTCAAGAAATTAGAAGGAATTTTCTTAATAAAAGAAAATAACTGCAAAATTGAATTTCAAAACAAAAAATTATCATTCAAAGAAGGCACATTTGGCAAACCAATCATCATAGAAAACTTCAAAATTAATTTAAACACAAGCCAAGTATCCAAAATGTCCATAAATTTAAAAACAATTGAAGAACTCCAACAACCAAATAGCAATTACGAAGAGATCAACGATTACACCAGCAACAACAATATAAATTACTCAGTCATCGTCTTGTACGCCATTTTACTAATATTTGCAATTAGTTTGTTTACAGTATGGTTACAGAAAAAACTAAAACCCAAATCGAACCAAAATCAAGATATCGAACTTCGGCCATCAACCTGCCAATCATCATCATGGAGATTGCCAGAAGATGCCCAAATCTAAGGGGGGAGGAGTTACATCACCCTTTCCCATAAAACTTATATATATATTATATATATATATATATATATATATATATACAACTTACTATCATTGAAGCGTCCTTATATTGACAATTTTCCATCAACCGAGCGTCCGGCTTCAATGAAGCGTCCATATATGGACGCTCGATTGGTCACTATGTTAAATTGGCTCCTAGGACCATCTAGTAGTCATATTTAAAAATTTTTGTGGACGCCGAATTGATAGTGAATTATCATTTGCCGTATACATGCCGTATACTTTTAGTTCAGCCGAACGCTCACTCGTGGCGTTGCTGCGCTAGGCGTATAAGTATACTTTCATCCAATCTATCGCCTACCGAGCGTCCTCAAACTGGCAACACCGAAACGTATGTTTTAAAATGTTATGTTCGATATTCTCTTGATATTGGAGTATGAAGCAAAATATCAAAGTACGTTTTTACCTTCCGCTTACCTGTAAAGGAAGGTATTGGAATCATGCAAAAAATCGGGTAGTGAGTTTTTAGTGGATGAGCACGAATTAGGGTCCTTACAACTCAGTTTTGATAGTTTCCCGATGATGTCTGTATGTATGTGTGTGTGTATGTGTGTGTGTATGTGTGTGTGTGTATGTGTGTGGGTATGTATGTGGTCAAGGGGTGTTAGTCGCATAACTCAAATACGAATTACCCAAAAAATTTCATATTTGGTATTTTACAATTGTATACGAATAGGAAGTGCTCATTAGATTTTGGTTCAAATATTTTCACCGAAAGTGATATTTTTTGAAGATTAAAAATATTAAGTGTCAAAAATGTCTATAAATTTGGATAAATATAGTATTTATTTGTAATAAGAATAAGAGGAAAAGTTATTTGCAATTTACGTTATAAAATTTTTTTGTCTTTATCTGGTAGCATTAAAGAACTGCAGTAAAATTTAAAAAATAAATTTATCAAATAAAACGTTGAAAACTTGTAATCCATGTTCGGTTGATTTTTGTTTCTGCATAAAAAATATTGACAGATGAGACGGGTGACAAGTTGGCATACTAACGCTATATAAGGCATAAGTAAGCTATTAAATGTAGTAACTGAACGGAGGATTGCTTCAACACAGAAGAGTTTTCGTGTGAATGGATCTTTTGATTCAGGTGATACTAATTTCTGTGTTTGAATATTTTAGATTTTTATTTGTATATTTTAAATGGGCACCGGATTGTATGTATACATTTCTGTTTAAAGTCTAGATATGGCGGAAGGTTGTGTGATGGCCACGTCAGATTTTTTTTGTTTCGACTTCGTGGTTCTGGTTATCAAGAACTTATATACTTATAACAACCTTTTTTTCGTCACACGTGAACGCGAAGCACGCCGTTATTCCCTGTGTAAACTAAAGGGAGCAAACCACGCTTTTGCTCCCTAGGAGACAAAAACGTGTTTTTCTTCTTCTAAACTGGAAGTGTCGGCGTGCTTCGCGTGCATTAAATAAAAAAAGATTTTTTAAATCGAGTCATAAATTATGTTCAAATTTGTTTGAACTATTAGGGGGGAGAGTTCCGATTCTCATGAAATTATGCACGCAGGTCTCTTTTAACTGAAGTCAGATTTCAAAGTACTTATGTTTAAATTCGATCATAAGGGGTGCGGATTATAAATCTATAGAATCTTGACCATTTGTTCGATTCTCTAGAAATTTTGCAGGCTGGACTCTTTTTTACTATAGTCAGATTTTTAGGTATATTTGAAATTTATAGGGCTATTATTGGGGGTAATCTCTATAGATCTAGACTGTCTGTCCGATTCTCACGAAATTTTGCATGCGCGTCTTTCTTGACTAGTCAGATTTCAAAGTATGTTTAAATTCGATCGAATCATTATAGGGAAAGACGAGGCATTAAACTAAAAAAATCGCTTTACAGTCGTATTTTTTTTTTTGAACGAAACTCGGTAATATGTAGCAATTAACTAAAGTAAGAAAGATAGTTTTTATTTATCGGGTTATAAATTATATTTAAATTGAGGTATGAGGGTTAACCTCTAGATCTAGACCGTTTGTCCGATTTTCACATAATTTTACAAGCAGATATCTTTTGAAAAGAGCCTGATTTTAAGGTATGTGTGGTGTGACTTTGTTCGGGTCCAAAGAGGTGGGGGTTAAATTCAACAATCACTCAAATGACCGTAATAATTGTTTTTTTGCAACAATCCTCGGTATATACCATTGAAATAAAATTGAAATACTACCAGAAAAATTATCGACATAACTACGAGACTACGACTACTTATGGTATTAAAAGTGAGAGTCTTTTTTTAAAATTTGGTCATACATAATGTTTTATTCGATCGGACTATTATGGGGGTAGGGGTTAAATATCTATATCTAGAAGGTTTGTCCGATCTTTATGAAATTGAAATCAATTGTATTGCTCTGGCAGCAAATAAAGAAATAGTTAATTAATTAAACCTTATTTAGTAAATAGATAATAGATATTTATGTAACAAGCAAGGAAACGAGGCGTGGCCGAGTTCTGTAAACACATAAGTAAGGTGACTACCGAGATTTCTTACTTGTTGCATTATATACTTTAATATAGAATAAATGGAATTTTTGTTTGAAATTATCAAATTTTGTCATTTAATGTCTTACAAATTATGACATGAAACTAAAACATCCAAATTAGGTTATCTACTAACCACATTTTTATTCGAATGTTTTTTAAATTTAAACAGCATAAAATATGCGATTGCAAGTTAAAATCATTTTATATTGAAGTTTCTTTACAATGTGATCTATAAATTTTTTAAATAAATGTAGTTTTATATGTGTACTTTTTATTTTAAAAAAAAGAGTAAAATAAAAACCATTGCATGAAGTAATTAAATTAATTTCCTAGCGCAAATTTGAGAAATAAATTGTCTATAACCAAACGAAAGTAAGAAAATAATATTTACCTATTTTTAAAAACTCAATAAACACTGCTTGATATAAGTAGGTACTGTAATGTCCTAATGTCATTTGATTAATTTTCTATTATTTTTCTGTATAATGAGTAGTAGATTTTAAATAGGTAAATTACAGTCGAGTCAAGCATTATTTTTCTTCCAAATAAAATTTCTGTCAGAAATTTCTATCAGATCACAGACAATTTCACCGATTTTCAATATATTTTTATTATACTTGGTTATAAGCATACAAATCCAACTTAAAATATGGACTGAATAATCAATTAACGTACTATCTGAAAACAAAATGTAAGTGATTTATTCCACATATAACTTTGTCATATTTATTCAACTTGTCGATAACTCCGTCTTTTCATTTCAAATCCCCAATATAACGCGCGAAGTAACATTGTTCAGTCGCGGCAACACTGTCGGACGCTTGATAATCGATGAATTGTAATAATCCGTATATTCCGGACGCTTCAAAGATGATAGTTTGAACGGACGCTTCAATGATTATGAATTGGGAATATACACCAACCGGACGCTCTATTCAGGTTTTTTGAACGGACGCTCTGTTGATAGTGAGATGTATATATATATATATATATATATATATATATATATATATATATATATATATATATATATATATATATTTATATTATATATATATATATATATATATATATATATATATATATATATATATATATATATATATATTTATATTTATATATATATATATATATATATATATACCGGCCGCTATACACGCCATTCCCATCCTTTTACGACCTCTGCTCGCTTCACAATTCTCTATTGAAACTGGGGAGGTTGTTTTCCCCATCCTGTATAATAAACCCTATTTGTAAAATGACTTATAGAAAATGCAAAAAATATGAATATGTTTCTAAAGTAACACCTGATTAAACACAATCAATACAAATATAACTAACATTTAGCAATGTATTAAAGCGTCAAATATAAAATTTGGTTGTTAAATGTTTGTAACTTTTTGAGTTATAGTGCCTGGAAAAAATGTTACATACAACCTAACACAGACATCATCTCGAAAATACTTTATTCGTATTCTATGGATCCTAAAACGTGCTCATCCGCACTTAAAAGTCATACTCGAAAATTTTAGCCATCCCAATACCACCTTTATAGAATATAAGGAGAGGGGGGGGGGAGCAAATCAGTATTTCGATATTACATTTAGTTCAGCCTGTACATTACTTAGAAAAACTATAAATCGATTTTTACCTTGTATTATTCATCGCGGGGCCTTGCATTTTTTCCAGGATTCAATGAGGTCCTTAGACACACACTACACATAGTTTTCTAAATGTATATCGCGAATTAACTACAGATTTTAGTAAATAAAGCACTACGAAATCGCCACGCGTTGATTGTTACATCACTGATACTATTTTGTTCTTACAGTTTTGTTTTGCACATTCTTCATATAGTCCAGTAGCCAGCAACACTTCTGTATGCAAATCATTGCAGGGAGGAAAATGTTGCTGGATTAATTACTTGGGTGTCTAAGAAGCCAGAAAAATTTGGATGATTACCCCCCACCCCCTCGCTTGCGCGCTATGACGTAATTCGAAATGGAACTCGCATTTCTTCCGTCTTTATTCAAAAACAGTTCAAATTTAATTTTTTTAAATAAATACTATGCAGCATAACATTCCTTGCAATAAAGATTTTAATTGTATTCTTCATATAGAACAAAACAGAAGTAACTAGAAAAGTTATGTGAACCAACTTAGTCCGGCAGCCAAACAGGGATTTTTGATGGAATCGTGTTTTGATTAAAATATTAAGTTTTTTTTAGTGTTGGTATTTCATGTTTAAGGTATGTAGATTCATAAAATTGCAGGTACCCACGCAGTACCTTTGGGCAACCCTCAGAATTTAAGATGGCGGCCATCCCTGTATTAAATATTTGGGTACCGTCCAAATTTGTGCTTATTTTGTCATAAATATAAGTTTCTCGTATATTTATATTAATACATGAGACCCCCCTCATAAAAAGTGGAGCCACCCCCTGAGGCCGTGCAGTGCAGGAGCCGTGTATTGCTTGTTGCATATCAATATTTTTGGATTTTTGCATTTATCTTGTAAATGGTTAATGATACGAGGAAAACTACATTAATTAATTATAGAGTACTAAAATTCCTATAGAAAACGTTATTAGCAATATTCGTGTAAGTGGCACAGATTTCGAGAAAATCGTGAAAATGTATTTCAAACATTTCAATCATTTAAAAATAAGTCGAAATTTTGTCTCCTCACAAAAACTGCTGTTATTTATTAACGGATAAAAATATCAACCTCACGGTTTCTTGCACTGAATTCTATGAACATTTTTATATAAAGTACATTATTTTAAATACGTTTTAGGGCATTATTTAAGCAAAAATTTTAATATTTTTCCAAGAGAAAGTTAAGAAAATCTACCTCAATTTTTTTGCATTAAATTCTACGAACATTTCTCTATTGGATACATTATATTTATAAAACTTGCCATGGACGTACGCAGTACAGATCGGGAAGGAAAACATTTGTGTACAATAGATATCGCGACCGTTGCTATTAATAATGGGGAAAATCTTAAAATTACGGTCCTCGGAATTTTTTATAAAATGTATCTTATAGAAAAACGTTTGTAGAATTGAATGCATGAGACCGGAAGTCGATATTATTATCCGTTTAGAAGTTACAGTTCATTAAACACAATGAATACGATTTTTTTTAATTTCACAGTTTTCCCTCGGAAAAAATCTTAAAATTTTAGCTACCCTAAGGCCCTAGTAAAATTTTAGTATAATGTATCTTATAGAAAAATGAACGTAGAAGTGAATGCAAGAAACCGGTAGTCGATATCATTATGCGTTTGGCAGTTACAGTTAATTAAACACAATGTATACGAAAATTATAAAAATTTCAGTTTTCTTTCGGAGAAAGTCTTAAAATTTTAGCTACACTGAAGGCCCTAGTAAATTTTTAATACAATGTATCTTATAGTAAAATGTACGTAGAATTGAATGCAAGAAACAGGAAGACGATATCATTATCCTTTTGGAAGTTACAGTTCATTAAACACAAAAAATACGAAAAAAGCTGAAATTTATTAACTTTCTCTCGGGAAAAATCTTAAAATTTTAGCTACTCTAAGGCCCTAGTAAATTTTTAATATAATGTATCTTATTGAAAAATGTACCTACGTAGAATTGAATGCAGGAAACCGGAAGTCGATATCATTATCTGTTTGGAAGTTACCAGTTCATTAAACATAATGAACATGAAAATTTTTTAAATTTCACAGTTTTTACTCGGAGAAAATCTTAAAATTTTAGTTAAATTGAAGCCTTCGTAAATTTCTAATATAATGTATCTTATAGAGAAATGTACGTAGAATTGAATTCAAAAAACCGAAAGTCTTTTATTTTAAAAAGTTTAAAAAATATGTACTGATTATGCATAAAAACGGGAGAAATGTAAATTATAATTTCGAATTACGTCATAGCGCGCAAGCGTGGGGGTGGGGGGCAATCACCCAAATTTTTTTTACTTCTCATACACCTAAGTAATTAATTCAGCAACATTTTTCTTCCTGCAATGACTTGCATACAGAAGTGTTGCTGGCGACAGGACTAATAGAGATGACGCCAGTTTCGATTCATATTTGAATATTTAAATGGTAATTTATATTTCTTATTTATTTAGATAATGTAAATTTGGAAACTAAGTAATTAATGATAATGAATGAAATGAAAATGCTTTATTAGTGCTTTGTATTTGGGGTTGCAAATATTTCAGGATTTGTTAAAATTGGTTGTATATTTCATTTTAACAAGATACTAAAATACAGTCTATGAAAGTTTAACAAATTCAGATGAGTTATTATTATTATATTATATAGTATACTGCCCTCTTTAGGAAGAATGTCCTATCTGCAAATTTTCAGATTTTTGTAATCTGCATAAATTATTACAAATATACCAAAATAGAATGTCCAGCTGCCCTAAGAAAAGGTAGGATTTATGGTTATTATAAAGCAATTTTAATAGTAAAAATCCGCATAGATGTTTCCACACAAATTTTTATATAAAATAATAGCTAAAACAAAATTTTTGCAGATAGGACCTTTTTCCTACGGACGGCAGTATATCAAGGGCATACTAAGAGAGAGATCCAGCCTTACACTGAAAGGTAGATAGGCTTTAGGATTAAGTAAGTAAGTATTATTATTATAAAAATCAATAAAAATGCTCCAAAATAATTTTTGTAATCAAGATCGTTTGTTGTAATTAAAGTAAAAATAGTTTTTCGAGGGTAAAAGTGTATTTGTTCTTCAAAACGTCCTTAATCATATTGTCTGTGGCTGTCAAAGTGTATAGACGTGTTTCTGCGTTATTCCTTCTGTCTGCTTTTAAAATGCCTCCTAAGTTAAGATCTACTGGTGAAAATATCCCTGTCGATATCAGTGTTCTAGTTAAAAGTGCTCTGGATAGTGTTCTTGGTGATTTCACTATTAAGTTTGAAGCAGCTTTGTTTGATTTAAAGTCTGAAATTAAGTCTCTTAAGGCAGAGCTAGCAAGTTTTAAATCCACTGTAAGCAAACAGAGTGATATAATTAACGTAAGTGAATCAAAACCTTCACAAGGCATAAACACTAATGTGGTAAACATATAATATTCTAATAAAATAGTGCAACATGAATCCGCTAGTGGGCCAATAAACCCAATTGTTCAAGTGAATAAATCATCTGTTTCTTCTAACTCAAAAAGTTCGTTGAACTCAGCAAACACTACTAAAACAGTAATTAAGCAAGTACCAACAACCAAATCAGCTGGTACCGATGATTCTGCCAGTGCTAAGGTCCAGAAGCCGAGCGCTCGACATCAACAACGCGCATTTGGAACGGCACAGGGTGGTACTGCGTGTAAATTGATCGGTGCTCCAAGGTACTCTTACATACAGTAGAATCGGGGAGACAGCCGAGGTACGTCATCATTTGGTGAAAAACTTTATAATATTAAAGTAACTGAAACGAAAACAAAAATTGTACCAAATGTACACAAAAATTAATAATGAGTTTTATAAATATGCCTACGTGTTATATTATCATTAAATCAATATAAAATAGTTTATATATGTATTTAAATTACCGTATATGAATCCATCAATTTTATTTTTTTTTCTTCGAGTGGTAACACTGAATTATAGTACGTTTATATGCTTGGTTTACTTTGTGGTTTCTGATTTTCTTTTGGCTTCTTTTTTACCAGTTTGGTTTATATCACTTTTTTCTTAAATCTGTCTTTTTCAAAACAACATTTCGTGATTGTTGCAACATTGTTGCAACATGCACATCATATTACATTACGATTCAAAGAACGAATGTAAACATGTTCACAGCTGACGTCACATAATTTAGTTACATTTTTTGATGACGTACCTCGGCTGTCTCCCCGATTCTACTGTACATATTAGCCGTGTTGAAAACAAAGAGGCGTCTACGACTGATATTGTCGACCACTTACGATCCAAAGGTAGGAATTCCGATTTTCATTGCGAAAAAATTGAACATGATGGTGATTATGCATCATTCAAACTTCGTGTTCCGTATGATGAACTGTCCAGTCTCATTGACTCAAATCTATGGCCTTCCGGTGTACTCGTGAAAAAATTCTGGTTTAGTAAAAAACAAAACAATCGTAAAAGTGATTTTTTAGATTCAACCGAGGGAATTCGTCGCTTTCGCAAAACCTTCATTGCTACATATTATAAAAATGTTCTCAGCCTTAAAAATAAAACAATCGAATTTTATTGTTCCGTCACGGAATATGAATATGATGTTATCGGTTTAACAGAAACTTGGCTATATCCAGACATTCAAAATTCTGAATTGTTCTCTCTCGAGTGCTACACTGTCTTCAGGAAGGACAGACAATTTGACAGACTTAACCACTTGTGTGTGTGGTTAAGTGCTCCTAGCTTTCAAGAATCACATTAAAGTAGAGCAAATTAACTTAATGAATATACAGAATGAACTACCTTCTTTTGATATGCTAGCGTGTAAATGTTTTTTTGTAAACTTTATTCTTTGCAATTTTATTGTTTATATACCTGCAACACCAGTTATTAGTGATTTAGAAAAACTTAAAGTGTATCTTGAACAGTATTGTATTTATGGTCAAAGAGTTATTATTATGGGTGATTTTAATGTACCTAATTATATTCTAACCGATTCGCTTGATATTCTACGTGACCACTTAGTTAACTTTGAAGCTTTTAATGAGTTAAAACAATGTAACACTGAATTAAATTGCAATGATAGGCTGTTAGATTTAATTTTTACGAATGTGCAATGTAACTTCTTTCGTGATAATGTACCTTTTGTTAAAGTTGACTTATATCACCCACCATTGTCATTTGATTTAGCTTTGTATAATAATACGTTTGAGAAATTTACTTGCAATGTGGAAACAAAATCATATAACTTTAAAAAAGCTAATTTTTTGTTACTTTATAATGCTTTACTAAATTGTGATTGGTCATCATTGTTCGATTGTGTCAATGTAAATGATGTTTGTGAAAATTTTTACGAAATATTATATTCACTTTTTGATATGTATGTTCCAACACACAAAATTCGTAAAAAGAAATATCCACCATGGTTTACACGTGACATCATCAAAAATATTAAACTTAAATCAAAATATTATGTTAAATTTAAAAAAACAAATTCGGATTATTTCTTGTCTAAATACAAACACACAAAATGTTTACTTAAAAACTTAATAAAAACTTCCTATAATAGTTACATTTCTGATATTGAATATTCTGTAATTTCAAATCCGATTTTTTTTGGTCATTTATACGAAATAAAAAGGGTGAATCCAGAATCCCAGGCGTTATGAAACTGCATGATGAGGTACTCGATGACCCTCAGTCAATCTTAGAACATTTCAAGTCTTATTTCAGTAGTGTGTACTCTAGCTCAGTGACTTCCACTGCATATGAACAGACTAATATAAATAGCTTATATATGTCTCATAACGTAATTGTTAATATTAATGAAGACGATTTACGTCAAGCTACTCACAAGCTAAAAAGCTCACATACTGCTGGCTACGATCAAATCCCCAGTTTCTTTGTTAAGGATTGCGCTGTAGCTTTGATTGATCCATTGCTATACATATTTAATAAATCGATTGCAGATAATACTTTTCCCGATGTTTGGAAGCTTCCTAAAGTCTGCCCAGTCGACAAATCAGGCGACTCGTAACTAATCAGTAACTACAGACCGATCTCAATCTTGAGTAACTTTGCTAAATTTATTTGAAATTATCATTTACAATCAAAATTTTTCTCAAATAAAACAGTACATCAGTCAACATCAGCATGGCTTTATGCCTCAAAGATCAACTAATACTAATTTATGTAGTTTTACACAATATGTCTCAGAAGTTTTAGAATGAAGGGGTCAAGTAGACGTCATCTACACGGACTTTACAAAAGCGTTCGACAAAATTGATCACAGTATTTTATTAGCTAAAATCCGTGATTTTGGTTTTGACGACAAGCTCATACTGTTCTTTGGATCTTATTTGAAAAATCGTTTGCAGTATGTAACTTATAATGGCTATCGCTCTAGCTATTATGTTGCCAAATCAGGTGTACCCCAGGGTTCAAACTTGGGACCTCTTTTATTTTTAATTGTAATAAATGACATCACTGATAATCTAGCATGTAACGTGTTACTCTACGCTGATGATGTTAAAATTTTCATGGAAATGAATAATGTCCGTGATTGTAATACTCTTCAATATGACTTAAACAGTATAACAGATTGGTGTAATCACAACAAATTATCTCTAAATATCGGGAAATGTCACATTATGACTTATACCCGTAAAAAGAGTCCAATTGTTTATGACTATATAATTGATAACAAGGTCCTATCTCGTAATCAAATAACTAAGGATTTAGGAGTATATTTTGATCCTAACTTGGCTTTCACTTATAATTTGAATGAAATCGTAACCTCAGCCAATAAGCTGCTTGGGTTTATTCTTAGAAATAGCAAAGTTTTTTCTAATACAGGAGCTCTGTACATGCTTTATTTCAGCTACATAAGATCAAAGTTAGAATATGCTATACTGATATGGTTACCAACTTATGACACTCATATAATGAAACTTGAAAAGATACAGCGCAAATTCTTGAAGTTTATGTGGTTTAAATGTTATCATGTTTTTCCAGAACAAAATACTGAATATCGGTTACTTTTGGAAACCTTTAACTTGGAGTCTATTGAGTCTAGACTCTAGACACACACAAATTGCACTTAATAATAACTTAACTAAGATAATTCATAATAAAGTTGATTGTCCAGATTTAATAGCTAAACTGCAGTTTCGTGTGCCAAGGAGTTCTTCTCGTTGTACCTCAACTTTTTATCTTCCTGCTTACAATTCTAATGTATTGCTTAAATCACCTATATTTGTTATGTGCAATCTGTACAATAATATTTGTAATGATATAGATATATTTTGTAATTAATTTTTTGTCGATTTTTTGTTATCAATTTTTTGTGCTTTACTTGTTTTGGGTGTATACCTGTTTGAGTAATAAATTATTATTACTGCTGTCAAATATGGTGTCCTTATTATTCAAAGTATAAATACATGATTGAAAAAATACAAAGAAGATTTATCAGATATTGTTGGTTTAGGCAGAATGGAGTTTATAATAATAACTTAGACTACAATTTAGGATTACGCACATTTAACATGTCATTAGAAAACCGGAGAAACGTCATAATTTTTTGTAATCAATTTTTTGTGCTTTACTTGTTTTGGGTGTATACCTGTTTGAGTAATAAATTATTATTATTATTATTAAAAACCCACAATCGAAAATTTTGCCCCGTCACAATATACATATAAGGCGAGAGGTAACAAAAATACACTAATGGTAAGCTGATCATGCCTAATTTAAGTTTGGTTATTAATTAACAAGGAAAAACGTGATCGACTGCTATTACGATGGAACAATGTCCTGTTCACACGAAGATAGTTTTCACTAAAAAGTTTCTTGAAAGTAAAACAAGTGCTTGGAGCTGTCAAAAATAAAAACTGTCAATGCCGGTCATACGGGGAATGTAATTATTTTTCTTAAATATATTTAAGATCACTAGCTTCAATATATTTTAAAGAAATAATTAGTTTCCCCCACAGTAACCCCTTATGACCGTTATTGACAAATATTTTACTTTCAAGAAACTTTTAGTAAAAACTTTCCTCTTGTGAACAGGGCATTAGGAATTTATTTATTTATATAAAATCAACCCTGTGACGCCTCCTTCAATTATCACCTCCACAAAAACAACTGGCAAATGTCACAAAATTCCTAGTTTGTTTTCCCCGCCACAATTTGAACCATGTCCGTTGGACTCGCGCGTACTCTGTTCGCACCGTGAGCTGCAATGGCGCGTACATTGGGCTCGCTGCTTGGGATCTCCAAGCAGACAGAGATGCTGGTGATGACAGTTTTCACACTTTGGGTAAATATGTTCGACATGACACTCTTCGAGTTTGGAAGTAACCTGGATCAAGTGTGGAACGTTCCTTTCGATGTCACGAAGTTCTCAGAGCATACCCAGCATCTGATCAAGATCTTGCTGTCTGGAGTTGTGTTTGTGAGGACGTTTAGTCTACATTTGTACATTGCGTTCTTGATTGCTATGTTCTGGCCATGCAGTTTTGTAAGTTGGTGTATTAACAGGTTAATTTATGTTAGTTAAAGTGTAATCATTGTTAGAATGTGGGTAGGAACTATGCCAAGATTTTTCTGGCTTATAAGAAACCATAGGACAGAGCTATTATGTTGTCAAGCTTTCGATTATAATTGCTATATTTTGGCCCTGCATTTTTGTAAGTCTACATTTTAATTTAAAGTAGGTACGAATTCTTAGCAAGTAAAGTTATTAAATTAGTTCATAAATGCATGACTAAAGCCCTGTTCGCACGAGAATTTTTTGAAGATTCTGAATCCTGTAAATGAAGAATTTTCAAGTTTTTGAAACTAGAAAAAAATTAATTCATGGCTTTGAAGTCTTTTCCAAGACTCATTGAAGATTAAATTTAGCGGCACCGCAATTTAACAGGATATTCTCACTAGAAAGAAGAAAACTTCTTCTTTTCCAGGATTCAGAATCTTGGTAGAATCTTCGTGCGAACAGGGCTTAATAATATTCGAACAATATTTTAATTTACATCCAAATGACAAGTTTACTTACTGCCGTAATTTCCTTACAACAAATAAGTTCTACTACAGCGAATATTATTACAACTTGAATTATTATAAATAGGTAATTAGGAACGTATTCCCTTCCGTGATTAAACATTTTAAAATTACCAAACCAAGAATTAAAAAGCAGCAAGGTTAATTTCAGCATTTTTTGTGTTTGTTTTTCACACAGTAAAAATTTCCTCTGCTTCTGCATTTATACTAATACTAATAATAAAACACAATAGCGTAATAAGTTAAAATTTTACAAGACAATAACGAACCCTTATACAAAAACTTATAAGAAACATATACTAAGTGACTTATTTTACTACTTCTGGTCTGGTACTTGATGTACATAATAAGAGGCATTCAAAGAAATTATTAAGCACCACTCCGGAAAAATTTACCGGTCGTACATGCTAGAAAGTTCTTCGAAGTGCGCAAATTGAGGGACGTCATGGTGACACGTGTCAAAAAAATTAAACGTCACATGACGTTTCCCGATATTGTGCGCACTTGGAATCACATTAAAGCTTCTGGCAGACATGTACAACCGGTAAATTTTTCTGGCGTGGAGCTTAATAATTTTTTTAAATGTTTGATTTAGCGCCCTGTTTGAAATGCAACATTTTCTTGAAGGCACGACTTGAATTAAAACAAAAAGTAATTTCTGGCAAGGGGTAAAATCGGGCACGATTTTATATGACGGCTCTCTAGCTATTACGGATAAGACAATAATATGAATCGAGCGAATATTTGTTTGTGCAGGGTACCCATCCAACTTTAATGCTACCTTGGTTGACAGTAAGCGCAGTTAAGAACATTGGCACTGGTCTGGTTACATTTGGAACTGGCATTTATACATGTGCAGTTTATGGACTTTTACGACCAGCCTGTTTTAAATTTGTTGGATCACAATTACTGGACTTAAGTCCCTCCTTCTACATGTGGATATTGGGACTTAGGTATTTTTATTCTTTATTTTCATATTTAAAAATAAAGAAAACGAACCTGAAATAGCCTATAAGTAGTTTCAAGTGAAGAGTATTTTTTTAGAATGTAGTACCTATATAAAATAAGCTTTATAACGATACCATAGTATCATAGTTTTACTCCAACCATTTCAAAATGGAGCGAATTTTTTTCCAAATATCTAACAATAAAAATCAATTACAAATAAAACATGACAAAATGAAAATAAAATTTTAAAGTACATTTACAACCAATTTGGACCATGCTTCATTTTGACTTAAAGTGGAAATTGTGCCGACTTAAAATTTATATCATTTACAACCACTTCGCTGGTAAAGTGAAAATACGACATGCCATCTGTTGTAACATCATGAATAGTAATTTATTATACAAGACGATAAAGAGATCATTTATCGAAAAGTGAAAGATGTTAGTTCACGAGTGACGAAGGAACGAGTGGGCTAACTTTCACGTGTCGATAAAGACTCTTTATCGTCGTGTACAATATATTATTTTATTTTGTACTTAATGTTAATTTGTGTAAAAATATTCTTATTTTACTTAAATTTTATTTATTTTGTACTTAATGTTAAAAGTAGGCTATATGCGTTCATTTTTTGTAGATAAAGTATTACTTTAACATCGAGGGTAGATAAAATAAAATTTGAGTAGATAAAGTAAAATTTGAGTAGATAAAGTAAAATTTGAGTAGATAAAGTAAAATTTGAGTAGATAAAGTAAAATTTGAGTAGATAAAATGTTATTTTCTTGGTAAAATAAGTATCTGTCATATTGCAAATTTGACGTTTGATAAGAAACAATTTGTCTTGCATCTTGTGTTCAACATAATAACAAATAATTTAATTTACGGTTTCAATTACAAAAAAAATTAATGTAAGTAATACAGTAGTCAGTACCTTTCTTCTTCTACACTATATGAAAATATGAAAACAACACATATGTCAAATTCAAAATCTGTGTTTTGTTTACAAACTGCAGCGCCTCCCATAATCGCAATACGCATGCGAATTCACTCTCGACTTGAAGTGAAAGCTAGCAGCTTGCAAACATTGAGTTGAAGTGCAATTCGGGTCCGAAGTACGCATACTTCAAATTATGGTTGTAAATGCGATAGTTGATTCACGTATGCCTAACTTACAATTTTACGCCAGCTTAAAATTGTGCTGGGATAAAGTTTGGTTGTAAATGTACCTTTTTTCAAAATCGGCATGAAAATCGTCATTTCCAGACTAATTTGCGTCATGAAAGTAAGATTTTCTGACTAGGCATGAAAATTTTATTTTCATGCCTAGTCATTTTTACTTTCAACTTTGTTTACTTGTCATGACAGTCACAGCTCTGATGATTTATGCAAACCTAATTTTTTTTATAATTTTAAGCCGATTTAAAAAAAATAGAATACATCACGCGTCATAAAAATGTCTTTGCTTGACTCGGAGGCTTTGAAGAAATGCTCGGACGCTGCGCATCCTCTCATTCTTCAAACGCCTTTTCATGACTTGTAATGTAATATACAATGACCTATTATAATTTAGACGCCGCATGGCATTGTTGATGTAGAGCTTGTTTTGAAGCCGACACTTACTTGGGTGGAGTAACGGGAGGTAGACCGCGTTGGTAATGCGTGATGCCTAGTTTACTGTAATGTTGTCTTGTTTCTGTTTACATGATGTCATTATGTGACAAGCTTTTCGAAGGTTAGGTTTTAGTATTGTTTTATGTTTTGTGAAACACTTCTTAAATTCTGTTTTGTGTCAAATACTCGTAATATTTTTCAGTAGTTAATAAATGATAGTTACAAATTCTGTATTTAGTTGAATTTAAAACATTATTATGGTTAATCATTGTGCTATGCCAACGTGCCAAGAGTTTTCGGCTTCCAAAAAAGAAAATGTGTCATTTAGTGTGTAAGTTTTTCTGTAGAAATAATAATAATAGATCAGAAAATGCAACTAAAAGTGATTTCAGATATCCAATGAACCAAGCTAGACGAGATCAATGGCTGAAAGCCGTGCAATCTATACAAAAATAATTCTACCAAACATCTTTATTATTTTAATCAAATATAATTTAAGGTTAACATTTGAAATATACAGTGCTCTTGCTAAAATATTATAGTACCTACAAAAGGTAAAAAACGTCATCTTTAGATGTCTCCTTATAACTGTCATTTAAATGTAAAATAATTTATAAAATATTAAATAATACAACAATATGCACAATATTTAACAAAAAATGCGTACATATTATTACATCTCAAAGTGAATTTTGTTGTAGGTTAGAATGATTTCATCTGACAGATACTTTAGAATTATTGTAGTACACGCAACCCGCACTGCAAGCTAGGTCTCAATCAGCCTACTCCGTCTCAGGAAGTGTCGGCTTCACAACAAATGCGACTATGCAGTGTCTAAATTATAATAGGTCATTGGTGATATACTATTACTATCACAATTAATTTTGTTTGCAAGTAAGTAAAAATCCGATGTGGCCAACACATGACCTCTCGCCATACTCTACTATTTTACTAAATGTGTATGAAGGTACTTTACTCACAAATATACCATTGTAGAAGGGAATTCGGGAATTGTAGTTTTTATAATATTTTAAAAGTTTATTATGACCTTATAAATAATAAATAACATTTCACACTTTCCATTCCAATTTGTCAAAAAGTCAAACATTTATATGACATTAACACTCAAATATTTTATTTTTTGTTTCCATAGGTAGGCAGATAAATCAAAATTGCAACAAATTTGTCTTTTTAACTTCTTGTAATTGGAAAATGGTGCTACATAGAAACAACGTTTTGAACATATATTGTAGACAGTAACATTTAGTATATAATGTTATTAAAAAAATTCCTATTAATTCATAAATTTTGAGGATATTCCAGAAAAACTCTTCAGATCTTCAAGAAACTACCACTTCCGGTTGCACGATCAACACCAAAATCTAATCAGATCTAATATAAGGTGTTAGAATATTATATACAAAATTTCAAATTTTTTTATTCAGTGGTATTTGAGTTATCGTACCTCCAACATCCATCCTGACACACACACACACACACACACACACACACACACACACACACACACACACACACACACACACACACACACACACACGCACGCACGCACGCACGCGCACACACACACACACACACACACACACACACACACACACACACACATACACACATACACACACATACACACATACACACATGTTGATATTCATTCAAATCATGATATTGACATTTTTAATTTTGACATTAAAAAACAATAGAATACAGAATAATAATATATTATAAAAAAGAGATAAAAAACTGTCAATTAAAGTATTCAATAAAGTTATATTTATTCAAATTTAATTTATCATAATTAGTAGTCCACATTTCCAATAGGTTATAGTCCAAGAGCCAGAGCCAAAAAAAGTCTCTGAATTTACTAAGTCTAGTTTTTTAATAGTTTATTACAGTGGTTGTGTACACAAACATACTGCGGTCAGTCAAACTAAACGTAGAACAGGCGTCTCAGGTACACTGGCGAAGTTGTCGTTCCTGCGAGGTAACAAAATGAATTTACTAAGGCTGAAAATTGTTATACAAATAGTATATTGCATATAAATGAAAGTTATGACAGTCAGTCATCTAAATGTGGGGACGGAGCATTTTGATGTCAAATTTGACTGGGCTATTATTTTTTGAACATACCTTGCGGCCGACTGACCAGCTCTATCCCCACATTTAGCTGACTGACTGTCATAACTTTCATTTATATGCAATATACTATTTGTATAACAATTTTCAGCCTTAGTAAATTCATTTTTTTACCTCGCAGGAACGACAACTTCGACAGCGTACCTGAGACGCCTGTTCTACGTTTAGCTTGACTGACCGCAGTATGTTTGTGTACACAACCACTGTAATAAACTATAAAAAAACTAGGCTTAGTAAATTCAGAAACTTTTTTTGGCTCTGGCTCTCCGTCTATTATGGGCCCTCACTTGTGATAATATTATTTTGATAAATATTTAAGGAAATCATTTTAAAAGTGAATTTTGTCTGTGTGATTAAAGGCAAGTCAATTATCAGAATGGCATCAGAATCAAGGTACTCAATTGCTAAGTTAAATGGAAATAATTATTTCAATTGGAGGTACAAAATGCAGATGTTTCTAATTGAAAAAGGAGGTTGGAATGCAATATCTGATACAAAACCAAATCCAGTTAGGTACATCAAATTGGACTGAAAATGATCAAAAAGCACATTCAACGATTGCGTTGAATGTTGAAGATGATCAAATTCAACACAAGAAATTGTCAGACAGCTAAAGATGCATGGTACAAACTAAAGGATTTTCATGAAAAGACACACCAAACAATCGAGTACATATTTTAAGACAATTAATGACTCAGAAACTCGAAGAGGGAGGTGACGTTGAAGCGCATGTCAATAAAATGAATGAATTATTTCAGAGACTATTGGCACTCGGCGATGATTTGAAACCGGAACTAATTTTAAGTGCAACTTTACTTAGTTCGTTGTCTCAAAGTTATGATGGATTGATCATAGCACTAGAGGCTCGTAATGAGGATTTGACAACAAATTTTGTTTGTTCAATGATAATTGCTGAATACAAACGACGTATGGACAGACAAGTAATTAAAGATGAAATGGCACTAAAAGTTGGTGTTAATTTTTTAAAATTTGAAATTTCATGTTATTTTTGTAAAAATAAAGGGCATTATAAGAAAAATTGCATGAAATATAAAGAATGGCGGAAAAAGAAAGAAGAATCTCAAAGTCATAATGCAAATTTGACTGAAAACAGTAGAATCGATGAAGCGTTTTTATTTCTAACATCGTTTCCGAACGATGATTGGATTGTAGATTCTGGTGCAACTTGTCACATAGTTGGGCAGCGTGAAAAATTCACTGAACTTAATGAAGAACACCGTGAAAAAGTATATATAGCGAATGGTCAAGCGCTTACAGCAGTTGGAAAAGGAACAGTTTGTGTCAATTTTATAAACAAATTTGGTCACGTAAAATTCGTGAGGATACAGGATGTGTTGTATGTTCCTAATATTCAAGGAAATTTAATTTCTGTAAAACGTTTAGCTAACAAGGGATACACAGTGCATTTTACTAGTTCACAATGTGAAATTATGAAAGGTCAAATCCAAAGGTCAAACAATCGTACTATGAAGGTGTTAGATCTGATAAATTCGGATATTTGCGGACCCATGCAAACGGTAACACCATCAGGTAAAAGATATGTACTCACTTTTATCGATGATTTTTCTAAATATACTGTAATTTATTTACTTCAAAATAAATCAGAAGCTTTTGGAAAATTCATGGAATATGTAGAATTATGTAAAACAATGTTTAGCAGAAAACCAAAACAAATTCGTACAGATAGAGGAGGAGAGTACATGGGTATTGAATTTATCAAATATTTGGATAATCAGGGTATTCAATATCAAAGAACAGCGCCATACAGTCCACAACAAAATGGTGTTTCAGAGAGAAAGAACCGTACTCTCATAGAAATGGCAAGGTGCATGATATTGGAGGCTAAATTAGAGAATAAATTTTGGGGTGAAGCAGTTACAATGGCTAATTACATACAGAATCACTTACCAGCAAGAGAGCTCATAAAAACCCCTTTTGAAAGTTGGTTTGGTACTAAACCCAATATTAAATATTTTAAGCACTTTGGATCAAAATGTTGTGTATGGTTGTAAATGGGTTTACAAGATTAAAACTGATGGGGATGGAAAAGTTCATCAATTTAAGGCACGATTAGTAGCGCAAGGCTTCTCTCAAAAATTTGGTACAGATTATGATGCAGTATTTGCACCTCTGGTAAGACAAGTAACATTTAGAATTTTACTCACCATTGCGGCAAAAGAGAAAATGAAAGTAATACATCTTGACGCAAAAACTGCGTTTCTAAACGGAAAATTTACTGAAACAATTTATATGAAGCAGCCACCAGGTTTTGTTAATGATGAAAAGTTGCAATTCATGAATTACTAATCAGCAATGGATATATACAGAGCACAAATGATCCATGTTTATATATATTCGCTGTCGTAGATAAATTTAGCTTTTTATTAATTTATGTAGATGACTTGATTGTAGCAAGCAAACATGTTGATCTCTTAATTGCATGTGAAAAAATCTTGAATTCTAAATTTAAGATCAAGAACCTTGGTGACATTAAGAATTACCTAGGATTACAAATCAACAGAGATTCAAATGAAAATTTTATGATAAATCAAACAACATAATATTACAAAAATTGTTGCTTATTTTGGTTTATCTGATGCAAAATTATCTGACGTACCGATAAGTGTATCATATGGAAAAGGAAGCGATTCAGAATTGTTACTTAGTAATGAAAATTATCAACAATTAATAGGATGTCTGTTGTATATTGCTGTCAATACAAGACCGGATATATCGGCTAGCGTATCAATTCTAGCACAAAAGGTGTCTAATCCAACTAGAGAAGATTGGAATGAATTGAAGCGAGTTGTGAAGTACCGAAAAGGTACTGCAAATTTATCATTATTTCTTGGTGGCATAAGTGATAAATTTGAATTAATTGGTTTTGTTGATGCTAATTGGGCAGAAAGTAAATTAGATAGAAAATCCAATAGTGGATATATTTTTAAACTCTTCGAAGGCGCAATAAGTTGGAGCTGCAAGAGACAAACATGTGTAGCTCTCTCTTCAACTGAGGTCGAATTTATCGCGTTATCAGAAGCGTGCAAGGAAGCAATTTGGATTCAACGTATACTAGAAGATTTTAATGAACAACAGAATGATCCAGTTACTATTTTTGAAGATAACCAGAGCTGTTTTAAACTCATCAAAGAAGAAAAACTGTCTAATCGTTCAAAGCATATAGATACAAAATATCATTTTGTCAAAGACTACGTCGAAAAGAAAATGGTTAACTCCATTTATTGTCCAACCGAGGGAATGATTGCAGATATTTTGACGAAGCCACTGCCAGCAAGCCGAATAAAGCTGTTAAGGAAACAATGTGGTTTGTTGTGATTTGAATGAGAAGGATAGTCCAGGAGCCAGGGTCCATTTTTGCACTTGATTACTATCAAGCTAATTTTCAGTGAGTAGCTTCATTTTGATGAGACGCCCAACAATTTCCTGTACGAAAACTCGATTGTGGTAGGTAATAGGGGTAGCAGGGATAAAATATGTTGATTTGATGATTCTCAAAAATTTATTACTAACTGGGCTTTTTTTGTTAAATCTGGTGATAATTATCTAAATTATTCGAAAAAATATTTGTCCTACAAAATATATGGTTTGATCAAAGAGTCCCCTCCTTCCAACATGTATCGATAACAGGGCATAAAAAATGATTACTAACCAGCTGTTTTTTTTTTTTACTTAGTTCATATTTATATAATAATTTAACAGTCAGATTGTCCTACAAATTGCGTGGTACGTTATCCCGATCCTACGCTCAGAAATTGTTAATACCACAAGACCATTTTTCTCATTACTAACTGTAGGATAAAAATATAACATAATAGGTTAGTGTGTTCTCTTCCCAAATGAAAAAATGTCCTACAAGAAAACAGGTATGTATCACGAGTCCAACAAGAATTGTCATTTTTTCGTTTTCCTATTTGTAACATAAGATACAGTGAAAATATCTTTTTTTTAAATTTATATAACTTTATTTTTTAGTAAACTAGGTACAAAAATGTGTGTATTTACATATAAAAAAAATAATACTCATCTGATAAATCTTCATAACATAACAATCACACATCGTTGACGTCTATGGTAGTTGCGATTTATATAGTAATTATTTTTACATCAAGGATCTGTACTACTACTTTTGAGCGTAGGACCGGGATAACGTACCACGCAATTTGTAGGACAATGTGACTGTTAAATTATATAAATATTAATTAAGTTAAAAAATAAAAATCAGCTGGTTAGTAATCATTTTTAATGACTTCGTTATCGATACATATTGGAAGGAGGACTCTTTGATCCAACGAGCATAGAATATTTATAGAGCTGACAATAGACCATGGGCCACCAATATGAAACCCCCCCCCCCCCCGTGGGAATTTATGACTTATACTTTTTTTTGTTGGTATTATCTACCAGATAAAGAATTCAGTTGTTTGCCTTTTTTAAATTACAGCATATTCCGGAAAATAAAGAAAAACAAATGAAAATTGCAAAATTTCAGAATTTTAAATATTTGTTTGTGTATTTCGGCTTATAAAAAACTCTTCAAAAAAAACAGTACAATGTATCTTACATAAAAATGTCTGAGGAATTCAATGCCGCAAACCGGAAGTCGATATCTTTATCCGTTCAGAAACTATAATTGATTAAACTCAAGAAAAATTCTAAAATAAATAAAATAAGAATTCTAAAATTTTATAATTTTCTTTTGGAGAAAATCATTAAATTTCGGCTTATAAAAGGCCCTTTAAAAAAAATAGTACTATGTATCTTACATAAAAGTGCCTGAGGAATACAATGCCGCAAACCGGAAGTCAATATCTTTATCCGTTCAGAAACTAGAATTGATTAAACACAAGGAACTATAAGAATTCTAAAATTTTATATTTTTCTCTTGGAGAAAATCATTAAATTTCGGCTTATCAAAGGCCTTTCAAAAAAATAGTACAATGTATCTTACATAAAAATACCTGAGGAATCCAGTGCCGCAAACCGGAAGTCGATATCTTAATCCGTTCAGAAACTAGAATTGATTAAACACAAGGAACTATAAGAATTCTAAAATTTTATATTTTTCTCTTGGAGAAAATCATTAAATTTCGGCTTATCAAAGGCCTATCAAAAAAAATTGTACAATGTATCTTACATAAAAATACCTGAGAAATCCAATGCCGCAAACCGGAAGTCAATATCTTTATCCGTTCAGAAACTAGAATTGATTAAACACAAAAAATATTTAAAATTTTGAAATTTTGCTATTTTTACTAGAAAATAATAATTAAATTTTGGGTTATCGAGAGCCGTACAAAAAATTTAGTATAATGTATTTTACGTAAAATTTAATAAGGAATCCAACGCCGCAAACCGCAAGTCGATATCTTGATCCGTTCAGAAATTAACGTTGATTAAACACAAGAAACTTTTAAAATTGTAAAATTTTACAATTTTCTCTCGGAGAAAAT
>OX384031.1:29738144-29858144 GCA_947534325.1 Agonum fuliginosum | reverse complement strand
TTATATAAAAATTCAAAGTTCCCTTAATCAGTGTCCATACTAGTGCTCGCTATATCTTCCACAGAAATGAATGTCGATCTTCCTGTGTACTCCATGGAAGCCCAAAGGAAACAAAGAAACGTTACCAACATTTCCAACTCAATTCTAAAGAGTGAATCCCCTATTTTCCTTTTAACCAAGACATCAATGTACACTCCTAGCATCAAACCAGTGCGGCCAACCAAAAGCGAACTAAAGTCCCCTAAAGATTTTCTTAAACTCAAATCACCATCAGATTTTATGCAATCCGTACCAGAGAGCGAGCTATTTTTGAATAATTACAACACTCAGGAGGAGAAGAAATCTGATGTTTTTGTGCCAAACTTAAACGACAGTTTTACATCAGCTTTGGCTTTTGATGGAAGTTGGTTAAATATAGAAGAAAAAGAATCCTTTTCTAGTAAATATGAAATATTTGACATTGCATCTAACCCAGAAGAATTATTTCAACCTATAATTAAAGATTTAACCTCTAAGGAAGCAAAGATATCGTCTGAAGAGGTACTTAAACAAACAGATTATGTAGAAATAGAGCAATCAGCCATTATTCCTTCAGGAAATCGAGAGCTTAATTTCATTTCCATAAAAGAGTCTCACGAAATAGGCTGTCAGGTTTCAACTTTAAGTAAAAGAATCCTAGAAGCCCCTCCGAAAGAAATGTCAGAACAATTATCAATAATATCACCCAAACGATCAAGGACAATATTAATTCAACCTCCTTCCCAAAAAACAGGTAGGTGTTCTAAAAGAGGACTGTCTTCAAGCAGCAAGAGGAGCTGTTCTTCAAGTTCAAGAGAGCCTTCCTACCTAGGTTTATATTTAAGCAAGTTGGAATTAGGCAAATCTGATAACACTTTTGCTATGGATAAGTTTGGGGTGGTAAGCAGTAATAAATTTGATGATAATACAGAAATAGATAATGCTCAATATACGCCGGTAGGATCTGACCAGAATTTATTCTTAAAAATTCCCAAGAAAACGTTCAAATTTAACTTTACTCACTAGAAAATTATGTTTATAAAATTATTTAATTATATTTTTATGTATATTTTTATCATTTAAATATACACAATTTACCTATACAATGAAAAATACAGATTAACATAATGCCCTGTTTACACGAGAAAAGTTTTTACTAAAAAGTTTCTTCTTTCTCAAGTACTATACCCGGTTCCAAATAAGAGTATAGTAGATAGCGCTGCGGAGCCAGCCCGTTTTACACACATTAAATAGAAATTTAAACGTAGCGCGGTATTTTTGAAATAGTGTTATGTTCCGCAAGTCACGCGTTACTGACGTTAATCAACGACTCACTTTTTCAACAATACCAGCTGTTACTACTACGGCGTTCGACAGCTAAATGATGCGCGCATATCACAAATTTTTCGCTGATGTAAACTTGGTTTCCGGCTAGACCAATCAGAACGCTCAAATCGTAGGCCCAATCTTGCCCCATACTATATTCTTATTTGGAACAGACCATAGGAGCTCTGTCATTTAATAATCTGTCAATATCGATCATACAGGGAAACCGTGGAGGAAACTAATTATTTCTTTAAAATATATTAAAGCTAGTGATCTTAAATAATATATTTAATAAAAATAATTACATTCCCCTTATGAACAGCATTGACATTTTTTATTTATGGCAGCTCATAGCACTTGTTTTACTTTCAAGAAACTTTTTAGTGAAATCTTTCCTCGTGTGATCAGGGCTTAATGATTATCAATTAAAATACTGATCTAAAATTATACTCAATTAATTATAAAAGAAAGTAATTTAATGAAAAACTATACCTTTTCAACTTCAAATTGGGACGAAACAATACTTTCATATTGGGAATAAACAATTATAAATTGAGACTAAACAATTTCAAATTTAGACTTAACAATATCAAATTTGTATTTGTTTATTCCTAATTTGAAATTGTTTATTCCCAATATGGAAATGTTTAGTCACAATTTGAAGTTGTTTCGTACCAATTTGAAGTTGAAAAGGTATAGTGCTAACGTTTAGATGTGCTGAATACAGTGCAAAATGTTTCTGTTTATATAGCAAAGATAAGTGTTGTATTTACTGGCATTGTTACCTACCACCAATAACAATGTTGAGAAGTTTTGCCTTAGATAATGTAATATTTTTTATAAAAACAATTTTGCATAAATAAATTGTAGAATTACTAATATAAAATGTCGGAAACAAAGGGTAAACCATATAGCTATTGGACTTCAAAATATTGAAATAACCTTTAGTGTTTTAAATAGAAGGTTTAAGATTTCTGCACAACCACTTGTATAGAAATTTGACGAAATTATGTATTTTTTTAGATGTATTACACAGCAAAATATTTAGTGACTTTTAATTTGGTACCAACATAGAAATTTATGATTTGACATAATCCCCAGTTAAGTGTATATACGAGGGGTCGTTTTTATATTCCCGGATTAGGCATGAAAACAAAAGACTAGAGCAACAAAAAATAGTAATTAACGTTACAAGTCCGGGAATTCGTATTTAACAGTACGAGTGAGACGTTTGAAGACGAGGCGACGAAGGAGCCGAGTCTTGAAACTCGAAACGAGTATTGTTAAAAGAATTCACGGACGAATGTCGTTATGTATTTTATTTCATCCTGTGTCAAATTCCGTTTTAAAGAAACAGTAATATTAATTTCAAAATAATTTACCTAATGCTTCAAATCTAGTAACATTTTCGAAACATAATTAACAACTGCAATTTGGCTATTGTTTAATTGTTATTGCGTTGATTAATTTCTATACCAACACTTTACCGGACAAAGGCCGTTATTTGCGTTTTCCCGGACTCAAACTGTTGACGTAAAGTATTTGAATTTGACACAGGATGAAATAAAAATTATTTTTCAATATAGTTCCCCTGCTTTTGAATACAGGTATAACACCGTTTCAATAACATCTTTAATCCAGTATAAAAATATTCATTTGGTTTTTCCGCAAAATGGCCCTCAATAGCTGCTATAAGATCGTCATTGTCCCTAAATTTTGTCCCCCTTAGTGTTTTTTTGAGATTTGGGAACAAAAAATAGTCACTGGGTGCTAGATCTGGACTAGAAGGCGGATGTTCAATTTCTTCGAAGCCACAATCAGCTACAGCAGCTTTTGAAAGTCTGGACTTGTGCACTGGTGCATTGTCGTGGAGCAACAAGACACCTTGCGTCAGTTTTCCGCGTCTCTTCACTTTAATAGCATCTCTAAGGCGATGCATCAGGTTTGCATAATACTCTAATTGCTAACTGCTAATTGTCGCTTCTTTAGTCTTGCATCCTGCAGTACCAAACACTTGGTTTTTTCAACAACAGCTGAAGTGATCCCGTCAACAGGGCGCCCTGGACGAGGATCATCATCCAGTGATTCTCGACCATGTTTAAACAATTTTGACCACTCGCAAATAGTTGACTTAGAAGGGCAATCATCCCCGTATACAGAGGCGGACTGGTAACGTGTCGGCCCAGTGGGAAATACATTTCGCCGGCCCTGCCGAAACTCTATAAAAAAAGTGTTGAGGTGTTGTTTTCCGAAAAAGAAAAAGCGCCGCATGCGAATTTTTTTTTGGGTTCAAGGTCAATGGCTGTTTCATTAATAGTTTAGTTTTTCCATAGAGAGGAAATTACACACAATTTACCCTCATTTACGTAGTGATGCCGCGAGACGAGAAATTTAAGTATTCTCGTTTTGGTCATTTCTCGGCTGTTCAATTCTCGTCTCGTCTCGCCCCAATTTCTCGAATAAAATTGGTTTCCACCTATTTGAAAAGCTAGATGTGACATTAAAAACTTTTTTGTACATTTCTGTTAAATTTGCACACAATTCTTATTTAGAAAAAAAAAAATATATATATAGGTATATATATATATATATATATATATATATATATATATATATATATATATATATATATATATATATATCAAAACAATAAAATGCAATACGAACAAAGTATAATAAAATATATTTTGACATTTATGAAAAGAATATCAGATATTTTTCAAAGTTTTAATTTCGAGAATTCTCGATAACTATTTCTCATCTCGTTATATTGAATTCTCTTCTCATCTCGAAAATCCGAGACGAGTAATGTATTGGTTCTCGTCTCGTAATTTTGAAACGAGAGCATCACTGCTTTTATGAGTAGAAATTAAAATAAGTAACAAATTAAAAATAAATGTAATGAAAATTGGGAAATTTATTAATTTGCAATTAGTCTAGCGATTTCTTAAAATTTTAAAGAACAAAACCGAGCCGAACAGGCGGTTCTAAATGACTGACCATTCAATACAAACAATGAATACAAAACTTAGTTTCGTTTGTTTATTTGTATACAATGTAGCAAGTAATTGTGAATTTTAATAAAGAAAAACTCCGTATTGGATTGTTTACGTTATTTATAAAAAAAATTATTATCGTTATCCATAATGGGCCCTATCTTGTCGGCAGTCGGCCCAAATTCATCCCGGCCCAGTGGGAAATATCCCACCGGCCCAGTCCGCCTCTGCCCGTATACAGCCAACATTTCTTCAAGAATAATTTTTGGAGCTTTTCCTTGTTTTGTAAGGAATTTTATAACAGCCCGGTATTCGATTTTATTCATTTCGATAGATATACAACGCGCGACGACACAAACTGACAGATAATAAAATTAATAATGTTGCAATTGTTTTGTAAATTGCTATACAAGTTACCAAGGCATATGTGATTAAAAACAGCATAATGAAAAATTGCATCAAAATTCTAAACAGCCCAGTCCGGGAATATAAAAACGACCCCTCGTAGGTATATTTATAAATGAAATTGTTTAATTTGATAAGACAAGAGTAATTACTCTTTTACGTCCTTCTTTATCCAGAACAGTTGGCAACACTAGAAAATTGCAACTTGCGACAAGAAAATTATATTTTCGATGCAATTCCTTTATGCAAAATTTCTTGCTGCAACTTTTGATTTAGACGAATCAATTTGAATTGCACAACAAAACTTGCTACTAAAATCTAAACGGGCTTTACAAAAAATACATTTTTCAATACCTCCGCTGTTCAAATGCATTCAATTCATTCTTGAGCATCGAACAGTACAATTCTCCTCGGGGGATTCTAATATCAAAGGGTATGTTACCAGAGGCTGTCCTCAAGGAGGCGTACTTTCACCTCTTCTGTGGATAACTGTGGTAGATAGTCTTCTAATGGCTGTATCCCACGATAGAAATACAGGAAATTTTAAAATTGCTAATAATGGCAACTGTTTTTATTTTCTATCCCACGAACAAAAGTTGCTTTAAAACTTAGGGAATTTCGTTACTTAAAGTTTCTGCTGTGTAATAAGAAATTTTCTGTTTTAAATGACATTCGACATTTTTTGACGTTTATTAAAATGTGTATTTGAAAAATATCAGTAAATAAATTACAAATACGTCACAATGTAAACATAACATAACCTACCTAAACTAAAAGTTAAAATATTCACTGCACTGTTTTGACATAAGCAACGATTGCTCAGTAATCTAATCTTCGAACTGCTCATGCGCATACGCGAGTTGCTCATAAAATATTGCCGCTACAGAAAAAGTTTAGCTACACAAAGCTAAATTAATTGCCGTTAAAAAGTTGCCTAGCACATTAGGTTCTGTCTCCATTGTAGGCTACCGTTGCAGTTACGGGCAACAAATTGCGGATATATCATACCGTGGGATACAGCCATAAGACTCCTCAACAATAAAGGCAACCATGCCATAGGATACGCAGATGATATCACAATCCTGTTAGACGGAAAATTTGAGAACATACTCGCTAACATAGCAAACAATGCTCTCAAAATAATTGAAATTTCGTGTGGGGAACACTCTCTTTCGGTAAACCCTACTAAAACCGAGATGGGTCTCTTCACAAGAAAACGTAAAGTTGGCATACTTAGCATGCCTAAACTTTTTAATCAGACTCTTTGTTTATCTTCCAGTGTCAAGTTTCTGGGTATTATACTCGACAGCAAACTAAACTGGGGTTTACATCTGATCTTCAAGGTTGAGAAAGCCTGCATAGCTTTCTGGCAATGTCGTAGTGTCATGAGTCAAACTTGGGGCTTAAGCCCGAAGCTTACACTCTGGCTCTACACATCCATTATCAGGCCAATGATTACCTACGGTGCACTTGTCTGGTGGCCCAGAGCCAGACAAGCAGTAGCCATCTCAAAACTGGAACATGTTCAAAGACTGGCATGTCTAGCAACAACAGGCGCCATACGCACCACCCCGACAGCAGCAATGGAAGTCCTTTTATGTCTCCCACCTCTGAATCTTCATATAGAGGAGGTAGCACTGAAGACCGCCTTGCGCCTGTCGCACTCAGACCTATGGCCTAAAATAGGAACGAACAGCAGACATTGCTCCATCTTAAAAGAAGCAACTTCTCATGCCCCCCTTTTACAGATGAGCACCGACTGCATTCTCTCCAAACTCTACTTTGATTAGCCATATCAAATTATTTTAGATTGTCAGGTCTCTTCAACGCCAGACATTCTTATTTTCACTGATGGTTCCAAGAAAGGGACAGGTTCCGGGTCAGGAATTTTTTCAGACCAAATGGATCTGTACATCAGTATACCCCTAGGTGCATACACCACCGTGTTACAGGCGGAAGTTATGGGGATAATGCATAGTGCATTACTAGTCAAAGAGCGTAACGTTCTAAACAAAACTATCAGAATTGCTACAGACAGTAGAGCAGCTCTTCTAAGCCTGAGTGGATGCAAATTTACATCAGGACTTGTCGAACTCTGTCACCTTGCTCTGTCAGACATATCTAGAGACAATGTCGTTGAACTCATATGGGTAAAAGGACATAATGGAAATGAAGGCAATATTTGCGCCGATGAACTAGCCAAACGGGGCTCGTCAGTTCCACCCTGTGGTCCCGAGCCCATGTTACCCTTAGCAAAATCGGTTCTTCATAATATAATTCGAAATATCACATCCGAAAAATTTTCACTCAGCTGGAACACCACCTCTAACTGCAAACAGACGAAAAATCTTACCCCTGAGCCAACTGTCAAATTGGCTAGCTATCTAATAAGACTTTCAAGGAACAACCTTAAATTTCTTGTTGAAATTCGAACGGGACACGGCCGTTTTAAAAAACACATGAACCGTATAAAAATCTCTGATAGTCCCCTTTGTAGAGGCTGTGAAATCGATGAAGAGACCGTGAAGCACATTCTTTGTGAATGCCCCACCTTATCTTGTAAAAGAGGATCCATGCTAGGAGAACTGTGACCTTCCATGGCCACACTTAGCACAATCCCCGCTGCTGACTTGATAGCCTTCTTCCTCAGTGTGGAATGGCTCCAAGATCAGTAGCCCGGAGCTGTGCACCCGGAGGTAGTACAATGGGCCCATTTGAGCCTAAGTACGTGAGAAGTTTACTTCACCCTCCCTCTCACATCCAGACATCCAGACCTGCACCGGAAACGCCACCATATATATATATGGTGGCGTTTCCGGTGCAGGTCTGGATGTCTGGATGTGAGAGGTAGTACAATGGGCCCATTTGAGCCTAAGTACGTGAGAAGTTTACTTCACCCTCCCTCTCACATCCAGACATCCAGACCTGCACCGGAAACGCCACCATATATATATATATATATATATATATATATATATATATATATATATATATATATATATATATATATATATATATATATATATATATATATATATATATATATATATATATACACGGTGTCCCATTTTAATCCGCCACTAGCGATAACTTTGATATAGTGCGGTGAAACAAAAATGTTCCAAATAAATAGTTAAGGGTTATGAGGGGGACATCTGATGCCGTCGACCTTTTTCCCCCCAGACCCCCTGGAGGGCGGGAACGGGGGGCAACTTTAAAATTTTAAATGGAAACCCCTATTTTTTATTGCAGATTCGGATAAAGCGTTAAAAAGTAGGTGAATTTTATTGGGTTTTTTTTTAAATTTTGTTTTTTTTTCGTTTTTTTTTTGGCAAATGCAAATTTTTTTAAATTTTTTTTTCAAATTAAATTGCAAAATTCATAACATAATAAATTGTTATAATTACTTGAAACTCACTCACAACATGATACGTTTGTTTCTTTTCTCGCATCCCACCCTAAAGACTACCACCTAGAACAAAGACTTTCCCACAAAGATAAAAATGCCTGAAAAAAGTGGTTACTCTTATTTTAACATGAAGGTTATCTTTACGGATGCCGTGTCAACAGCAGAATATTCAAATTCCGAATCATGTTACAGCCTAATATTCATTTTCAGAATATTCAAATTCCGAATTTTTTAGGTTTGCACAGAATTATCCAAATTCCGAAGTATGTCACAGCCGAATCATCATTTTCAGAATATTCATAATCCGAAAATTTTAGGTCTGGCCAAAATTATTAAAACTCCGAAATATGTTACAGCCGAATATTCATTTTCAGAATATTCAAATTCCGATATATTAAAATTCCGAAACATACTGCAGCCGAATATTAATTTTCAGAATATTCATATTCCGAAAGTTTTAGGTTTGTACGGAATTATTCAAATTCCGAAATGTTGAAACCGAATATTCATTTTCAGAATGTACATATTCCGAAAGTTTTAGGTTTGTAAAAATTTATTCAAATGCCGAATTACGTTTCAGCCGAATATTCAATTTCCAAAAATGTATAAATTTTTTTGTATTTTTTTCTAATTTTAATAAAATCTTATATCAACGTTTTACTGTCTTTTAATCTAAATATCATTAAAATCCTGATTTAATCAGGAAAATTATTTTTCAAATAATTATGTCATTTATATTGTAGAAGTGACGTGGGAGCTCGTAACTTAATGAAACCTTTAAAATTATGAATTAAAATACTGAAATAATTATTTTGATCTTATTTTATAACAAAATAAAACTGTCATTTTAACAAATGGAACTCTAACGACGAAAAGCAAAACTAATTTCAAACTGCCAGCAAGCGATAAATTGAATATTCGGCATTTGAATAAATTTTTACAAGCCTAAAACTTTCGGAATATGTACATTCTGAAAATGAATATTCGGTTTCAACATGTTTCGGAATTTGAATAATTCCGTGCAAACCTAAAACTTTCGGAATATTAATATTCTGATAAATTATATTCGGTTGCAGTATGTTTCGGAATTTTAATATTTCGGAATTTGAATATTCTGAAAATGAATATTCTGCTGTAACATGTTTCGGAATTTCAATAATTCTGGTCAGACCAAAAATTTTCGGTTTATGAATATTCTGAAAATGAATATTCTGCTTTAACATGTTTCGGAATTTGAATAATTCTGTGCAAACCTAAAACTTTCGGAATTTGAATATTCTGAAAATGAATATTCGGCTGTAACAGGATTCGGATTATGAATATTCTGCTGTTGAAAGCATTCCCGTCGTGTGCCTCATGTGCGCACATTTGTAAATGTTGTACAACATCTCCGTGATTATGGATCGTATAATCCTGCAGCTGAAGATTATGGTAGGGAACGTCATCATCACATTGAACATGTTGAAGAGGCTATTTGGGATGGCATTGAACCTCAGCCTGGAACCAGTACACGGAGACTATCATCACAACACGGAGTATCACATACGACAGTTTGGAGGATTTTAAAAGAACAACATCTACATCCATACCATGTACAAAAAGTACAACATTTATTACATATAGATCCACCTCGTAGACGTCAATTTTGCGAATGGGCTATTGGTAAAATACAAGAGCAGCAACATTTTTTATCACTTGTATTGTCAACTGATGAGGCGGGATTTACAAGAGAAGGTATTTTCAACATGCACAACACACACATTTGGACAAACGAAAACCCGCACGCTATCAAGGAAAACAACTACCAGCAGCGATTTTCTTTAAATGTTTAGGCAGGAATCATAGGTGGACGACTCATTGGTCCTCATATAATGTCGCAGCGTTTAAATGGACAAGAATACCTGCATTTTTTAGATACTATGCTTTTCGACTTACTTGAGGATTTGCCGCTAGCAATTCTTGGAAATATGTGGTTTATGCATGATGGTGCTCCTTGTCATAATGCACTCATTGTACGAGACTGGCTGGATGGGAATTTTCCTGAACGATGGATAGGACGAGGCGGCCCTGTTCCGTGGCCTGCAAGATCGCCAGACTTGAATCCGTACGACTTTTTTTTGTGGGGATACATGAAGGACTTGTGTACTCAACTCCAATTAATTCAATTCAAGTTTTAGAAGAAAGAATAGAAAATGCAGCGACAATCATCCGTGACAACAGACAAGCACTGGAGAGGGTTGTAGAATCGTTTCACCGACGCCTGCAGTGTTGTATTGACACACACGGAGGCCACTTTGAACATTTATTATAATTATTTATTCTCTTCACTTTAACACAAAATACACTTGAAAACAGTACAACCTTTAACACATTTTTATCTTTCTTCGTCATATTTAATTTCCCAAGTCCCTTCACCTTCAAGTCATACTCATCACTCACACGCACACGAATCAGCTGATTGCAGCTTGCAGCATTGCGCAATGCGCACAACAAAAATAACTGCGCAACAAATAACAGGCAGTTCCAGCACTATCACTGCGCAGAATAACAAGAACAGCGCAGCATAAATTAAATTAATAGTGAACATGTGTTTTTGAGGAAGTGATAACAACTTTTAAATTTCAAATGGAACATTGTATTTTTTATTACGAATTTGAAAAGTACATTAAATTTGATTTACGGTGGTATAAAAAAGTCATATGTTGTATTATTAAAATATTAAATTACGGGCACTTAAATTATGCACCTATGAATGCTGAAATAAGTAAGCCTTGCCGCGAAACAAAAACAATAGTTGAAAGCAGTTCCAGATAGCAACATTTGAATTTGTTAATTGGAGTCAAACTGATGCTACCTGGAAATACGATGTAGGTATAGTTTAAATAATTAAAAGTTTATGTTGAAAGCGTCTCTTGGAACTATTACAGCTGCTCAAATATGTTACATTGGTCAAGAATAATACAGTTAAATTGATTCCCTATGTTCGATTTTAAAAAGAACGCTCTAATACATTGCTGTCAAATTCGTAACCATGGATATGCAAAATCCTATGTTTCACGTTAAAATAAACTCATGGTATATATTATGTAGAATCTCTTGTCTGTAGGTTGGGCTTTTCAATGAAGAAAACACAGCACGTCATTCAAAAACAACTAAACACACACTGTTTATTTACGTTAGTTACAAAAATAATAAATGACAAAACAGAGTTCAAAAAGTAACTGACAGCTGACAGCTAATTTCCCTATTCCACACTCGGCCATCCTAAAAACCCTTCGGCCCCCGAAGGGAACGTATACGGCTTCATTTGGTCAGCGACTGATGTCGTCATTCTCGGTACCTCAATGGTCCCAAATACTTGTTTCTATTCTTCGAACCTGGTGCCAATTGAGTTCGTTGGAACGCGACAAAGTCTCTTTCGTTGTAGATCCTAGCTTTTTTCGCATGATTGTCGTGGTATTTCTTGTTTTGGGCATAAAGGATCTGCTTTTTCTTGGGTGCCAGCCGACGCGGTGATAAACTGACAGGTATGTTGTGCTTGAGTACGATGTTTGTTTGGAGAGTTGTTTTGACCTCATTGGTCGGCTGGTGGTTTGCAAGTAGTAGCTTGATCTTCGAGTTGAACGGTTCGGGAACATCGATGCTCTCATCGGTCGCTATACATTGGAATATGAATACCTGTGAATTCTTCTGAAGTGGCATTTCTCCTCCAGCACTGGAACTGGGGTCTACTGACGCGCGTTTAACCATCGCCTACGTTATTATTCAAGGCCTGGAAATACAGGCCGGTTGCTAACAAAACATTGGGGAACATTTTCTGTTGCAAATTTTTGCCGAATGGCGCTTTTAAGGGACCCGGTTCCGGTTATAATATAAAATAATTTTAATATATTATAAAAATATATATCTTTTTAAATATACTCCACTTTATTATTATCTTATAATTTTTCAAATTATTTAATATTAATTCACTATTTGACACTGACACTTAAAGTAGTTCGGTCGTCGTTGACGCTAGTCAAAATCAGTCCGTTTTTTGTTATCAATTTATGAAGTTAAATTCGACTGTAACGGTTTTTAATATTTTATTATGAATTTTTATGCATCTGGTTTTCAAACAAATAGTCGTATTTTACAAATATTGTAATTTCATTCGCAACTTGACTCGGGCCAGGTTATGGCGTCGACACAGTTGGCAGCATTGTCCGAGGCATTCACAGTTATCTACATCAGTTCGGAATTTTGTTTGAAGCTATGTTGTAAATGATAAATACGATAGTGTGTTTATAAAAACGCGTTCTTGATAAATGACTTAAAATCATGAAAATCATTGATTTTTCAATCCAATCTGTTTCAAGAAATAAAAGGTTAACATTCAAATCTGCGCTTAAATTTCCCACGCTCCGCAGTTGGCAACCCTGCAGAACGTGACGCCCGATCGGCTTCCGCTTGGTCGTGATTTTGTCACATATTTTCCCATTTTTTGGGCTATTTACATCGGCAACGTAGGGTTTTGACTATGCTTAACGAAGCCTTAATATATTACCTTTCCCAATATCAATTTGCCACTATTTATTCAACGAACTTTTACGGCGCAATTTCAATTTTTCTTAACCAAAAGTGTCATTTTTCATAAGAGCCCATGTAAAAACAGTGAACTTCAAACTCATTTTTCTCAAAAACGAGTACCGCAAGGCCATGTTTTCTTGGCACTATTGAAAATAATATTAAATTTTCTATTCAACCAGACCATATTCAATACAAAATCAACAACTTCAATTGACGACCGAACTACTTTAAATGAGACAAATTATTTTCTGTTCCAATTTATTTCACAGGCGACTTAATTCTTCTTAATAATAGTTTGAAATCTAAAGCCGCTGTTATATTATTTTTTCCTATCTAAAAATTAAAAATATAATATTATTGGATTACATATTTGTATATTTCCTATACAAAATGACGTATCTATAGGAGAGAGATGTTATGTTCTAATCATTATGATTAGATTTAACATTGCAAGCACTGTAACAAATAAAAATGAATATGTTAAAAAAATTGCAGGAAAACCATTGAATAGAAAAATATTAAAAATATGAATAAATACATACTGATTTATTATTTGTATGATTTTTAATAAATTAATACATTTATTGTAACGACACTGGCACCACTGGCAGTTTTATAATTTCGGATGCATAAATGTCATAATGCAATATGACAAATATGATGTAAGTTATTTTCGATTTCAATTTCTTTTCACAGATAACTTAATTCCTAATTCACACTTCCGGTCGTGGACCGGGTCCCTTAAAAGCGCCCTCAATCGACAAAATTTTGCATTCAACTATCCCTAGCAACGCAAATTGTATTTCCAGGCCTTGAATAATAACGTAGGCGATGGTTTAACGATTATCTTCCCCTGTTTAAATGTAATTTCTGTCTCCTTCATCCATTCTTGACCCAAGATAAATTCAGCCACCATCGATTTCGACGGAACTACATAAATCGGTGAGGAATAAATTTGTTTGTCAATTTCTAAATTCACCGTAGCTACTCCGAATGGTTTAATCATCGTGTTACCAAACCCAGTAAATATGCGCGTCGTTTTGTTCAACTTAGGGCTGCCGATCTACGTGTAAACGTCAAACTGCATTATATTGACGTCGCTCCCAGTGTCCACGAGTGCATGGTATTCTCTCCCACTTACTCTCACTGGTAAGAGCTTGTTATCAACTGATCGAACACATCTTACATTCTTGATTTCTTTCATGCACTGAGCTGCAATGTGTCCAAATTCATTGCACTTAAAGCACTTCGGTCCTTTGTCTTGGTTGTTACAATTGTTTCGGTCGTGTTCCTTGGAGCCGCAGTTGTAACATCGTCTGATACCTGAAGTCGTAACATTCGAAGATGGTTCTTCATCTTAACTGTCGGCGTTGGTTTGGATTTTTCTTTCATCTTGTCGTAGATGTCAAGTTTTTTCCGCAGCTCTCTAGTGGACCTGGCATCATACAGTATAGCTTTGTTGCACTCGAAATCTTCTATACCGTCTATGATGTACTCGACGAGTGCCTCTTCTTCGATGTTTCCCTGGTCTGCAATCTCCATCATGGCGTAGACATACTGCTTGCTAGTCTCATTGGGTTGTCGTTTACGTTCTCGCAGCTGCTTGTGAACTGTAGCACTGCTCAGCTCCGTTGTGAACTCGTGAAGCAGATCGCTTCTAAACGAACTCCATGTCGTGAGCTTTATCGTTGCCATGTACCGCTTCGCTGAACCTCTCAGCATCCGTTTCGCGTAGATAATCTTCTGAAGGTCGTTCCATCCGAGAAGTTCGCTAATGTCTTCTAATTCCAAAACCCAATTATTGGCTTGTACAGTAATGTTCAGAAATAATGCCCAGACTCCCTACTCCAGTGCTGACGATTTATGAAAAATTCGAAATACGTCTGCAGTCGTTGATGAACAGAGGCAGAAGATACAAAGAAAAAGATAGCTATATTCCCAATTTTCTCGGAAAAACAACATTAGCTACGGTAAACAGAGGCTTCAGATGTTGAAATATTTTGTAAATTAGGATTCACTACTTTCGATGATACCTCGGATACATACTTTCTTATTGAATTATTGTCAAAATTCTGCATTAAAATTAGAACTCATTAATTAATATATATTTATTTATAAAACATATTGTAGTGAAGTAACTCAAATAAAATTAGTAGATCATGCAATTATGCGTTAAGAATTATCATAAAAAAATTAATAAACGATGCTTTTTATATTTACATATTATCTATTTCTAAACTTTGTAACACAAAGACAATAATAGGTAAATTAATAATAAAACATATTTCAGAATAATGTAATTTAATTACATTTATAACGATATATTTTTATAGATCTTATATTCAAATAAATAAATAAATAAATTTCTTACGTTGTAGGTTACAGTTTAACTCTCTGGTTCAAAATTCATTTCGAATAAAAATGGTTAACTATTCGTTATTAAAATATAAAAGCGGAAAATTATGGAGTAAAAAATAAGATTCTCTGCATTCGATGTAAGTTTATCTTTTTTTTTTTGGCGCCATAAGGGTGCAGAATATTCGCTAAATATTCGGTTATTCGACAGACAATCATACATTATATTCGTTATTCGGCACATTTACTATTCGTTATATCTCTAATAATAATTAAAAATAAATAAAAATAATCTAAATAATATATTTTGGAATCCTGCATAAAGCGGGAGGAAAAGTATTTTTTCTCTAGAGAGAGGAAAAGATAAAGTGGATTTCCGCATAAGGCGAGAGAAAAAGTACTTTTCCTCCCTAAGGAGAAAAAATAAAGTGGATATACCCGCATAAAGCGGGAGAAAACCTACTTTTACTGCCCAGGGAGGAATTTTGACTGACCGGTCAGAAATACCTCACTTTCGTCCCTAATAATAGGGACGAAAGGTGGCGTTTTCGGTGCAGGTATTGAAAAAATAATTTATTGAATTAGATTTCTTAATTAAATCAGATTAAAACTGAAACAAAAATCTAAACATTTTTATTTCTTACATTGTAGGTTACAGTTTAACTCTCTGGTTCAAAATTCATTTGGATTTCATACACTTGACGAAATTCTAAATCAAGGTATTTTCTTGCCTCTCAGGTAAAGAGGATACTTCTAAATTTGGTTCTATTTTCTTGGAATAGAAGCAATATACCTTTCCTTTGCTACTTATCTCTCATCACCCTCACTCAATCGAACGTATATCGAATTTTTCATAAATCGTCAGCACTGGAGTAGGGAGTCTGGGCATTATTTCTGAACATTACTGTACCTTATTATCACCCGAAAAGTACGATAAACTTCCTTCGACATCACGGATCGTAAACATGCTATGATTAACAAACTCATCGTTGTAGCGCTCTCTGGGACCTTCGTGTTGCCTGCTTTGATCATAGTTGTCTCTTCTCTCGCGTCGTTCTGGTCGACCTTTGAAGATGTCGCCGTCGCACCGGTCTCGTAGTCGTGGTCGATCTTCGAAGTTGTCTGCATCGCGTCGGTCCTGAGCGCTGTCTCTGTCGTCTAGATCGCGTCCGTCGCGACGATCCTGGCTGCCGTGCCTGTTGCGCAGACTGCGCGAGTCGCGCGAATCGTGCCTCTTATGCCGATCTAAATCGTCGCCGCGTCTATCGCGCTTGTCGCGCCGACCCTGGGCGCCGTCACTGTAGCGCAGTATCTGGACGTCGTCCTCGTCGCGCCTGTCACGCTGATCTTGGGCGCCGCCACTGTTCTGCGGTTTGCGATCTTGCCACTTACCTCTGTCATGCCGGTCCCTGGAATCTATGGAGTCGCCTCTGTAGCGTCGATCCCAAGAGTGTTTGGTCTGCCTCCGTCGTTGCTTACTTGGGCTGTACTCCTCTTCTGATGTTGAAATATCTTTATTCATGATGTTATCGTAGGAAGCACTATCGTAGACTTCATCGTAGTCTTCTAAATTAGCGACCTCTGATTTGTTGTCCTTTTCTTTACCTTGCTCGGATTTATTGTCCTCTTTCTTTGACAGCAACAAAGCTGTTTGCAGACGTTCGGCGAGTAGTACTCTCACCATTTACCGGTAACTGTAACTTTTGTAGCTCTTCTTTCAATTGCGACACAGTCAGCCTTTCAATATTCTTTCTATTGAGTGTGTGAGACATCATTGATGTCGTAGAAACGCCGCGTTCTGTATTTACTTCTTTGTTCTCCTGTTCGGTCATTTTATATTGTAACCGAGTTTTGTGGCGTGTGGTCAACTTTCCACTTGCCCAACTGTTGATTTTCAAATCAACTTGTTCCAGTCCTGTCAACTGATCTCACACAGTTCCTGACAGCAACTGAATTCTTCTGGTATTTTACTTCTGAAGCCGCGTTTCTTCTCAATGAGTTGCCCACTATCCCGGTTGAGCCCCCAAATGTAGAATCTCTTGTCTGTAGGTTGGGCTTTTCAATGAAGAAAACACAGTACGTCATTCAAAAACAACTAAACACACACTGTTTATTTACGTTAGTTACAAAAATAATAAATGACAAAACAGAGTTCAAAAAGTAACTGACAGCTAATTTCCCTATTCCACATATATACAGAGAGTTTTTTTTATAAGTAAACATAAGGCATGTCATTACCATAGTTACAGTGTTACAGGATGACAGCAATGCATTAGAGCGTGTTTTTTTTATCAGTAAACATAGGGATAATTAACATACGAAAATAAATATGAAATATAAATTAAAGAAATGATAAATTATTTATTTATGTTTTCTACACTTAAGAACTAGGTATATACATTAAACTAATGAGAATTTAAGAACTAGGTAGACACTTAAAAAATAATGTGTACAATGGTGACAGAATGAATGTTGAACATTTAAAAAATTGAATTAGTGCTGCTTCCCAAAATATTACTCCCCAGAAAATGCTATAAATTATTTTTATAATCGTTTAGGATATTGTTTAGAAGTTCATGGTTCCAATTTTGAGCATTTAATTCGATTAAAAAAATTCTCATTAGTATATATATTATAGTTTAATGTAGGTATCTACCTAGTTTTTAAGGGTAGAACATATAAATAAATAATTTATCATTTCTTTAATTTATATTTCATATTTATTTTAGTATGTAATTATCCCTATGTTTACTGATAAAAAATCTGACGTGGACACCACATGACTTCCTTGTACGCCTTGTGTGTTCATACTTTTCTTAATAACTAAAATGTAGAATAATATAAAAAATTATTTTAACTTATTATACTAGTATACTCACAAATATATTTTAGTCATTTTATTTAAACTGCAGAAGAAGATATAAAGCATATTTTACTATTGTCACTGTCATGTCATAATCATTTAAATTTTACGTAGTAACAAATGTTAATCGATCATGGACTACAAGATAAAGAAATACTAAATTATACATATATACTTTAATTATTCCTAAATAATACCAGATACAAAAATATTTATAAAATACCGACTTTAGGTAATAATCACATAATCTTTCATTTAAAATACAAAAATTTGTGTTAAATTAAATATTTATCGAAGTACTACTTCCGGTTTATAGATTGAAACCAAAAATAGGAGGTGCACAACTAGATGCTATAACAGTCCTAAATACAAAATTTCAACTCTCTACGTCTAACCGTATTTGAGTTATGCGACACACATACGTCCGTACGTACGTACAGACGTCACGTCGAAACTAGTCATAATGGATTCAGAAAAGGTCAAAACGGATATTTCCGTCAAAATCTGAAAACCGAAATTTTTCGCGATTACAATACTTCCTTACTTCGTACAAGGAAGTAAAAAGACGCTCCAATACATTGCTGTCATTCTGTAACACTGTAACTATGGTAATGACATGCCCTATGTTTACTAATAAAAAAAACTCCCGGTATATATGGTGGCTAAACGCCCCACGTGGGGCTGCGCCGCCTCTGTATGAAGCTATCTTGATCCTTTTGTCAGGGAGATCGGCCCCGTTTTCTTGGGTATCATATCTTCGAGCAGATCTTCCTCCAAGTTTCCCTGTTGCATGCCTTTTCTTGCCAGTTGGTGATTCCTGCATTTTTCAGGTCTTCAGTTACTTCTTTAATCCACGTGGATCTCGGCCTTCCTCTTCGTCTTCTCCAAGGGTCCCATTTGAGTATATTGTGGATTATTGCTGCCTATTATTCTCATTTGTTCTTCAATTTTTTTTGTCATTGTTAGTGTCTCTGCGTCGTACATTATAAGGGTCTAATCATTGTTTTATATATTTTTATTTTAGTGGGTTTTGAGAGTATTTTGCTTAACAGTTTTTTGTGTATGTGGAAAGCTCTGTTTGTATTAAATATTTTCTCTTTAATCTCTGTTTCTCTATCTCCTGTATTTGTTATTATTACTCTTAAATATTTATATTTCTCCACTTCTTCAAATTCATGTCCTCCAATTTTTATTACGTTATTCTGTTTTTGTTTTCCATATCTCATTATTTTTGTCTTGCTTTCGTTTAGTTTTAATCCAATTTTTTTACCTTCTGTCACTATTTCATCAATCATTCTCTTCATTATATCTCTTTTCTTGGTAATGATGACCACATCATCAGCGTACGCTATAATTTGTCCTCCGTCCTTTCTAAGTGTGTTTCTGTTTATTTTCTTTGTAACGTGTTCAATTGCTAGGTTAAATAGTGTAGCTGATAGGGCGTCTCCTTGTCTCACTCCTTTGTTTATTATGAATTCTCCTGTGTCTCCATTACCGCTTTTTATGCATATTTTTGAGTTTGTCATTGTCATTTCTATTAATCTTATTAATTATTAAACGCCACCATTCGTCCCTATTATTAGGGACGAAAGTGAAGTATTTCTGACCAGTCAGTACTTTTCCTCCCGCTATATGCAAGAATCCGCTTGATTTTTCCTCCCAAGGGAAGAAAAGTAATTTTCCTCCCGATTTATACGGGAATCCACTTGATTTTTTCCTCCCTAGGGAAAAAAGTACTTCCAAAATTGATTATTTAGATTATTTTTCTTCAACTTATAATTGCTTTTCGGTACAGGTATTGAAAAAAATATCGTGTGCATCTCGGGACAAAAGTGTTCTCCCGACTCGTGCAGTGACAGTCTTCGCTTCGCTCGTGTTGCCAACTCCGCACTCGTCGGAAAAACGCCACTTTCGTCCCTAGTTCACAATATACACTCGAGGATAATAAAAACGCACCACTTGAAAATGCACCAAAAATGACACAATTTCAAAGTGCGATATCTCGACTGTATTTCGACGAAATTGGATGAATCTTCAAGTTCTGAAAACGTTTAGGTCTTATCTTTAATGTGATGATAGCCAATGTGACAAAAATCCACTCCACCACCTCCCACCCCCCTAAGAAAAACAACTGTACCTGATGTTCAAAAAGGTCCAACTTTGGCAACTCATGCGCAGTACCAAAAAAATCGTGGACTTTATTGGCCAACAGAGTAATAAAGATCAGACTTTTTCTTCAAAGTCCGCAAAATTTCAAGTACCTACGATAATTTGGCGCGAAGTTATGAATTTTTGAAAAAAAGTGCCTTTTTGAGGTTTTTGGCCATAACTTGGCGAATTTTGCACGAAAATCAATAAATTTTGGATTTCCGAGAACGTTTAAGGTTTCTCTATTCGGCCCTGTAAGTTAATCTGCCACCAAACCCGATCCACCCCCTGCCAGCCCCGGATAAAAAATCATGTTTTTGACTGAAAAATGTTCAATTGTAGCAACTTGTAGCGTGAGTAAAAAAAACGAGGACCTTATTGCCCAACAGGACAATAAAGTTCAATCTTTTTCCTTCAATTTTCTCAAATTTTCAAGTACGTGCGATAATTTGGCACGAAGTTATGAATTTTTGAAAAAAATTGATATTTTTGTGCTTTTTGCCCATAATTTGTCCGATTTCGCACCAAATTCGTTTATTTCTTAAAACATCTAAAAAATAAAGGTGTTCAAGACGATTCTCTACCGCAATAGAAAACAGCCAAATACATGGATTTCGCGCGCCACTCCACGGCGTTTATTGTTTTGTTAAATATAATAATCTAAAGATATTGTTGAAGATAAAAGTACAATCTACAAAATGGTCCATGCAGAATTTTTAAATTTTGCCTTAAAAACAAAATATGTTCTTTTGAATTTTGACAATTTTTGTTATTTTTTGAACACAAATATCTTCCATTTTAAAACGAATTAAAAAAAGTCGATCGGTTATTTCGCTGATCCAAGCTTTGTTGGCAATATATTAAAATTTTAAATTAATTCACTTATAAATAAAAGCTGTACAGTGGCGCGCGAAAACCCTCTTTTTTTACAAATATTGCGTTATTTTTACAAATACGGATGCCAAAATAATTTTTTCTCGTCAAACATAAATTATTTGTTATTTTTATGTTTAACAAAACAATAAACGCTATAAAATAGCGTGCGAAATCAATGTTTTTGACTGTTTTCTGCCATGGGTAGAGGATTACCCGGGATTACCTTAAAGAAATAAAAAATTTAAAGTCACTGGTAAGAGCTTGTTATCAACTGATCGAACACATCTTACATTCTTGATTTCTTTCATGCACTGAGCTGCAATGTGTCCAAATTCATTGCACTTAAAGCACTTCGGTCCTTTGTCTTGGTTGTTACAATTGTTTCGGTCGTGTTCCTTGGAGCCGCAGTTGTAACATCGTCTGATACCTGAAGTCGTAACATTCGAAGATGGTTCTTCATCTTAACTGTCGGCGTTGGTTTGGATTTTTCTTTCATCTTGTCGTAGATGTCAAGTTTTTTCCGCAGCTCTCTAGTGGACCTGGCATCATACAGTATAGCTTTGTTGCACTCGAAATCTTCTATACCGTCTATGATGTACTCGACGAGTGCCTCTTCTTCGATGTTTCCCTGGTCTGCAATCTCCATCATGGCGTAGACATACTGCTTGCTAGTCTCATTGGGTTGTCGTTTACGTTCTCGCAGCTGCTTGTGAACTGTAGCACTGCTCAGCTCCGTTGTGAACTCGTGAAGCAGATCGCTTCTAAACGAACTCCATGTCGTGAGCTTTATCGTTGCCATGTACCGCTTCGCTGAACCTCTCAGCATCCGTTTCGCGTAGATAATCTTCTGAAGGTCGTTCCATCCGAGAAGTTCGCTAATGTCTTCTAATTCCAAAACCCAATTATTGGCTTGTACAGTAATGTTCAGAAATAATGCCCAGACTCCCTACTCCAGTGCTGACGATTTATGAAAAATTCGAAATACGTCTGCAGTCGTTGATGAACAGAGGCAGAAGATACAAAGAAAAAGATAGCTATATTCCCAATTTTCTCGGAAAAACAACATTAGCTACGGTAAACAGAGGCTTCAGATGTTGAAATATTTTGTAAATTAGGATTCACTACTTTCGATGATACCTCGGATACATACTTTCTTATTGAATTATTGTCAAAATTCTGCATTAAAATTAGAACTCATTAATTAATATATATTTATTTATAAAACATATTGTAGTGAAGTAACTCAAATAAAATTAGTAGATCATGCAATTATGCGTTAAGAATTATCATAAAAAAATTAATAAACGATGCTTTTTATATTTACATATTATCTATTTCTAAACTTTGTAACACAAAGACAATAATAGGTAAATTAATAATAAAACATATTTCAGAATAATGTAATTTAATTACATTTATAACGATATATTTTTATAGATCTTATATTCAAATAAATAAATAAATAAATTTCTTACGTTGTAGGTTACAGTTTAACTCTCTGGTTCAAAATTCATTTCGAATAAAAATGGTTAACTATTCGTTATTAAAATATAAAAGCGGAAAATTATGGAGTAAAAAATAAGATTCTCTGCATTCGATGTAAGTTTATCTTTTTTTTTTTGGCGCCATAAGGGTGCAGAATATTCGCTAAATATTCGGTTATTCGACAGACAATCATACATTATATTCGTTATTCGGCACATTTACTATTCGTTATATCTCTAATAATAATTAAAAATAAATAAAAATAATCTAAATAATATATTTTGGAATCCTGCATAAAGCGGGAGGAAAAGTATTTTTTCTCTAGAGAGAGGAAAAGATAAAGTGGATTTCCGCATAAGGCGAGAGAAAAAGTACTTTTCCTCCCTAAGGAGAAAAAATAAAGTGGATATACCCGCATAAAGCGGGAGAAAACCTACTTTTACTGCCCAGGGAGGAATTTTGACTGACCGGTCAGAAATACCTCACTTTCGTCCCTAATAATAGGGACGAAAGGTGGCGTTTTCGGTGCAGGTATTGAAAAAATAATTTATTGAATTAGATTTCTTAATTAAATCAGATTAAAACTGAAACAAAAATCTAAACATTTTTATTTCTTACATTGTAGGTTACAGTTTAACTCTCTGGTTCAAAATTCATTTGGATTTCATACACTTGACGAAATTCTAAATCAAGGTATTTTCTTGCCTCTCAGGTAAAGAGGATACTTCTAAATTTGGTTCTATTTTCTTGGAATAGAAGCAATATACCTTTCCTTTGCTACTTATCTCTCATCACCCTCACTCAATCGAACGTATATCGAATTTTTCATAAATCGTCAGCACTGGAGTAGGGAGTCTGGGCATTATTTCTGAACATTACTGTACCTTATTATCACCCGAAAAGTACGATAAACTTCCTTCGACATCACGGATCGTAAACATGCTATGATTAACAAACTCATCGTTGTAGCGCTCTCTGGGACCTTCGTGTTGCCTGCTTTGATCATAGTTGTCTCTTCTCTCGCGTCGTTCTGGTCGACCTTTGAAGATGTCGCCGTCGCACCGGTCTCGTAGTCGTGGTCGATCTTCGAAGTTGTCTGCATCGCGTCGGTCCTGAGCGCTGTCTCTGTCGTCTAGATCGCGTCCGTCGCGACGATCCTGGCTGCCGTGCCTGTTGCGCAGACTGCGCGAGTCGCGCGAATCGTGCCTCTTATGCCGATCTAAATCGTCGCCGCGTCTATCGCGCTTGTCGCGCCGACCCTGGGCGCCGTCACTGTAGCGCAGTATCTGGACGTCGTCCTCGTCGCGCCTGTCACGCTGATCTTGGGCGCCGCCACTGTTCTGCGGTTTGCGATCTTGCCACTTACCTCTGTCATGCCGGTCCCTGGAATCTATGGAGTCGCCTCTGTAGCGTCGATCCCAAGAGTGTTTGGTCTGCCTCCGTCGTTGCTTACTTGGGCTGTACTCCTCTTCTGATGTTGAAATATCTTTATTCATGATGTTATCGTAGGAAGCACTATCGTAGACTTCATCGTAGTCTTCTAAATTAGCGACCTCTGATTTGTTGTCCTTTTCTTTACCTTGCTCGGATTTATTGTCCTCTTTCTTTGACAGCAACAAAGCTGTTTGCAGACGTTCGGCGAGTAGTACTCTCACCATTTACCGGTAACTGTAACTTTTGTAGCTCTTCTTTCAATTGCGACACAGTCAGCCTTTCAATATTCTTTCTATTGAGTGTGTGAGACATCATTGATGTCGTAGAAACGCCGCGTTCTGTATTTACTTCTTTGTTCTCCTGTTCGGTCATTTTATATTGTAACCGAGTTTTGTGGCGTGTGGTCAACTTTCCACTTGCCCAACTGTTGATTTTCAAATCAACTTGTTCCAGTCCTGTCAACTGATCTCACACAGTTCCTGACAGCAACTGAATTCTTCTGGTATTTTACTTCTGAAGCCGCGTTTCTTCTCAATGAGTTGCCCACTATCCCGGTTGAGCCCCCAAATGTAGAATCTCTTGTCTGTAGGTTGGGCTTTTCAATGAAGAAAACACAGTACGTCATTCAAAAACAACTAAACACACACTGTTTATTTACGTTAGTTACAAAAATAATAAATGACAAAACAGAGTTCAAAAAGTAACTGACAGCTAATTTCCCTATTCCACATATATACAGAGAGTTTTTTTTATAAGTAAACATAAGGCATGTCATTACCATAGTTACAGTGTTACAGGATGACAGCAATGCATTAGAGCGTGTTTTTTTTATCAGTAAACATAGGGATAATTAACATACGAAAATAAATATGAAATATAAATTAAAGAAATGATAAATTATTTATTTATGTTTTCTACACTTAAGAACTAGGTATATACATTAAACTAATGAGAATTTAAGAACTAGGTAGACACTTAAAAAATAATGTGTACAATGGTGACAGAATGAATGTTGAACATTTAAAAAATTGAATTAGTGCTGCTTCCCAAAATATTACTCCCCAGAAAATGCTATAAATTATTTTTATAATCGTTTAGGATATTGTTTAGAAGTTCATGGTTCCAATTTTGAGCATTTAATTCGATTAAAAAAATTCTCATTAGTATATATATTATAGTTTAATGTAGGTATCTACCTAGTTTTTAAGGGTAGAACATATAAATAAATAATTTATCATTTCTTTAATTTATATTTCATATTTATTTTAGTATGTAATTATCCCTATGTTTACTGATAAAAAATCTGACGTGGACACCACATGACTTCCTTGTACGCCTTGTGTGTTCATACTTTTCTTAATAACTAAAATGTAGAATAATATAAAAAATTATTTTAACTTATTATACTAGTATACTCACAAATATATTTTAGTCATTTTATTTAAACTGCAGAAGAAGATATAAAGCATATTTTACTATTGTCACTGTCATGTCATAATCATTTAAATTTTACGTAGTAACAAATGTTAATCGATCATGGACTACAAGATAAAGAAATATACATATATACTTTAATTATTCCTAAATAATACCAGATACAAAAATATTTATAAAATACCGACTTTAGGTAATAATCACATAATCTTTCATTTAAAATACAAAAATTTGTGTTAAATTAAATATTTATCGAAGTACTACTTCCGGTTTATAGATTGAAACCAAAAATAGGAGGTGCACAACTAGATGCTATAACAGTCCTAAATACAAAATTTCAACTCTCTACGTCTAACCGTATTTGAGTTATGCGACACACATACGTCCGTACGTACGTACAGACGTCACGTCGAAACTAGTCATAATGGATTCAGAAAAGGTCAAAACGGATATTTCCGTCAAAATCTGAAAACCGAAATTTTTCGCGATTACAATACTTCCTTACTTCGTACAAGGAAGTAAAAAGACGCTCCAATACATTGCTGTCATTCTGTAACACTGTAACTATGGTAATGACATGCCCTATGTTTACTAATAAAAAAAACTCCCGGTATATATGGTGGCTAAACGCCCCACGTGGGGCTGCGCCGCCTCTGTATGAAGCTATCTTGATCCTTTTGTCAGGGAGATCGGCCCCGTTTTCTTGGGTATCATATCTTCGAGCAGATCTTCCTCCAAGTTTCCCTGTTGCATGCCTTTTCTTGCCAGTTGGTGATTCCTGCATTTTTCAGGTCTTCAGTTACTTCTTTAATCCACGTGGATCTCGGCCTTCCTCTTCGTCTTCTCCAAGGGTCCCATTTGAGTATATTGTGGATTATTGCTGCCTATTATTCTCATTTGTTCTTCAATTTTTTTTGTCATTGTTAGTGTCTCTGCGTCGTACATTATAAGGGTCTAATCATTGTTTTATATATTTTTATTTTAGTGGGTTTTGAGAGTATTTTGCTTAACAGTTTTTTGTGTATGTGGAAAGCTCTGTTTGTATTAAATATTTTCTCTTTAATCTCTGTTTCTCTATCTCCTGTATTTGTTATTATTACTCTTAAATATTTATATTTCTCCACTTCTTCAAATTCATGTCCTCCAATTTTTATTACGTTATTCTGTTTTTGTTTTCCATATCTCATTATTTTTGTCTTGCTTTCGTTTAGTTTTAATCCAATTTTTTTACCTTCTGTCACTATTTCATCAATCATTCTCTTCATTATATCTCTTTTCTTGGTAATGATGACCACATCATCAGCGTACGCTATAATTTGTCCTCCGTCCTTTCTAAGTGTGTTTCTGTTTATTTTCTTTGTAACGTGTTCAATTGCTAGGTTAAATAGTGTAGCTGATAGGGCGTCTCCTTGTCTCACTCCTTTGTTTATTATGAATTCTCCTGTGTCTCCATTACCGCTTTTTATGCATATTTTTGAGTTTGTCATTGTCATTTCTATTAATCTTATTAATTATTAAACGCCACCATTCGTCCCTATTATTAGGGACGAAAGTGAAGTATTTCTGACCAGTCAGTACTTTTCCTCCCGCTATATGCAAGAATCCGCTTGATTTTTCCTCCCAAGGGAAGAAAAGTAATTTTCCTCCCGATTTATACGGGAATCCACTTGATTTTTTCCTCCCTAGGGAAAAAAGTACTTCCAAAATTGATTATTTAGATTATTTTTCTTCAACTTATAATTGCTTTTCGGTACAGGTATTGAAAAAAATATCGTGTGCATCTCGGGACAAAAGTGTTCTCCCGACTCGTGCAGTGACAGTCTTCGCTTCGCTCGTGTTGCCAACTCCGCACTCGTCGGAAAAACGCCACTTTCGTCCCTAGTTCACAATATACACTCGAGGATAATAAAAACGCACCACTTGAAAATGCACCAAAAATGACACAATTTCAAAGTGCGATATCTCGACTGTATTTCGACGAAATTGGATGAATCTTCAAGTTCTGAAAACGTTTAGGTCTTATCTTTAATGTGATGATAGCCAATGTGACAAAAATCCACTCCACCACCTCCCACCCCCCTAAGAAAAACAACTGTACCTGATGTTCAAAAAGGTCCAACTTTGGCAACTCATGCGCAGTACCAAAAAAATCGTGGACTTTATTGGCCAACAGAGTAATAAAGATCAGACTTTTTCTTCAAAGTCCGCAAAATTTCAAGTACCTACGATAATTTGGCGCGAAGTTATGAATTTTTGAAAAAAAGTGCCTTTTTGAGGTTTTTGGCCATAACTTGGCGAATTTTGCACGAAAATCAATAAATTTTGGATTTCCGAGAACGTTTAAGGTTTCTCTATTCGGCCCTGTAAGTTAATCTGCCACCAAACCCGATCCACCCCCTGCCAGCCCCGGATAAAAAATCATGTTTTTGACTGAAAAATGTTCAATTGTAGCAACTTGTAGCGTGAGTAAAAAAAACGAGGACCTTATTGCCCAACAGGACAATAAAGTTCAATCTTTTTCCTTCAATTTTCTCAAAATTTCAAGTACGTGCGATAATTTGGCACGAAGTTATGAATTTTTGAAAAAAATTGATATTTTTGTGCTTTTTGCCCATAATTTGTCCGATTTCGCACCAAATTCGTTTATTTCTTAAAACATCTAAAAAATAAAGGTGTTCAAGACGATTCTCTACCGCAATAGAAAACAGCCAAATACATGGATTTCGCGCGCCACTCCACGGCGTTTATTGTTTTGTTAAATATAATAATCTAAAGATATTGTTGAAGATAAAAGTACAATCTACAAAATGGTCCATGCAGAATTTTTAAATTTTGCCTTAAAAACAAAATATGTTCTTTTGAATTTTGACAATTTTTGTTATTTTTTGAACACAAATATCTTCCATTTTAAAACGAATTAAAAAAAGTCGATCGGTTATTTCGCTGATCCAAGCTTTGTTGGCAATATATTAAAATTTTAAATTAATTCACTTATAAATAAAAGCTGTACAGTGGCGCGCGAAAACCCTCTTTTTTTACAAATATTGCGTTATTTTTACAAATACGGATGCCAAAATAATTTTTTCTCGTCAAACATAAATTATTTGTTATTTTTATGTTTAACAAAACAATAAACGCTATAAAATAGCGTGCGAAATCAATGTTTTTGACTGTTTTCTGCCATGGGTAGAGGATTACCCGGGATTACCTTAAAGAAATAAAAAATTTAAAGTCACTTTTAGATAATTGCTAATGAAATTCAGAAACCTCAAAAAGGCACTTTTTTTCAAAAATGCATAACTTCGCGCCAAATCATCGTAGGCCCTTGAAATTTTGCGGACCTTGAAGGAAAAAGTCTGATCTTTAATGTGATGATATCCAATATGACGAAAAATCCACTCCACCCCTTCCCACCCCCCTTAGAAAAAAATGTACCTGATGTCCAAAAAGGTCCAACTTTGGCAGCTCATACGCAGTGCCAAAAAAATCATGGACCTTATTGGCCAACAGGGTATTAAAGATCAGAATTTTTCCTTCAAGGTCCGCAAAATTTCAAGGACCTACGATGATTTGGCGCGAAGTTATGAATTTTTGAAAAAAAGTGCCTTTTTGAGGTTTCTGAATTTCATTAATAATTATCTAAAAGTGACTTTAAAATTTTTATTTCTTTAAACACCTTTATTTTTTAGATGTTTTAAGAAATAAACGAATTTGGTGCGAAATCGGACAAATTATGGGCAAAAAGCACAAAAATATCAATTTTTTTCAAAAATTCATAACTTCGTACCAAATTATCGCACGTACTTGAAATTTTGAGAAAATTGAAGGAAAAAGATTGAACTTTATTGTCCTGTTGGGCAATAAGGTCCTCGATTTTTTTACTCACGCTACAAGTTGCTACAATTGAACATTTTTCAGTCAAAAACATGATTTTTTATCCGGGGGAGGCAGAGGGTGGATCGGGTTTGGTGGCAGATTAACTTACAGGGTCGAATGCCGAATAGAGAAACCTTCAACGTTCTCGGAAATCCAAAATTTATTGATTTTCGTGCAAAATTCGCCAAGTTATGACCAAAAACCTCAAAAAAGCATTTTTTTCAAAAATTCATAACTTCGCGCCAAATCATCGTAGGTACTTGAAATTTTGGGGACCTTGAAGAAAAAGTATGATCTTTATTACTGTGTCCACGATTTTTTGGCACTGCGCATGAGTTGCCAAAGTTGGACCTTTTTGGACATCAGGTACAGTTGTTTTTATTAGGCGGGTGGGAGGTGGTGGAATGGATTTTTTGTCACATTAGCTATAATCACATTAAAGATAAGACTTCAACGTTTTCAGAACTTGAAGATTCGTCCAATTTCGTCGAAATGCAGCCGAGATATCGCACTTTGAAATTGTGTCATTTTTGGTGCATTTTCAAGTGGTGCGTTTTTATTTTCCTCGAGTGTACTATTACGACATATCCATCTAACGGACGCTGTATCAAAAGGATGTGGTATGTCCAATAACTATCAGGTGTCCAATAACTAACGTTTCACCCTAAATAAAACATGACTACTTTATTATGTAAGTAGCTTCATTATTTGTAATTTAATTTAAAATAAAGGTAAGTACTTGCAACAATTATTTTTGACAAATATGACTTAACACGTACTGTATTCAGCATTTAATATTAATGTAACTTATTTCAAATTTATATTCTAGAAAAATATGCACCAAGTTACCTACGCCACTCTTAATGAAGAATCGTCAAAACAATTATTTGAAAAATCAATAAAACCTTCAAAAATTCCAAAAAATGTCACCCTAGAAAAAATTAGACATTGGACTTCAAGTACTGAAAGACCAAGAAATCCACTCGTAACAATTCAACCCTTAAGTTCGAGTAGTCATAAAAAAAAACCAAAACGAAATCATAGTCTTGCATTGCCGATAAATTCGGATGATCTAAAGTTATTTAGTCAAACCTGTCGATGTCAAAACATTAATGTTAAGATGAAACCTGCAACATCGTATAGTAAAGAAAGAAGCAGCAGTCGAGAAATCAAGCGCCCGAATACTTCGGCATTGCCGATAAATTCGGCTGATGTAAAGTTATGTAGTCAGACCTGTCGATGTCAAAACATTAATGTTAAGATGAAACCTGCAACATCGTATAGTAAAGAAAGAAGCAGCAGTCGAAAAATCAAGCGCCCGAAAACTTCGCCAAATTCAAGTTCCCGCGAAAATTCATATTTCGATATTTATATAAACCAATTCAAACTTCAAAAATATGTAGATAAGAAATTTAAAATAAATAAATGTGAAGTACTTCCGTGCCCGACAGATTTAAACAATGCAATTTACATTCCTTGGGTAAGATATCTAGACGATGCTATTTATAACAGTGAAAGAGAAATAAATAACGTTGTTTATATTCCCATGGGTGAAAGATTTGGTGGAATGTCTAAAAATGTAAATTTTAAATAATTCTGTTAAATTTTCAAATATTTATGTTAAAATGTTTACTGTATTCTTATTTTATTACAGTAATATACAAGTGCTACAATTTTTAGAGTATTTATAATTACATTGGTAAATAGTAGAGAGCTCCGCGCTTCAAAAGGCCCCAAAAAATGCGTTTTGTGGGGCAATCAGTGTTACAAGCTGAAATTTTCACACATGAAAGTTATTAACCTAGAAAATATAAATTTCAAATTTGTTAAAAAATAAACCAGGCAAAAGGGCACTAGAATAAAAATTCGAGTTAGACACATAATGGTATAGAGGAGAAAATACTGCATTTTTTTCGAATAAAAAAATTGTCAACTTTTGTGGCCGGTCTATTTTTAATTATTTTTTGAATTATACTCGATACATTGTGACTTACGGGCTTCAGAAACTTTAAATTGAATTTTTTCAAAATCGGCATGAAAATCGTCATTTCCAGACTAATTTGCGGCATGAAAGTAAGATTTTCATGACTACTTCCTTGTACGGAGTAATAAGGAAGTATTGTAATCGCGAAAAATTTCGGTTTTCAGATTTTGATGGAAATATCCGTTTTGACCTTTTCTGAATCCATTATGACTAGTTTCGTCGTGACGTCTGTACGTATGTACGTACGTCTGTACGTATGTATGTCGCATAACTCAAATTCGGTTAGACGTAGAAAGTTGAAATTTTGTATTTAGGACTGTTATAGCATCTAGTTGTGCACCTCCTATTTTTGGTTTCAATCTACAAACCGGAAGTAGTAAATTTTAAAAAAAATTCGATAAATATTTAATTTAAGACAAATTTTTTAATTTTAAATGAAAGATTATGTGATTATTACCTACAATCGGTATTTTATAAATATTTTTGTATCTGGTATCATTTAAGAATAATTAAAGTATATATTTTTAATTTAGTATTTCGGTATATCTTGTAGTCCATGATCGATTAACATTTGTTACTACGTAAAATTTAAATGTTTATCTACAACAATAGAATAATGTATTCATTATATACGTGAAAGCAGTATAATAAACCCCTCCATAAGGACACATTATGAAATAATGAATTCATTATTTCACACTGTTAAATAATGAGTACTTTATTCTTCCGAACTGTCAAAATTATTCGGATAAATTGTCAATTTTTTGAGGTTAGGTTAATATGAATACAAATTTGTAAATAAGAAATGTTGCTTTATTTAAAAAGTCGTAGATAAAACGTCGTATTTGACTCGCAAATAATGGCTATAATTAACTCGAATGATTTATACACTCGCCTTCGGCTCGTGAATAAACTTTCATCCTCATTAATTATAGCCTACATTATTTACTCGTTAAATAATATACTATTATGACATGACAGTGACAATAGTAAAATATGCTTTATATCTTCTTCTGCAGTTTAAATAAAATGACTAAAATATATTTGTGAGTATACTAGTATAAGTTAAAAGAATTTTTTATATTATTCTACATTTTAGTTATTAAGAAAAGTATGAACAAACAAGGCGTACAAGGAAGTCATGTGGTGTCCACGTCAGATTTTTACTTTCAACTTTGTTTACTTGTCATGACAACTTTTTCTAAAATTTGTGACAGCTCTGATGATTTGTCACAGCTCTGATGATTTATGCAAACCTATTTTTTTTATAATTTTAAGCTTAATTGCCGACTTAAAAAAAATAGAATACATTACGCGTCATAAAAATGTCTTTGCTTGACTCGGAGGCTTTTAGTCCAGTCAATCTGTAAAATTTGATGGAAAAAAATCGCAAAGTCAATTTTTTTTCATAAATCGTTAGAAGGGCATGCAAGGAGCATAAAACTGAGTTGTCACCCCCCTGGGCCCCTGCAATTTTTGGGAAATCCAAAAACATTTTGGAATTGATTTTTCGCGAAAACGGTAGGTTGTAGAGAGAAATTTTGTTAACAAATCTTGTTAAGGACAGTATTATCTACAATTTATGTCATTGTGTCACTGCTCTATGACAAAAAGTGCAAAAAGTAGAGGGCGCCAAAGTTGCCAAAAATGACTTTTTTCACTTTTTCACCGCGAAAAATTGTTTATTGATCTTTAGTGTAAATGGAAAAGTTGTAGATTACAAAAAAACCTTCTAAAATGAGTATTCAACGTTTTCCCTACGATGAACGGTGACGGAGATATAACGCGGGAAAGGACGCATCGAAGGCCGCGCTGTGGCGCTTGCTCTTAACAATAATTTTGTACGCCAAGAAATATTGTGCATTTGATGGAAAAAAAATCGCAAAGTCAATTTTTTTTCATAAATCGTTAGAGGGGCATGCAAAGAGCTTAAAACTGAGTTGTCACCCCCCTGGCCCCCTGCAATTTTTGGGAAATCCAAAAACATTTTGGATTTGATTTTTCGCGAAAACGGTAGGTCGTAGAGAATTTTTTTTAAAACATTGTTAAGGACATTATTATCTACAATTTATATCATTGGGTCACTGCTCTATGACGAAAAGTGCAGAAAGTAGAGGGCGCCAAAGTTGCCAAAAATGACTTATTTCACTTTTTCGCCGCGAAAAATTTATTTTTGATTTTTAGTGTAAATGGAAAAGTTGTAGAGCACAAAAAAATCTTCTAAAATAAGTATTCAATGTTTTCCCTACGATAAATGGTGACTTAGATATAACGCGGTAACTGTTTAAAATGGAAGTAATATTGAGAAAATGTTATGAAAATGAGTACGTTTATGTTTTTGAGGTCGAATAATTGTAATTTTTATTCAAAATTTAAAAAAAATAAAATAACTGACATTGGAAAAAAGGATCATCATAAGCCCGTTTTACAATACACCAAATCTTGAACAAGATATTGTTTATTTTTCAAATTATGTAAGTATCATACAGCAAATTGTGTGAAATATCGCATTGCTTCGTAAATTGTCTGAAAAAATAGATAAACGCAGCTGTAAAATTATTATACTGCGCAGAATCACAAAGTAAATATTGTAGGTAGGTACATAAAAATGTCTCAGTATAAAACAGAGTTCATTAAAAACAAAGCAATTTATTACTCAATTTGTTGCGCAATTTCTTGTTCAATATTTAGCGTAGTGTAAAACGGCCATTAGTGTAAATGAAATTTCATATTTTCCGAGTGATTTTTTTGTTACTCGTCTTTTTTTTTTCTTCTTTGGCGGTTCTTCGGCGGCGCCTGCTTGTTGAACGACATAAGATGAGGTTGGCTTATTAGTGTAATCCTCATAACGGAAAATTTGGGAGGGAGGTTCGTCAATGTCTACTTCTTTTTCTTCATCAAACGTGCGTATGTTGCTGCAATTCTTCGCAGCGAAAAAGTGGAAAAGTCATTTTTGGCAACTTTGGCACCCTCTACTTTTTGCACTTTTCGTCGTAGAGCAGTGACCCAATGACATAAATTGTAGACAATACTGTCCTTAACAATATTTGAAACAAAATGTCTCTCTACAACCTACCGTTTTCGGGTTTTCGCGAAAAATCAAATCCAAAATGTTTTTGGATTTCCCAAAAATTGCAGGGGGTCAGGGGGGTGACAACTCAGTTTTAAGCTCCTTGCATACCCCTCTAACGATTTATGAAAAAAAATTGACTTTGCGATTTTTTTCCATCAAATGCACAATATTTCTTGGCGTACAAAATTATTGTTAAGAGCAAGCGCCACAGCGCGGCCTTCGATGCGTCCTTTCCCACGTTATATCTCAGTCATCGTTCATCGCACGGAAAACATTGAATACTCATTTTAGAAGGTTTTTGTGCTCTACAACTTTTCCATTTACACTAAAGATCAAAAAACATTTTTTCGCGGTGAAAAAGTGAAAAAAGTCATTTTTTGCAACTTTGGCGTCCTCTACTTTTTGCACTTTTCGTCGTAGAGCAGTGACCCAATGACATAAATTGTAGATTATACTGTCCTTAACAATATTTATTAACAAAATTTCTCTCTACAACCAACCGTTTTCGCGAAAAATCAAATCCAAAATGTTTTTGGATTTCCCAAAAATTGCAGGGGCCCAGGGGGGTGACAACTCAGTTTTAAGCTCCTTGCATGCCCCTCTAACAATTTATGAAAAAAATTGACTTTGCGATTTTTTTCCACAAACGTCGAATTTTTGTTACAGATTGACTGGACTATTTGAAGAAATGCTCGGACGCTACGCATCCTCGCATTCTTCAAACGCCTCCTCGTCTGCAATGAAACATTTTCATGACTTGTAATGTAATATACTATTACTCGAAAAGAACGATGGAAAAAATCAACCAAATTTTATGTTTACACTCGTTTATCTTAAAAACTAAGGCCTATATCAAAAAATATTATTCTTTACAAAAGTTTCTTTGATCTTTTAGGGTCACGGTAGTGTATTTTTTATAATTTTTGGAAGTAAGGTAATTGCCTTATTTTATGAATTATAAAAGTACACGTTTTATGAAATTTCGACTGCGCTCCAGGCGTTCTGTGTATAGGTATCTGCTATCTCTACATGCGCCGCTTAGCTAGCTAACTCCGTCTCACTCTTGCCGTCTGCTGTGGCTTCTATGGGAGAAATTTATATATTCAGTCGGATTTAAAAGTATATAACTTGTTCAATAATAATCAAATCAAAACAAGCTAAACTTTATACAACAGTATGCACATTTCTACCTTGTAATAGAAAGTTTAAATTTTTTAAATGTATGCTGTGTAGAAACAACAACAATTTATAGCAAAAATGAGCTATGATTTTAACCTACTGTTAACTTCAATGACGTGTAATATCAATATACATTATTAAAAAAACTCATATTTTAATATGATAATAATATAAGGCATTGTTAACCTAAATTTGAATCTTATAAGATTATCGGGTAACCTGTATATTACACGTTCACATATTTGATTATTATAAACAATATATAAACATTTAAAAAAATTGTGGCAAAAAATAACTTAAAAAACCTTATGATTAGATGACTACATTATGTCAAAATATGAAGTTCTTTAAATCATGTATATTGATATTAGACGTCATTGAAATTAACAGTGGGTTAAAATTATAGCTTATTTTTGCTGTAAATTGTTGTTGTTTTTACACAGCATACATTTAAAATTTTAAAACTTTATATTACAAGGTAGAAATGTGCATAGGTACTTTTGTATATACAAATGTAATAATTTTTCAAGTGATATTTAATTTTGTTATAATTTTGTACCAATTTATGAAATAAAAGAATTATGTATAAAACATAGGTATTCCTCAGTTTTCTTCTTCATAAAATTGATTTCAGCCACTCTTTATGCTTAGATGTTAGAAAATACAAATTTAGTTACTACACACCTCTCAAAACTGCTTAATAGTTAAATAAACTTAAAAAAACGTAGGTGTTTCTTTTCACCCCTACTTGGAGGCGAATAGGAACAACATATAAAAAAATACATATAAGGTTTTTGGTAGGGTACAGAAAATAAACAAATAGTGATTTCGATAAATGAGTTTCTTACTCAAAGTATAAAAAATATTTGTTGTATACAGAAATAAAAATAATACAGTATTTCAAAGTTAAAAACTGTGCCTATCCACCCCATTTTACGGTACTTTTATAATTCATAAAATAAAGGCAATTACCTTAATTCCAAAAATTATAAAAAATACACTACTGTGACCCTAAAAGATCAAAGAAACTTTTGTAAAGAATACTATTTTTTGATATAGGCCTATACTAGTGTAAACATAAAATTTGGTTAATTTTGATTGATTTTTTTCATCGTTCTTTTCGAGTAAATTCAATTTAAAGTTTCTGAAGCCCGTAAGCCACAATTTATCGAGCATAATTCAAAAAATAATTAAAAATAAATCGGCTACAAAAGTTTACAATTTTTTTATTCGAAAAAAATGCAGAATTTTCTCTTCTATACCATTATGTGTCTAACTAGAATTTTGATTCTAGTGCCCTTTTGTCGGTTTTATTTTTATAACAAATTTAAAATTTATATTTGCTAGGTTATTAATTTTCATGTGTGACAATTTCAGCCTGTAACTCCTATTTTCTCACAAAAGTGATGAGTACAGAATAAAAATGTTATGAAAGAGTGAGACGAAGCAATCTAGTCTAGCGGGGAATGGAGAGACAGAAGATAGAGCGCGGTGAGTGGGGACGCGTAGCGCTGAGCCACATCGAAATTGCATATTATGCGTTGTTTTGTAATTTATTAAATAATTCAAATACCATGTTTCCAAAAATTATAAAAAATACACTATAGTGTCCGTAAAAGATCAAACAAACTTTTATCAAGAATACTTTTTTTTGATTCAGGCCTTAGTTTTTGAGATAATCGAGTGTAAACATAAAATTTTGTTATTTTTGGTTGATTTTTTCCATCATTCTTTTGAAGAAAATTCAATTTAAAGTTTCTTAAGCCCATAAGCCACAATGTATTGAGTATAATTCCAATATAATTAAAAATAGACCGCCCACAAAAGTTGACAATTTTTTAATTCAATAAAATGCAGAATTTTCTCCTTTTTACCGACATGTGCTTAACTCGAATTTTAGTTCTAGTACCCTTTTGCCAGGTTTATTTTTTAACAAATTTGAAATTTAGATTTGGTAGACCATTAACTCTCATGTGTGAAAATTTCAGCTTGTAACACCGATTCCCCCACAAAAGTCATAATAATTACTCTCGAGCTCTCTACTAAAACGTTTCATTTAATTTCTTGTAGAAAAAATCTCCAATTTAAGTTTTATTTTATTCTGTAGTCTGTAGTGTGTTAAGTAAGTATAGTAATATTAATGAAACGAATCTAATTCGTTTGGGGTTTACTGACATGTTAAATATTTATTTATTATTTTGATGTGCTCTTATATTGATTAAATAAATACATAATTTTGTTCATTAGTAGTTAGTTCGGAAAATTTAAGAAACGAAATATGTAAGTTGATTTAGTGTAATTTACATGTAGATATGTTACAGAATGATGTTTAAAGTAAAATGTACCTAATTATTATTACATGAAAAACATAATATGTAGAATTAAAATTAAATACCTACTTAGAAAATAATATAAAATTTAAATATTTACCTACTTATTATTTTTTTAAATTTTAGAATGCTTGCTAATGCATTAATTATTAAGAGGCCCGTCTTCCTACCTCCTAAAAATCAGCATAAAAGGTACTAAAACGTAGCGAGTGTTTTGTGACCAGTACAAGAATGGTAAAATAATATTTCAACAAGGATTTAATAGAGAAAGAATGGAACTATAGTTTTTTGCAGAGGAGTCATGTCATCAAAACATTACAAAATGGAAAATAACTGTAGTAATGACCGAGTGATGTTAAATAAATAAAATAAATACTACTTTTTTGCATACCTATAAGAATAATGCATTTTCATTAAATTTACAATAATTTTAAAGCCGAACATAATGTTTTTAATGCATTTTAAATTTATTTCAAATAATTGTAGTTTGTTTTTTCACCACACATTGGCATTACTGAATTAAGAATTGTGTTTTGTGTTGTACGTTTACATGACATTCAAATTTTTCTGTAACGCTATAGAGTTCTAACTGGAAATATATTAAATTTTACAATGATATTTAAATATTAATTGTCTAATAATTCAATTAAATTGATCGCAAAAATAAGAATCGCATGTAAATTCAATCATTCGGTCAAATACCAGTGGTAAACTACGGCAACGCTGTGCTGTTCTTATGTCAATCTGACAGACACTAAACATGAAGGTGAAGAGAATTCTGCACTTGAAATTTCATACAAATCGTTAGGTATAAATTATAAAATTAGCGACGATGGTTTTGGTCCTCAACTAGTTATGACCGAAACTATCGTCGCTAATTTCGTCCTTTTTAAACTCCAAAAATTACCTTACAAGGTAAAAATAGACGAGGCAAGGTTTTTGGGCTATAAAGTTGAAAATTCAACACAAGCTAGTGAAATACTACCATTTTACGCATAAAGAAGACGTGAAATCAATTGTTGAGGCAAATTCTCACTACACTAATAACACTCAATTAAGGCGACTGTCAAAGGAGTCTTTGATTTAAAAAAGAATGAAATTAGCGACGATAGTTTCGGTCCTCAACTATAGCGATTTATAATGACAAAGTCTAATGCAAATTGATTGAGTCAACAAGGAAACTTTTTTATCAAACTCTACCCATCTAAAATTGCATTGAACAACAAGGAAATATTTTCTATAAAAATGTACCCATCTCAAATTGCAATAGTAAACAAAAAATCACTATATAACTCCGATACTCCAGAATTGAAGAATCACCTTAAACCTTGCCGTCCCGTCTTTTTTCTTCAGACCATGACAAGCCGTACCGTGTTGATATATAAACTTCAACTGAAACATTCAGTTCGTGTTGAGTTGCTCATTAATTTACACTCTTAATTCGAGAATGAACCAGGTATTTTTCAGTAGATAAAAAAATTCTATTAGTTAACAATTTATGGAAGAATGCGTTCGAAACCGTATAGTTGTGAAAGAAGAAGGGACGACCAATCAGTTTGAATATTGTTACATGTGAGCGTTGCATGAAGTCATCTCTTCATATCTTCATTCGACGGTTCAGACCACACATAAACTTTACTATATTGGAAGGCGCAAAATGCATGTCAGTGGAAGACATTCTTCCATAATGGGCTAGTTGAATAATTTGTTATAAATTAAATGGAATTGAAGAAAATTAAAAGTTAAACAATATTTTTTTGTTACAATAATTATATTATTTGTTGTTTCCTTATATTCTTTAAAAACAAGTATAATGTAGGTACAAAAATAGCAGTAGCCGCGTTGCGGACATCCGATACATAGGTTTGTGCGACTAACAAATATAAAACGTGACTTATCTTACCTCGTCAGTTCGATGGCGCGAACCATGATTTGCATTTTAGTTCTTAAGATTTAAAATACGTTTAAGTTTTTAAGTTATTCTGTAAATTTGTCGAAAAGACGACATTTTTGAATGGACGACAGCCGCCGATTTGACATGGTCTGAAGAAAAAAGACGGGACGGCAAGGTTTAAGGTGATTCTTCAATTCTGGAGTATCGGAGTTATATAGTGATTTTTTGTTTACTATTGCAATTTGAGATGGGTACATTTTTATAGAAAATATTTCCTTGTTGTTCAATGCAATTTTAGATGGGTAGAGTTTGATAAAAAAGTTTCCTTGTTGACTCAATCAATTTGCATTAGACTTTGTCATTATAAATCGCTATAGTTGAGGACCGAAACTATCGTCGCTAATTTCATTCTTTTTTAAATCAAAGACTCCTTTGACAGTCGCCTTAATTGAGTGTTATTAGTGTAGTGAGAATTTGCCTCAACAATTGATTTCACGTCTTCTTTATGCGTAAAATGGTAGTATTTCACTAGCTTGTGTTGAATTTTCAACTTTATAGCCCAAAAACCTTGCCTCGTCTATTTTTACCTTTGTAAGGTAATTTTTGGAGTTTAAAAAGGACGAAATTAGCGACGATAGTTTCGGTCATAACTAGTTGAGGACCAAAACCATCGTCGCTAATTTTATTACCTACACTGAAAACTCACAATGTCAGTCTGCCACAGTTCCTACAAATTTTACAAAGCTACATAAACATAGCACATTACATACCAGTTGACAATTTATGCTGTGAAAATTTTTACGATTTATAAATAAATACGCGGCGTATTCTGGATGTTGAGAAGGAGGAGGGACAATCAATTGTACCCACAACTCCAGAAAAATTATATTTCTGAAAAAAACTAAAAAAGTTATTAGCACGAGTAAATAACATTAAATATTACCCTTGTTACACAACCATCCATTAATTTATAATATACTTGCAAACATTTCGTATTATGATTCTCACATTTTCTAACATATATCAATTTAAAGAGAAAAAAATTCTAAGGCCCCGTTTAAAGCTTATTTTTCTCAATTACTTCGGAGTTTTTTATAATTCATTAAAATATATATTAATTAGCTATGTTACTAATAAAATTACTAAATTTATGTTGGTGTTACTTACTACGTCATTACACGCGAAGTCAGTGTTACCAACTGTATATTAATTTTAAAATTTTTACAAATTTATTTCAATTTATTCATATTTGAATTACTTCCTATATAACTTATATAAAAATTTATTTATTTTTAAATATCTATATTTAATTAAATTATCATTTGTACGATAATTTTATAGTAAATACGATTATTTTGCACGTTATTTTTCTCAACTACGTTGGCAACACTGGCTTAAGTTTACGTCAAAAAATTTTAGGTTATCGTTATATTAGTACATGGTATAAGATTTTCATCTTATTTATACATTATTATTTCTTATTATTATCAGTAATAATACCTCATAACATCAATATTATTATTCATACTTTAATAATAAACTTCGCATGATATAAAAGTTGATGAATGTACATATACAAGGAAAAATGAACAGAGAAATTGGAAGAAGATCAGAAGAAGCATCAAATGGGCTTATATATGTTTGAAACTGTACAAAATTGTTTATAAACGTGAGTGGTACATGAAACTACAGAGGGTAGCGTATACTGTAAACTTTTTATACTTTGGCGAAATGCAATACGAACAATTTTTACACGACAACATTTACTTTGACAAATGGTTTCTTATTGAAGTTTCTACATTTTAAATATTTACTACATCTACTACAATTTTGCCATTATATATAAAGCATACTAATTATACGACATTAATTTACCGCGTGGGTTTGTATTATTATGATGAAAATGCATTAGAATATATCTTAATATCTGTATTTTTCTTTATAGGAAAACGTAAACCAGTTACATTCTCTGACCTAAAATAAAGCATAATTAGGCCCCGGAAATAAGGATCCAGATATAAAAATGATGGTGCACTGCAAAGTCAGCAAAACTTCCAAGTGGAAAATCAACAAAACATGTCGTGTTTTCTGCGTACGAAATATCATATTAACCACAAGTAAACATGACTGTTGGTGCTCCTACAAACTTTATGCAGGCCACAGAAGCCCACCAGCTAACCAGGTATCAAAAACAGCTACTCAGCGACAAACACAATCATCTCCTGTCAAATCGACAGTTATTAATTCCAAACGACGATTATCAGCTGCTACTGGATCCTGTGGATCCGGAGATGATTCCGACGACGAAGAAATGGATGCTGTAATAGCCAAGGAGAAAGCAAAATCTGAAGATGAAGAATATGTAAATGGGATATTATAGCTTTTGACAGCGTTATACATGGTCTTATTTCATCGTATGTTTAAGGTCACAAAAATTTGCTTATGTCCCTAAATCACATTTTGCAAGATAATCATAAGATAAAATAATGATTTTTATCTAATTTAGCGATATAAAACATCCGTCAGTCTTATGACAGTTGTTATTGTTGATATTGTCAAGCTATGGAATTTGGTTTGATATTTTTATTATTTTAAAAGATGCAGTAACGCATAAAATACATTAATATTTTGTTTCAGGTAAATAATACAATTTTAATGGCAAATTATAGCTTTGAAGAAAAGATCAAAACTTGGGACCCGAATTTTTTATTTTGACAAAAATTTTATTATAAGCCCAAAAAAAATTATTTAAATATTCAATATGTGACGTAAAAACTAACCCAACCAATGAATGGCCGTTAAGCCATAGCAACGACTGTACTAGTGAACGCTTCTAACTACGGCTTGCGCAGGAACGAGTTTGGCAAGTTGACAAATCAGATGTGTTTGGCATTATTTGTACTTCGTACATGTTTTGATGCTGTAAAATATAAGTAAATATTTGTGTTTTCATAAACTAAATAGTCTACATTCATAAAGTAATGTATTGTTACTAAATTTTATGTGTATATTTGACAAGCAAGTGTCAAATTCAAACATTTGTTGACTGACACGCACGCTATCTACAGCTTACATTCTTAACTATGCTTCCCTACCTTCTGTTCACACAAATGACGCCACAGAAAATTTAATCTCAATTTACTAAATTACATAATTTTTTTTAGATAAAATTTGTATTTTTACCTATGTTTTAGTTCTAACATTATGTGCATAGTGGTAAAAATCTAATTTTCAGTACCATGCAAGTACCCTATTATTCACAAGAAGTTAGCTGTAAAAAATCTTTTATCCAAATGTATCAATCAATAATAAATAAATATTGTGTTGTTTAATTTTTTATTTAATATTATTATTTTTCTATTATTTTAAAAATAAAAATAATACTGAGGAACCAAAACCTAGATCTTGCGTAAAGCTGTCACGAGATGGCGCAGTCTACATGGTTACAGCCTATAACAGGAATTTTTATGGTCTATGTGGTTAAATTTGATGTAAATATAGCTAAAAATCATTTAATTTTTAATTATATAATTTGTTGTATTATTGTTATCATTTCTGTAATAAAGAAGTTTACAAAATGTGGTCATAAATTAATATCAACTCATTTCGTTACTTGCAATTCTTAGCTAATAATTATTGGTTTATTCGTTAGTGTGTGTTTAATATCTATGAAATTAATAACATACTATTGGGGTATTCCCGCGTATTGTACTTTATGTTCTAAAAATGCAGAAGTGCCCATTTCACATTGTTGTAACAACTTCAGGTTACTTTGGTGTGCGTGGCACCTATAATAGTTCAAAAATCTACCACTACAATCTTGTCAACCAATTTTCTTTTTCAGCCATTTACAAAATAATTTTAAATTAAACATGTAGACTGATATTGGGTATTGTCGTCTGAGAATGTTCCTGTTTAGTTCGGTAGGATCTAAACAAATTCTAATCAATATTATATTATATATGAACACGAACAGATATATTAGAATAATAATTTTATAATTTCTGTATTACACTCATGCAATATTGAAGCAACTTGTCAAAAGTTGCACTTGCATTTGCAATATTGCTCAATGTAAAATGGGCTTAATAAAGATGGTTTACAAAATGGGGTCGTAAATTAATATATAACACTCCTTTCGTTACTTGCAAATAATCTCACTTAAAATCTAATGTTAAAAATCAGTGTGTGCGTGTGTTGGTGTGTGCGTTTGTGTGTGCGTGTGTTTGTGTGTATGTGTTTGTGTGTAGGTACGTGTTTTTGTGTATGTGTTTCTGTGTATGTTTGTGTGTATGTGTTTGTGTTGGTGTGTGCGTATGTTTGTGTGTGCGTGTGTTTGTCTGTATGTGTTTGTGTGTATGTGTTTGAGTTTGTGTTGGTGTGTGCGTATGTTTGTGTGTGCGTGTGTTTGAGTTTGTGTTGGTATGTGCGTATGTTTGTGTGTGCGTGTGTTTGTCTGTATGTGTTTGTGTGTACGTGTTTGTGTGTATGTGTTTGTGTGTATGTGTTTGTGTGTATGTGATGTTGTTTGTGTTTGTGTTGGTGTGTGCGTATGTTTGTGTGTGCGTTTGTTTGTCTGTATGTGTTTGTGTGTATGTGTTTGTGTGTACGTATTTGTGTGTATGTGTTTGTGTGTAAGTGTTTGTGTGTATGTGTTTGTGTGTAAGTGTTTGTGTGTATGTGTTTGTGTGTATGTGTTTGTGTGTATGTGTTTGAGTTTGTGTGTATGTATTTGTGTGTATGTGTTTGTGTGTATGTGTTTGAGTTTGTGTTGGTGTGTGCGTATGTATGTGTGTGCGTGTATTGGTGTGTATGTGTTTGTGTGTATGTGTTTGAGTGTATGTGTTTGTGTGTATGTGTTTGTGTGTATGTGTATGTGTTTGTGTGTAAGTGTTTGTGTGTATGTGTTTTTGTGTATGTGATGGTGTTTGTGTTTGTGTTGGTGTGTGCGTATGTTTGTATGTATGTGTTTGTGTGTATGTGTTTGTGTGTATGTGTTTGTGTGTATGTGTTTGAGTTTGTGTTGGTGTGTGCGTGTATTGGTGTGTATGTGTTTGTGTGTATGTGTATGTGTTTGTGTGAACGTGTTTGTGTGTATGTGTTTGAGTTTGTGTTGGTGTGTGCGTACGTTTGTGTGTGCGTGTATTGGTGTGTATGTGTTTGTGTGTATGTGTTTGTGTGTATGTGTTTGTGTGTACGTGTTTGTGTGTATGTGTTTGTGTGTATGTGTTTGTGTGTATGTGTTTGTGTGTATGTGATGGTGTTTGTGTTTGTGTTGGTGTGTGCGTATGTTTGTGTGTGCGTTTGTTTGTCTGTATGTGTTTGTGTGTATGTGTTTGTGTGTACGTATTTGTGTGTATGTGTTTGTGTGTATGTGTTTGTGTGTATGTGTTTGAGTTTGTGTTGGTGTCTGCGTATGTTTGTGTGTGCGTGTGTTTGTCTGTATGTGTTTGTGTGTATGTGTTTGAGTTTGTGTGTGTGTGTGTTTGTGTGTATTTGTTTGTGTGTACGTGTTTGTGTGTATGTGTTTGTGTGTATGTGATGGTGTTTGTGTTTGTGTTGGTGTGTGCGTATGTTTGTGTGTGCGTGTGTTTGTCTGTATGTGTTTGTGTGTATGTGTTTGTGTGTACGTATTTGTGTGTATGTGTTTGTGTGTAAGTGTTTGTGTGTAAGTGTTTGTGTGTAAGTGTTTGTGTGTATATGTTTGTGTGTATATGTTTGTGTGTAAGTGTTTGTGTGTATGTGTCTGTGTGTATGTGTTTGTGTTGGTGTGTACGTATGTTTGTGTGTGCGTGTGTTGGTGTGTATGTGTTTGTGTTGGTGGGTGCGTATTGTTGTATGTGCGTGTGTTGGTGTGTATGTGTATGTGTTTGTGTGTATGTGTTTGAGTTTGTGTTGGTGTGTGCGTATGTTTGTGTGTGCGTGTATTGGTGTGTATGTGGTTGTGTGTATGTGTTTGAGTGTATGTGTTTGTGTGTACGTGTTTGTGTGTATGTGTTTGTGTGTATGTGTTTGTGTGTATGTGTTTGAGTTTGTGTTGGTGTGTGCGTATGTATGTGTGTGCGTGTATTGGTGTGTATGTGTTTGTGTGTATGTGTTTGAGTGTATGTGTTTGTGTGTATGTGTTTGTGTGTATGTGTTTGTGTGTATGTGTTTGTGTGTATGTGTTTTTGTGTATGTGATGGTGATTGAGTTTGTGTTGGTGTGTGCGTATGTTTGTGTGTGCGTATATTGGTGTGTATGTGTTTGTGTGTATGTGTTTGTGTGTATGTGTTTGTGTGTACGTGTTTGTGTGTATGTGTTTGTGTGTATGTGTTTGTGTGTATGTGTTTGTGTGTATGTGTTTGTGTGTATGTGTTTGAGTTTGTGTTGGTGTGTGCGTGTATTGGTGTGTATGTGTTTGTGTGTATGTGTTTGTGTGTATGTGTTTGTGTGTATGTGTTTGTGTGTATGTGTTTGAGTGTATGTGTTTGTGTGTATGTGTTTGTGTGTACACGTACACGTATGTTTGTGTGTATGTGTTTGTGTTGGTGTGTGCGTATGTTTGTGTGTGCGTATGTTGGTGTGTATGTGTATGTGTTTATGTTTGTCTGTGTGTTTGTATGTGTGTGTGGGTGGCTTTAGAAGGAACATCTCCACATGCTTTAGATGGATCACCTCTAAAGGCTTTGGATGGGGCGTGTTAACAGTATTCAAATGGAACACCTCCACAGGCTTTGGATGGGACATCTCTATAGTCTTTGGATGGGAATACTCGCACAGGCTTTGGATGGGATATCCATACAAGCTTTGGATGGAAATCTTAGATCTATCTAAAGACGAGTTTATCCTAAAGACGAATGTTTTATCTAAAGACGAGTTTAATCTAAAGACGAATTTAACTTCAAAACAAGTTTAAATTAGAGACAAGTTAAATCATAAGACGAGTTTATTCTAAAGACGTGTTCTATCTATTGTCAAGTTTTATGTAAAGACGATTTCTATTAAAAGATGAGTTGTATTTAAACACGTTTTATCTAAAGACAAATATTATTTAAAAACCAATTTATTTTAAAGATGAGTTTTATCTAAAGATGAATATAACCTAAAAACGAGTTATTCGATTATGAATTAAATCTAAAATCAAATTAAGCCAATTACGAGTATAACCTAAAGATGCGTTCTACCTACTATACTGGTTTAATTATTGTCATTTCTTGAAATGTGGTTGGAAATTTTATGTATTGGTCAGTAAGATGTTCATCGATTACGGAATATATCTCGTTAATACATCTACTAACCGATGATTGACTGAGAGCCGAATGATAATCTTTCACTACAGATTTTTGGTAGCTTCCATGAGCGAAAAAGTGTAACGCAGTAAACAAACATCTATGCAAGTATTATAAATGAAGATAATATTTATATTTTTAAACTAAATAAATAATAATTGATATTACTTTAATAATTTTAGGAACTGCATTTACTCTATGTGTGGCTACCATGTGCGGCTCAATTTCTGAAAACAAATCTGTACATACTGCTTTATTAAGCCTATATAATTTTCTAAACGTTTCCTCTGGTAAATAAAACGGATCACTGTCGTCACGTAACCTACGATGTAAATCGCGATTTCGCTGCCTAATAAATAAATTTAAGTAATTATTATTCTTATAAAAACATACAAATAAATTTGTACTTCAACTTACTGTCGTTCATGTTCTTCTAAAAAATGAATTAGTATAATTCCGGCACCGTTATAAGCCATTCTGCTATGTTACGAATGTACTTTGACAATTCACATGACATCAAATGATCAAATCGTTACCTAACGATAGGTTGTAAGATGTCGTTCAGTAACTACTGATTTGAACTACTTTTGGCTAACATGTCGTTACAATATAACGACTAATTTAGTTACTGAATACCTAAATTTAAAAAGTAGTTATAATAACGATATTTTCAATCGTAACATGTCGTTCAAAGATAACTACAAGTTACAGAATAGGTCTATTAGTTCTTCGTTCAACATATTTAGTATTCCCCGTCCTTCAGTTCTTCTAAGCAACCATTTTCGTGAGAATATTTTACTCTTCTTTGAATTTTTCTTGTTAATTGCAATTTTCTGAATATGTGTTACTGCAGCAGCAGCTATTGCAAGTAATAAATGCCTTCTTCTATCACTATTCATTTTTACATCTACAAAAATCCTTAACCATGCTCAGCTCATAGAATAGTTATTTGTGTATCAAGGCTGTAAAAGTGATCTTTTTTGGCCGAATCTGAAGTTTGCAGCCGAGGCGTAGGCCGAGGCCAGCAATTCAGGTGAGGCTAAAAACACTTTTAAGCCGAGGTGCACACAACATTTTTTAGGTGGCTATCAAAAAATATATAATTTTATGTCAAAAAAGTTTCTTAGTAGGTATCATAAATAATTTTATTTATATAATTTAGGCTAAGTAAGTTGTAGGTAATTTCTTCTAAATATATTTACCAATTAAAATTAAATAAATTTGTTATTTAGCGGCCGTAAAGTAAATGCGGCCGTGAAGTAAAAGCGGCCGTGAAGTAAATGAGGCCGTAAAGTAGTCATTTTGACAGATGTCAAAAAATGTGACACTTTACGGCTGTCAAAGGATACGTAAAACAACTATTTATACAATAGCCACCTAAAATAATTATTTTCAGGTTCTAATACTGTCATTGTGTCATTTTTACGAAGTTGTTTTGTATACGCATGCTTATGAATTAAAATTCTATACAAAAATTTAATACCGTGTCAGACAGAAATTTAAATTTTCGTAACAAATTTTATTATAATATTTCGTATCAAAATGTAATATTAAATTTTGTACAAAACTTTGTATCGTGTCAGACAGGCTTAGTGTAAATGTGTTATTGATAAACTAAATATAAATCCTATTAAATCTTCTGGTAAAGTTAAAAATGTGAAGTCCCTGCTGTCAATGGAAGGCCTTTGGATCCCTGGATCAGGTCTTGTTCAAAACCTTTGTAGATTGCAAGCTATTCGCGAGATTATATGCTAACTTATAAGTCCATGACCGACCATGAAGGGCATGTGTTCATTCCCGACAACTAAATACAATTTATTAATAACATATTTCAAGAGATAAACGAACGAATAGATTCTAAATTACTTACAGTTGATTTAAGTTTATCTCAGAGTTCAAATATTCTTTCCTATTTCATGTGCTTTCATTATATTTGCTGTACACAATTTCATTTCACTCTATTAACTTAAATGTTTTGACGTTTAACGCCGTGTAGACACTTATTAACCTAAATATTTGACACGAGTTTGTCATTTATGTCCGATTCTCTCTCTCTCTGTCTTTTATGCGTAACAGAGAGAGAGTTCCGAAATTTTCCTTTTCCCCAAGCGTCCGCCAAGGGAAAGCGGCGCTGGGGTAGGTACGGTCCGGCGATCATGAAACTCAAGTCTGTCTCTCTCTTCTTACGGGCGACCCAGTAGTAAGAGAGAGAAGAAACTAGTCGCAGAGCAGAATTCCGGTATATAGTCCCGCGCAACGCGAACCGAAGGCAACGTGATTTTGGTTCTAAACTAACTTTTACCTTGCCTCGTCGGTTCGCTGGCGCGAACCTTGAACCTTGATAATGCAACACACATTACATATTAAAAAATTAAATTAGTGTATTATGTAAATCTAGTATTCCGTGACGTCTTTATCTAGTGACCAACATTGATGACGTGACTCCTCTTCAAAAAAAATTTTACTATACAGATGTGCCTTTCTAAAATTTTTAGTGTTGCCACGAGACGAGACAAACAAGATGTCTCGTCTCGTCTCGCCTACTGTGTATCTCGTCTCGGCGATATTTTATCTCGATTTTCGAGACGAGACGAGACGAGATAAAAGAAGCCGAGATAGGGTCGAGACGAGACGAGAGGACGAGACGTCTCGAATGTCTCGATTATGATAATAAATTAAGTAATTAAGTAATGTGCTAGATCCATAATGTGTATGTGCTATATTAGACATGTGCTTACGTACTGGAACTTGCAAGCAAGCAAAAGTATAGGATTTTGTTTCAGCAAATAATTAATTTTTTTAATACAAAAAATGTTGGAGAACTGAAGCAAATTTAGGTTTGTTTGAAAGGTAAACACTAAAATAAAATGCAGAATTATGTTTGTTTTAATTTGGATTATTATTGTAAAAAAATAAACTTTCGCAGATTGACAAAGTGCTATCTTATTGACAGCTGGCAGTCTGTGAAGTGTACCTTTTGGTGCCTAGGCAATGAAGTTATTGTAATGCCTAGGCTTACACAACAATTAGTGCGACAAATATAATGTACCTAGGTACGTATTTTTTCATATGCAAATTATGAATATTAAATGTTTATTTACGTGAAGTACAGTAGCAAATTGTTGTGAAGGTACTGTGGATCATAAAAGTATGAGTAACAGTAACAAACATTATGTAGTACCTACCTATTTACACTTGTAACAACATAGACATGAAGGGGAAGCACAAAAATTGAATATGAGACACCGCGAACCAGTCCCAGAGACATCTAGTGGCAGTGCATTAAACTTTTGTATACCAAACATGATTATTATTCTTAAAAATCGGCTCAAATTTATCGAATCGAGTTATCTTTACGAGTTTAGATATTCTTATATTGTTCAAATGGCGTGAATTTATGTATGTATGAATGTATATTGTTCAAAAAATATTTAGATCTTTAAAAACGAGATAAAACGAGACGAGACGCGACAGAGAATATCTCGTCTCGTCTCGGTCGCATATCGTCTCGTCTCGGCAAGGTTTTATCTCGGTATTTCGAGACGAGACGAGACAGGTAATTATCTCGTCTCGTCTCGTCTCGTGGCAACACTAAAAATTTTAAATAAAAAATTCTACATGATTATAAATATTCACAAAATTAAAAAAAAAACAATTTATGCAAACTTTACACGGTTATATCTCATGGCAGAAATTAATTTTTACATCTGTAGATCTATTAAATGTTTGTAAAAACATTATCCTGAAGTCAATAATAAACTGACAGTTTACCCGCAACGAAATAGTATATTACATAACGAGCATCGAAAGTGTAAGATAACAAGCGAGTGAAATTGAGGAATGAGGCGCATAGCGCCGAGTGGTTCAATTTCACGAGCACTGTTATCTCACTTTTGAGCGAGTTATGTACACTATTTTTCAGACGACCACAAAATATTTCAAAAATGTTCAGTGAACTAAATTATATACAACTGTTGAAGTTGAAGCACTGACGTTTAAAAGTTAGGTTATGCCTCGATACCAACTGTGCAACTATAATCTGAAATGTCAAAAATACTAAAGAATACACAATTAGCCAATAAATAATTATTATTAAATTGAAAAATGAAAATTTGTGTCTATATAATATTACAGACTGTGTCAAAATGTCAATTTATTGCATTAATATACTTTTTTTCCATTTATTTGAATTGATTTTTACTCGTAACGCCATCTGTTGTCATATAGTGTAACTCGAAGCGTTACGTTATAAGTGTGCGTTAGACTAACATGTTAGTTTGTGTTATTTGTTTGTTTCCATTGTAGTTTATAACATTGTTATGGCAAGTTTCCGTAGTGGTCGTCTGAAAACACTTTTACAGTATATTTCAACTTCATGACATTGCATAGCTACGATGCGGTAAAGTACGAGCAGGGTACGAGTTTCGGGCTGGTTTCAGGCAGCCGTAGTAGTGGGAAGTGGGGGAAAAAGTGGAATAGAAAAAAAGTACTATCTAAAGTATTGTAGGAATACGAAAAAAATGTAGACGAGCCGCTTAAAATGTTAGTAAGTACTTCATTAATTAATAAGCATTCATAATCAAAACAATAATAAGAAATACTTTTGACTTATCTTATATTTGATTTATTGTAATAAATCTGTACATTTTAATGTGACTGTAGAGTACCACTCAAAATAATAAAACTGTAATAAATTATTATAAATTCACTAATAATCATATTGTAAAATTTAAATAATTATATATTGACCATTTTATTTCCCTACACTTATTTACGTTGGCCAGTGAACTCCACTACGTACCTGAAAGGGCGGGCGTCAGGGGCGGATCTAGGATTTTTTGACGGGAGGAGTCCAAAGATTTAAAAAATGTAATTTTTTTTCATCCAAGGTTAAATGCCCTGTAATTAAAAGTTGCCCTACTCACTCTTCCATATATGTGCCTGAGTTATTCACTTTAGTATACAGAATAATAGAAATGATTTTTGTTTTAATGGTTCATGATTTTTAAGCTTCAATTTAGAGCATTACGTTAAGTTACGCTTGGTTTTCACTGAATCAAATAGAAAAAATCTGATGTGGCCAGCACAGACCTCCCGCCATACTTCATTCTTTTTACTTATTATACAAATATATTAATATAGGTACTACTACTCAAAAATATATTTTATTTAAACTGCAGAAGAAGATATAAACGATATTTTTCTATCATTTAAATTTAACGTAGTAACATATTAGATATTATGTTAAACGATCATGGACTGCCCAGATACCGAAATACTAAATTATAAGTATATAATTTAATTATTCTTAAATGATACCAGATACAGAATAGTTATTTACGAACCAAATGCGGGAAGATTTTCATCCCACATGAGCGGTTTTTTTGAAACACGAGCGGAGCGAGGGTTTCATTTACGCGAATGCTGGGATGGGTCTTCCCGCAAGAGGTTTGTACAATGTTTTTTGTAACGAATAAAACTATAATCAAATACATTCAAGTTGTAGTTGTAGTCTTGTCATTAAATTTGAGGTTACGATGCTTTTTGTACTCACTACTACCGACAGATGGCGCGCTGCACACAAGTTTTATTTGTAAATATTGGCGGTTTTCGGTGATCTTCACTAATTATAATTCCCGGAAGTAACACTTTGTAAACTAAATTTTATTATTTTTAAGATGATTTTACTCTGAAATGTCTAGAAAAGCCAGTGTTTTCTGCATTTTTCCTGATTGACTGCACTGGGAAATTGACATTTCCGATTGTCAATTGTGTGTTTAATATGTCATTTCCTAGGTGATGAGTACAAAAAAATTTATAAAATACCGATTGTAGGTAATAATCACATAATCTTTCATTTAAAATAAAAAAAATTGTCTTAAATTAATTATATTTATCGAAATATGTTAAAAAAAAGTACTACTTCCGGTTTGTAAATTGAAACCAAAATTATATTGGGCTATTAAAAACTTAAATACAAAATTTGAAATTTTATTGTTTGATATTTTTTGAGTTATCGTGAACGAAAAATTTGTAACATACGAACGAACGAACACACACACGCACGCACACACATACTCAAAAATGTATATTCTTACTTTGGGGATCCTAAAACGCGCTTATTCACACTCGAAAATTTTGACCCATCACAATACCTCCCTTATAGAATATGAGGCGGGAGGTAAAAATAATTATTCGAATTTATTTCGGGGCGGTAGGCGGTTCCCTGTGCCCCTCTAAATCCGCCACTGGGAGCCGCAGCGCACTACAAACCAGCAGCAGTGAGGCAAGTTGAGAGAGAAACAGACTTGGGGAATATCTCTATCACTGTCTAACTCATGTAGAACATGGGGAAAATACTTCCGTTTTTAAATACATGCGCGCGTCCTTTCCAGGTACGTAATATAGAGTTCACTGACATTGGCAGATTAAAGGCAAGGTTTAAGGCGCTACACTTGTTGATCGCAATCACGATGTAAAATACAAATACGGTGAGTGCACTTCCCTATAAACGTGCTGTGAAAAGCGGCCCAACTTTTTCTACATGTATGGCGGGTTACATATGATAACAAAATATGCTAATTATCTGTCATATCTGTCAAATGAAATATTGTAATTAAAAAAGATACTAATTGTTCATTATTTGGGGACCAGTTTACATTACAAAGTAAGTAATCATTATTATATAAGTTTGTACTTAGGTAGGTATAACTGTTATACAAATTTTCTTTATCTAATTTCTTGATTCAGAGTTGAACAAATCAAAAAGTTATCGGCGTAGTACATGTTTTGTACCAAACTCTACGTCGGGTTATAGAAGTAACAAAAAAAAAGTATCTTTATTCAAGGCACCATTTCACCAATTGACAACAAATGAACACCTTCTCCATCGACTGAAATCAGTATCCACAACAGACATAGAAGAGTTCCAAGATTCCGCACTAAATTGTTCAATTTTAGTACCACCAATACATACTTCTTTATTATCTGCATAACTGCAAAATAAATAATTGAGAAATATTTATCATATTATATTTAAACTTAAATTACCATATTAACTCGTTAATATCATTTAATGACTGTAAAATCGTTGAATGAATTTCTTTCTTTAAGAAAAATACTTGCATAGACAATTTTTTTATTACAATTGATTTGTATATTTAAATTTTGTGCTGAAATATCTTCGAAAATTAATTCTTTGCTGAATTCTTGGATGGGTTTTCTAAAAATGATTGAGTTGAAAATGTTGATGGATTGAGCGCAGTTGTTTCAGTAGATGTTATAATAGTAGCTGATGGCAAAGTTGAGTAGAGTGAAGTAAAAGCAGTTTCAAAAGAATCTATAATAAAAATCTCAGTCTCGATTTCAGAAACTCCTACAATATTTATAAAACAACATTAAATTAAAATTAACTACGTTTAAATGACAATCGCATACTTTCTACTTTGCGTTGTTTAGCAGGGTGAGTATCAGTATCGTTGGAATCAGTAGATGTTTTTTTTGGAAAAATTGTCGGCACAGCTCCAAGTATTAATTTTGGGTAATCAGAATATATTTTAGTCTGTAAAATACAATGCATAATTGAATAACAATACAATAGTATACATTTTTATATCCATACATTTCCAATCATCCTGAATCGTATAGGTATGTTCTTTAAAATGTTTTTCACATAATATGCGACTGAAGTTCCCGGTCAATGCGCGGTATTTTTGATATCCAAAGATTTCTATGGTATATGTTATTTGGTGCCTTGAATAGATACTTTTTCTTCGTTACTTCTATAACCCGACGTACAGTTTGGCACAAAACATGTACTACGCCGATCGCAGATCGTCGATAACTTTTTGATTTGTTCAACTCTGAATCAAGAAATTAGATAAAGAAAATTTGTATAACAATTATACCTACCTAAGCACAAACTTATATAATAATGATTACTTACTTTGTAATGTAAACTGGTCACAAAATAATGAACAATTAGTATATTTTTGAATTACAATATTTCATTTCACAGATATGACAGATAATTAGCATATTTTGTAATCATATGCAACCCGCCATACATGTGGAACGAATAGGTCCGCATTTTTTTGCCAAGCGCACTCACCGTATTTGTATTTTACATCGTGATCGCAATATTGCTGCAATAGAATCAGATTTCAATAAAAATCTGAAATTTACCATAAGTAATTACGAAGCATTATTTGATCGAAAAATTCATACAATACATTGTTCCGACAACAATTAGAGAAAATATGAAATAATTTATGCATTTTAATATTACAAATTATGGCCTTGTTATTGCATATTTATTAATTTTGTTTTAAATAGTTGATTCCTTGCATTGTTCGTGAGAGTGCTAAGAAAATATTTTTTGTCAAGAAAATTACATAATCTGATAGTAATAAATCGGCCAAATTGACTATTTTTACTAATTTATTACTAAAATACCATTAAGTATTTCAAAAATATTATTTCTTAGCACTCTAGAGTCATCTTTTAACTATCAATATATAAAATATGAACAATGTAGGTGTACTAAGAAGAGCTCAGTTTGTAATATAGCAACGTTCCTTTTTCACTATATTTTTGGCACAAGTGTAGCGCCTTAAAGGCAAGGCTTAAATAAAATATTTTTTCAAATCTAATGTAACTAGTAACAATCAATATCATCCGAATATTCAGAATACGACCCAGGCCTAGAATACTTTGGATCACAAATAGTCCCTTTAATCGCTTCATCAGTGTACGCATGCATTATCCTAAAGTTATAATCATCTTCATCTAAACTTTTGTACAAATAAAACGGCAATCTGTTCGTTATTACCCAGATCCCTTGTCTCTTTTCTTTATCCAACCGCAAATCATTAGGGAACACCATCGTAGTGGAGTTATGGGCAACAACACCAATGTTTTCCCTTTTATAAGCCTTTCGGGAATCCCAGCATCCCACGCTATCCCGAGACACATAATTAAAGAAAAGAATTCCGTTCCGATCCATCGCTGAAGCAGATGCATGTCCAGATTTGCCCCGACTTTGCCCGAGGACTTTATATTCGTCCGCGTTTTCTTCCCAACCAGTTTCGTTGCAAACGACACTAGTTTTGACATAAAATTCTCTGAAACTCGACATTGGATGGAAATATAATATCCTGTCGTCCAAATGTTTATCGTAAGGGCTCAACGCAATTCCGAATATGCCATCCGTCCAACTGAATTCTAAGTCGTGTAGTTTGTACGCAGCTGCTAATGGGTCAGGGTAGAACAAATGATTCGTCACTCTCCAGCTACGGTCCTTTTCGAAGCTGTAAACTAGCAACCCAAACCTCCAGACGTCAGTGACGTAAGCATGGACGTTTTTGCAATCGTTGTCTCGGACGTCGACGACGATATTGCTGTACAGACTGTCTTGTTTGATGTGTTTCTCGGGTAATACGTGCCGCCGGACAAGTTTGTTGGTTTTTAAGTCGAAGATAACGATTTGCGGTGGGCAGACTTGCTTTGGTTTTATTGTGACTTCAATTTGGCCGGAGTCAAGAACCCAAAGACGATTGCAGTTGTCTACTTGCATGCGGAAAACTGATGTTAGGCCCATGCACGACTCTGAAATTAAAATAAAACTTTAGTACCTCCTAAAATCCAGCGCAAAATGTACTAACGTAGCGAGTGCTTTGTGGCCAGCACAAGAATGATCAAACATTCCAACTAGGATTATGTACTATGATGAAACTGTTTAAGTATGGGGATCTCGAGAACTATAAAGCTAAGTTTCCATGCATGTGTTTCATCCGTCGCGTTTTATCCGTCGAGAGATCTGATTCGCTAAATTTAATTTCGTGAAAATCAAGACAGTTACGGATCAACGACGGACTGAGTTCGTCTACTTTCTACTCGATCCGTAGAACGTATACGTTTCAGTACCACGTCGTTTTTTTTGACAGTTCAGTGTATTTATGTAAATTCTCCATATAAAATTCCATGTTTTGAAGGTATTTTATGATTTGTTATAGGTATTATAAATCTGAATAATAATGAGATAAAATAAATTAAAAAGAAGGAATTAATAAATTAATTCATTTGTTGTTGGATAACGTGGCTCTAGTTTTATTAATTGTAATATTCTTACGACGACGTTTCGGTCATGATCATGACCATCCTCAGGTCAACTAATAAGGTCTCACAAAGTGTTACATATTAATTTTTATATAAAACGAATAGAAGTGATAATAGGTAATTATTTTTTAACTATTTTTATTAAGGGACACCACGAAAATATTCAAACACAGAAAGCATAACTTGAATCAAAATATTCATTCACAGGAAAACTCTTCTGTGTTGAAGCCATGCTCCCTTCAATTACTACATTTATGGCCAGTTGCACCGCTTCCACTTAAAGTTTAAGTTTTCCTTAAATGAACAATATCGAATCAAAATCAAATTGTCAAACGTAGAAATAATATTGCTGTCATGAGTTCGATTCGATATTTTTTATTAAAGTGACACTTAAAATTTAAGTGGAAGCGGTACAAATGGCCATTAATATCATCCTTATGACTTACTTATATGGCGTTAGTATGCCAACGTGTCACCCGTCTCACCAGTCAATATTTTTTACGCAGAAACAAAAATCAACCGATCATAGATTACAAGATTTCAACGTTTTATCTGATAAATTTATTTTTTAAATTTTACTACAATTCTTTAATGCTATCAGATAAAGATAATTTTTTTATAACGTGAGTTGCAAATTATTTTTCCTCTTATGACAGGACAGGATGACACAAATTCAACTAGAACCTTTTTGAATATTTGTTGAAAATAAAAATAGTAAAGGGATTAAAAAATAAATATTCTTCTTGTGTTTGAAATAATAATTATTTTCAGGGCAAATCTTCCTTATACGCATTTATACTATTCATTAGATAAGTTGCAGACTAGAAATAAACAACACAGAGCAATGCATGAGCAAACATAATTTAGATTTCAAATTTTAATAAAATATGGATTTTTAATTCTTTGGTTTAACGTTAATACAAATAATAAGTTTCTACATAATCTATAAAATATTTATTTTACAATTGTAAGTTTTTAAGTTACAAGTTAATAAAATTGTAATAACTTTTATGAAACACTTGTACTTGTACATAGTGCATTACAAGTACTTGTAATTGTAAAATTGTAAGACCGTAACTTGTTGTTTTATGAAACAGGGCCCTGGTATGGATATAGCATCTCTATCCACACATGATTATAGTTTCTTAACTAAACGGAGCATTCTGAAGTTGGAATGCTAAAACTGATCGTTTTTGATTGGCTGATGTAACACCAGTTTTACACCGCACAAACTTTGTAATGTAAACAAACGAAAAACAAACGCCAAAAAATCTATAGTCTGTTCCAAATAAGAATATAGTATGGGGCAAGATAGGGCTTACGATTTGAGCGTTCTGATTGGTCTAGCAGGAAATCAAGTTTACATCAGGGAAAAATTTGTGATATGCGCGCATCATTTAGCTGTCGAACGCCGTAGTAGTAACAGCTGGTATTGTTGAAAAAGTAAGTAGTTGATTAGCGTCAGTAGCGCGACATATTTAATGTGTGTAAAACGGGCCGGCTCCGCAGCGCCATCTACTATACGCTTATTTGGAACAGGGTATAGTTATATTTTTCTCGTATTTAAACAGTGTAAATACTTCAGATTGTCCCGTTTAGTTAAGAAATCAACTATAGTATGAACATACGAGTTCTGGCTATTAAAAAACGATACTTTTAACTTTTAACTTTTATAGAAAAAATACTACTACAGCGACAAAAACGTGTTTTCGTATCGGAATAGTAGACACTTCCAGCTACCCAACGCTGAATTCGTTTCCCCTCATGCCCCTCTAGGACGCCTTCTGCGCGCGCAGTCTCGGTATTTAATAGCCACATCTTCACTTGTATACGTACACATCTTCACTTATTTACGTACCAGTCGTGTGCCAATCCCAGCCAGGATACGGCACCAACTTGGGGCTCTCCTCCTTGGGCGTTCTCGGCAGCCACGCCAGCGTGGCCGGCACTCCTGGTTTCCACTTCGGCATGGAGACAAACACCTTATCCCTCCAGGCCTCAATTCCCAGTGGCAGGTTGTTCCTCTGTATGTAGCGCTCTTCCGCGACGGCCTGGAACCGAGCTTCCTCTGAAGGGAACTCGAAGTCCAGCAGCTTCCACCGGTACACGGTACTGAACGCGCCCGAGGTCTCTTCGGTGCCTGGAGTGGAGTGGCTTAGAGACGGCGTTAGGCTTGAGAGCGTTAAGAGGTACGGGAGGAAGGTGTTCATTTTTAAGTCCGAATGGTAATCTGCAAAACAAAATATTGTTAGAAAGATTAGTCATGTTGAATAAAATTTTGGCTGTAATCCCTTAGATGTACTTATAAGAATGGGGTCGTTTACTCCGGTAATTTTTTTAAAAATTTTTACCAAATATTGAAAATAAGAACATAATTTTACTATTAGTAAAATTAAAGTTCTTGAAAATTCAATGATACGCAAGTATTTAAGCTTTGAAATAGGCGATTTTTCGAACGCATTAACATAGCGGCTGCAGGTATGACGTCAAACATTTCACAAAGCCACGCCGTTTTGTTCGGCGTTAAACGGAGACTTCACCGAAATGTTTGTCGTCACGAGTTTGAGGTTTTAAACTGAGCGACATAAAAAAATATGTTTTCACTTATATTTAGCACTTTTGAAATATATACTTTTGGAAATATTAATACCTGAAAATTAATTTTCAAAATTTAAAAAAAATTGGTAAACGACCCCATTCTACTTATTTGTTTTATTGCTTGTTACCTACTATTCCTATTAAAATCAGCTCTAAATAAACGATTTTTATGAAAACTAATATATCAATCGATAGATAAAAGTTTGAAATAGCTTGCTTAATGGCAGGTTTTACATTTTTTTACAGCATTTTTTTTATTTAGTCCATTAAAAAATGTCATAACATAGATTTGACACAAATTTCTGGAAAACTGCCATTAGAGAAGCATAGTGTGATTAATTTTCTACCAAATTTTTACAAAGTTTGCACAATTATCTCAATATTTACCATAATTTTGATAGGATTACGAAAGTCATATTTCACGAAATTATCACCCACAAATACGACAGAGATTCCTGAACTAATATAAGTTCCACCACTATGAGACGTAGTACACTCCTATGCAAATAAAATTGAATGTGTCTTAATTGAATGACACAATACACCGGTTGTCGGTTGTAATATTTTTGTCTCAGACTATACAAAGCAGACTGGACATGGGCATGTTTTTTTAGAAGTGGGGGAACACTTGTAGGATGACTTACATGATACTTCCCCCTGTACACCTACAAATAGTCCGGTTGGTAAGATATTATACCTTGCATTTTATGATTAAAGCATGCCACTTGGCATAAGTGTTCTTTAGACACTCCTTTACCAATCCGAAGTTGTAGCCAGCCCCGGAGGCCGTGCAAGGGCTGCGTATTGCGAGTTGCATACGCAGATTTTTAGTTTTTTAAGTTTCTATCGTAAACGGTTAACATTACAAAAAAATAATCTATTATAAAATTCCTTATATAAATATAATATAATAAAGTTCCTTATCGATTTTCATGTAAGTGGTACAGTTTTCGAGAAAAACGAGAAAATGTATTTTGGTAATTCAAAGCTAATTAAATCACGCTATAATTTCGTTTTCTTGTGCAAAAACAGCTATAAATTTTTAACAGATAAAGAAAACGACTTTCGGTTTGAAATATTCGTTTTCGTAGATATTTTTCTATTAAAATTATTTTTTTTTAATTTTAAAACCCCTACTTTAGCCACAATTTAAAAAATCTGACGTGGACACCACATGACTTCCTTGTACGCCTTGTTTGTTCATACTTTTCTTAATAACTAAAATGTAGAATAATATAAAAAATTCTTTTAACTTATTATACTAGTATACTCACAAATATATTTTAGTCATTTTATTTAAACTGCAGAAGAAGATATAAAGCATATTTTACTATTGTCACTGTCATGTCATAAACATTTAAATTTTACGTATAGCCCAGTCAAAATCGACACAAAAAATCGCTAAATTCGCAAAGCATGATGTATCTCTGATTTTTTAGTATGTTGTTTGAACCCATTAGGGCTATGTATACCCAAGTTTCCAACTCTCAAAAAGTTGTGGAAAAATTTGTATACACGAAAAACCGCGAAATTTTCGGTCTTTTTTCAGATTCTGCTGTATATCTCCTAATCCATGCATTTTTCGTCGAAAGCTATTCTATACATTTTTAAGACCATTAAATTTGTAACAAAATAAGCCCAACCGGAGCTCTATACGTCTAGTAGTTTCCGAGATATGGCACTTTGAAAATAGACCAGTTTTTCCAAAAATTGAAAGTTGAGAAATTTTTGCTTTTTTTGTAATTTTGAGCTATAACTTCTGTTTTGTTCTATTTTATTAATCTTTGATTATTTACTACAGAATCATGCGATGTATTAAAATGGTAAGATAATGATTAATTTTAAAAACAGAAATAAAAACTATTGCTTTTAAATTTCGCGTATAGAGAAAGACTGCCAGCACCATCTACCAAACTCATGCTGTACTAAAAAGTAAACTCTTGATTCATACGAATAATTTGCTTGTTTTTTATGACGTCACTCCTATATGGATTTAAATCGTCTCTATACATTATCGTTTACATATTACATGAACATGAAACTATTAAAATGTAAGTAAAACTATTTATTAGATTAGTAGAATAAGCAGAATTAAGCGAGAGGTAGTGTACTGGCCACAGCAGATTTTTTTTTTTTGAAAAGTTTTCAAATATTTTGTATTTATTGTGTTTAATGTGCTGTAACTTCTAAACGGATAAAGTTATCGACTTCCGGTTTATCACATTAAATTCTACGAACATTTCTCTATAAAATTCAGTATTTAATTATTTTGTTTGGGTATTTATTAAGCCAAAATATCAAATGTTTTTTCAAGAGAAAATTGAGAAATTTTTAAATTTGTAATATTTATTGTGTTTAATGAGCTGTAACTTCTGAACGGATAAAAATATCGACTTCCGGTTGCTTTTATTAAATTCTACGAACGTTTCTCCATAAGATACATTATTTTAAAAACTTTTTAGGTCGTTTATTAAGCCTAAATTTCAAATGTTTTTCCGAGAGAAAGTAAAGAAATTTTAAAATTTTTAATAATTGCTGTGTTTAATGTACTGTAACTTCTGAACGGACGAAGTTATCGAATTTCGGTGTCTTGCATTAAACTCTACGAATATTTCTCCATAAGAAAAATTTTTTTTGGGTATTTATTAAGCCAAAATATTAAATGTTTCTTCAAAAGAAAATTAAATTTTTTTTTAATTTTTAACAATTGTGTTTAATGAGCTGTAACTTCTGAAGGGATAAAATTATCGACTTCCGGTTTCTTTTATTACATTCTACGAACATTTCTCTATAAAATACATTATTTTAAAAACTTTTTAGGGTGTTAATTAAGCCAAAATATCAAATAAGATAAGAAACCGGATAGTGTGACGTGAAAGAGGGGGTGCAGATCCATGAGAGGGTTGGACGGGGGGTACTTACCTACATTATTCAATTTATCCTATATGATCATAATACATTTTGCATGTTTAAATCTTTAACAAAAAAGTGGTTAGGTACAATTCTGGGAAAATGCGATTTGACCTTATATGGGTTTTTTTGAGATTTTGAGAGAACTACGAGGCTTACAGATCCCACTCTGCGCTTAATTTAAAGCTAATTAAATTGTCTACAAATTACATTTACAAGTTTTACTCGTAGGATCAATCGTTTCGACGAAATTTCAGTCCAAAGAAGGTCTAAAACTAAAATTAGCAATATTTGGAAAAATTGATCTATTTTCAATGCCATATCTCGGAAACTATTAGACGTATAGAGCTCCGGTTGGGCTTATTTTGTCACAAATTTAATGGTCTTAAAAAATGTATAGAATAGCTTTCGACGAAAAATGCATGGATTAGGAGATATAGAGCAGAATCTGAAAAAAGTCCGAAAATTTCGCAGTTTTTCGTGTATAAAAATTTTTCCACAACTTTTTGAGAGTTGGAAACTTGGGTATACATAGCCCTAATGGGTCCAAACAACATACTAAAAAATCGGAGATACATCATGCTTTGCGAATTTATTGTCGATTTTGACTGGGCTAGTAGTAACAAATGTTAATCGATCATGGACTACAAGATAACGAAATACTAAATTATAAATATATACTTTAATTATTCTTAAATGATACGAGATACAAAAATATTTATAAAATACCGCTGTAGGAAATAATCACATAATCTTTCATTTAAAATAAAAAAATTTGTCTTAAATGAAATATTTATCGAAATTTTTTTTAAATTTACGACTTCCGGTTTGTAGATTGAAACCAAAAATAGGAGGTGCACAACTAGATGCTATAACAGTCCTAAATACAAAATTTCAACTTTCTACGTTTAACCGTATTTGAGTTATGCGACACACATACGTCCGTACGTACATACATACGTACATACATACGTACGTACATACGTACAGACGTCACGACGAAACTAGTCATAATGGATTCAGAAAAGGTCAAAACGGATATTTCCGTCAAAATCTGAGAACCGAAATTTTTCGCGATTACAATACTTCCTTACTTCGTACAAGGAAGTAAAAAGAAACAAAGAAATTTTGTATTTTTAAATTTTTGTGTTTAATCAACTCTAATTTCTATAGGGATAAAGATATCGACTTCCGGTTTGCGGCGTTGGATTCTTTACTAAATTTTACGTAAGATACATTATATGAAATTTTCTAAGGCCCTTGATAACCCAAAATTTAATTATTATCTTCAAGTGAAAATTGCAAAATTTCAGAATTTTTAATATTTTTTGTGTTTAATCAACTCTACTTTCTGAACGGATAAAGATATCGACTTCCGGTTTGCGGCGTTGGATTCCTTGGACTATTTTATGTAAGATAAATTGTACTATATTTTTAAAAGGCCTCTAATAATCCGAAATTTAATTATTTTCTACGAGAGAAAATTGGAAAATTTTAGAATTTTAAAAGTTTCTTTTGTTTAATCAACGTTTCAAGATATCGACTTCCGGTTTCCGGCATTGGATTCCTCAGACATTTTTTTGTAAGATACATAGTATTAATTTTTTTAAAGTGCCTTTAATAAGCCGAAATTTAATGATTTTTTCCAAGAGAAAATTATAAAATTTTAGAATTCTTAGAGTTCCTTGTGTTTAATCATTTCTAGTTTCTGAACAGATAAAGATATCGACTTCTGGTTTACGGCATTGGATTCCTCAGACATTTTCATGTAAGATACATTCTACTGGTTTTTTTTTTCAAGGGTCTTTTATAAGCCAAAATACACAAAAATTATTTAAAATTCTGAAATTTTACAATTTTCACTGAAGATCATAATTAAATTTTGGGTTATCAAGGACCTTACAAAAAATTTAATATAATTAGTCCAGTCAAATTAGGTTTTTAGTGGAAAAAATTAGTAGAAAGCTGGATTTTGGTATACACCTTCCCAATACCTTTATCAACAATATACTAAAAGTCTCAATCGATTGGACTGGAGCTTTGTCCACCATTTTGAAAAATGGCCGCCGCCAATTGTTTTTAATTTTTATGTCGTAAATGATTAATATTACGAAAAAGCAGTTAGTAACAAATTGTAGAGCACAAAATTTGCTATAAAATTGTATACATATTTTTTATGAAAGTGGTACAGTTTTCGAGAAAATCGTGAAAATGTAATTTGAAAAAACGATAAATTTTGATCAAGTAGTAGTTTATGTCTCATCATACGAAAACGTTTGTAATTTTTTTATGAATAAAAATATTGATTTCCGGTTTGCAGAATCCAATTTCCTGAATACTCTTCTATGAGTAAAATAATTTTCCAATTTTTTGACGCACGGATTTAGTCACAATTTAAGGATATTCTTACAAAAGTTTAACAAAAAAATTGTTTTTTATTTTACATTTTGGTGTTTAATTTACCGTGATTTCTGATTGGATAAAGTTATTGACATCGGGATTTCGGCATACGATTCTCTATAAAATTTGTCAAAAGATGATATGAGTTTTAAACGTTTGTATGTTTTAGTTAGGTAGAAATTTTAAGACTTTTTTCTAAGAAAAAATCAGAAAAAATTGAAACTTTTAAGAATATCCTTAAATTTTGACTAAACCCGTGCATCAGAAAATTTGAAAATAATTTTGCTCATAGAAAAGTATTCAGGAAATTGGATTCTGCAAACCGAATATCAATATTTTTATTCTTAAAAAAATTACAGCCGTTTTAGAATGATGAGACATATTACTCTGATTTTTTCTTAGAAAAAAGTCTTAAAATTTCGACCTAACTAAAACCTACAAACGTTTAAAACTCATATCATCTTTTGACAAATTTTATAGAGAATGGTATGCCGAAATCCCGATGTCAATAACTTTATCCAATCAGAAGTCACGGTAAATTAAACACCAAAATGTAAAATAAAAAACAAATTTTTTGTTACACTTTTGTAAGAATATCCTTAAATTGTGACTAAACCCGTGCGTCAGAAAATTTGAGAACAATTTTACTCATAGAAAAGTATTCAGGAAATTGGATTCAGCAAACCCGAAATCAATATTTTTATTCATAAAAAAATTACAGCCAGTTTTGTATGATGAAGCATAAACTACAACTTGATCAAAAGTTATCGTTTTTTTCAAATTACATTTTCACGATTTTCTCGAAAACTGTAAAACTTTCATAAAAAATATATATTTTTTTTTATAGCAAATTTTGTGCTCTACAATTTGTTACTAACTGTTTTTTCGTAATATTAATCATTTACGAGATAAAAATTAAAAACAATAGACGGCGGTAATTTTTTCAAAATGGCGGACGAAGCTCCAGTCCAATCGATTGAGACTTTTAGTATGTTGTTGATAAAGGTATTGGGAAGGTGTATACAAAAATCCAGCTTTCTACTAATTTTTTCCACAAAACGACAAAATATGATCTAATTTGACTGGACTAAATGTGTAGTATCTTACGTAAAATTTACTAAGGAATCCAACGCCGCAAACCTAAAATCGATTTTTTTATCTGTATAGAAATTAGAGTTGATTAAACGCACAAAAATTTTAAAATACATAAATTAATCTGTTTCTTTTTTTTAAAATTGTGGCTGAAGTAAGGCTTTTAAAATTTAGAAAAAAATAATTTTATTAGAAAAACATCTGCGAAAACGAATATTTCGAACCGGAAGTCGTTTTCTTTATCTGTTAAAAAGTTATAGCTGTTTTTGCACAATAAAACGAAATTACAGCTTGATTTAATTAGCTTTGTATTACCAAAATACATTTTCTCGTTTTTCTCGAAAACTGTACCACTTACATGAAAATTGATAAGGACCTTTATTATAGAGCATGATGCTCTACAATTTTATACTTGACTATTTTTTTGTAATGTTAACCGATTACGAGATAAACGTAAAAAACTAAAAATCTCAATATGCAACTCGCAATACGCAGCCCCTGCACTGCCCCCGGGGGTGGCTACATCTTCGAATCGGTAAAGGAGGATCTAAAGAACACTTATGCTAAGTGGCATGCTTTAATTATAAAATGCAAGGTACCTACTCCATCTTTTTTCGTCTTACCAACACCGGACTAAAACCCTGTGATGGTTGTTGATTAGAGGTGACCCGCCTTAAGGGCGCGCTTAAAAGTGAAAAAACAAGTCTGTAATGGTAATGTTTTTGACCCGATAATAGTCAAAATCTTAATATGTCATAATTTGATTTAAAAAAATAATGTTTTTTTTCTGTAACTACTAGTGCCACGTCAGCGACACTTTAAAACTTTTACATGGCTCATTTTGCACATGCTTTCTGCATAAATTTCGGATAAACGATGTAACCTACAATGAAAATTATGTTTCACAATGAAAATATATAAATTGCCTTATTCTAAAAATGATGTCTGTAATAATTGTTCATTTTGCATAAAATTCAGTGCAATTTAATGAATTTTGCTCCCTCTTCTTTCATTTCTACTGCAAATTATATTTATGCTCAGATATTCTTATTTAGCATGCATAAGGCAATAATCTAGAACCTCTAATGATTCTATTGATATATTATTTAAGCTTATTGCTTGTTCCTAGTTGCAGAAATATATGCAGATAAAGTACCTACATAAAAATGACTGTCTGAAAATAGTTTGGAGTGCAACCTTAAAATATGGATGCAGGACCTCAAAAAAAAAATTTAGTTGGAGATTTTTCGCAAACACTTCGTTTAAGGGATATCGGCTTCTGAACTTAGGTACTAGTAGGGATGTGAACAATTTTGTAAAAATCTAGGAAAAATAACAAACAAATATGCATATTATCAACGTGAACAAATACAGTTTAATAATAAGATTCTGAAGTTAGGATACTTAACTGTGAAACAGTCAGGTCTGTCAATGTGATGAGGTGATGCCCAATTGAAACTTTTCTACAGTTTATTTATTCATAGTTCGGCCTTACATAATAAATTATGAAACAAACAACTCAAAATACGACTCTAGGCCAATTAAGCCCCGCAGAATATTATATTCTTTATTTGCTCTTTGGTTTTCTAGTTACCGACCTTCACACAAATTTCGAATAAATTTTCAGCATTTTATTTAACATCCAAACAAAGCTCTAACTGAAGCTATTTTTTCTAATCATTGGTACAAAATTGTTTTTGTAATTTTATCAATTTTAGCTCTTCAAATGTTATACGTAAAAAAATATTCAGTAAAGCACTACTTTTTGATTGAGTCAAATTACTCATTCATTTAAGGTGATTCGAGCGGTTCAGGCTAGTCAATTCATGGTTTAAATGTAACTTTGTATTGTAACTTTTAAAAATTACAATTATATGTTTCAAACATACGGTATGCAGGATTATGGCAACATACAGTACTATTTAATATAATATTTATTTGTAAATAAAGTAAATAATTTATATGTCAATTAAAAGTTGCTGATTTGACTGTCATACCAACTTTGAAACATAAAATATATAAGTAAAACGATTCCATTATAAAGATCATTTAAACTTTAATAATATTGCAAACATTATAAATAGATGAATAATCGATGTACACATAAATATACTGTAGCTTTTGTAAGTAATATGTGATCTAATATAAAATTTAAAACATAACATTCTACGTCTGACAACTGACAACATAGCATCAAATGTTAGCTGTCACTTTGCTGTAGAAAGTGTCAAAATCTTTAAATTAGAACAACATTTACAATTATACTGGACGGTTTACTCCAAATTATTATTATTATATTATTTAATAAGAAATAAAATACGAACGCATCCACATTAAAACCTTATTTGTCACAAATTTTGTATTTCAAATTTATCGCAGAGTGCAACGGTGCAATATTTACATTTCACTCTGTTATTTTTTTGAAATTCGTAACATAAAATATTTATTTCTGAGTTAACTAGGCGGTCAATTTTGGTAATACTTCGCATACGTATTCATATATAACCACACATTAAATTAAATAGTATTTTAAACAAAGTTTATGGGTTTGAGTCAAGAATTTAATGTAATATATTCAGCAAAGTATCATTTTGCCTATACCCACCATGTTAAAAATGTCATTTTTATTTGTGAATATCTCTGGATAGAGACGGTTAAATCGATTGAAATTTGAAATGTACATGGAAAACAGTGTCAACAACTGATTTTTTCATGTTTCATTAAAAGTTTATGGATTTGTTACAACGCTCGAATCACCTTAAGTGTTCTTCAAATGAATAATGAATTTTTATTAATCTCCTCTAGATTTTTAGGTGCATCGATGTTTAAAATTACAAAAAATTGATTCATGATGAAAATGACCCATTCTGTTATTCATTCTCATAAATAAAAACCAAAACGTTACCTCAGAATACTTAATCTACCGTCACAAAAAGAAAAAACAACAATATTCACTTTCTTTCGTCTAGCATTCTAGTAGCAGCAACACACTTAATACTACTTTAGTAGAGCACTAAGTAGACCACACTCAACATACCAAACCACGCAACTGCGTTCACATTTCATAGTGATCTGTATTTACCTACATATTATATTCCACTGATTTTTAAATTAAGGTCAACTCAAGTCTTTATCCTTCAAGCCAGAATGATTTAAGAATATTATGCAAAAGGAAACACATTCATGATAATAAATATCATGCCAATAACTTGACATTCGACCTTAAAATTTGTATGCTTGAAATTATACATCGTTTGTTTTCAATTAAAATAATTGTAAATAATTTGGAAAGAAACAGTAGTAATGTCATGTGTGGAATTTTAGACATAAACATATTATTTCGTGAAAGAACAACTAATAAAATACTTTGGCCAAGGAGCCGAGAGGGTAAGGGGGCTTAAGCTCACCCTGACATAATTCTGGGGGGGGCTCAGCCATGGCCGTCTCTATTTATCAGGCCGGAGTGTGCACATTATGGCAACAAGACTAGCGGTCCTATTTTCACAAAACGAACGAAAATGAATACATTACTTTTTCAACTTATTTTTAAATTACTCAGAAACTACTGCAGATATCGTAATGAAATTTTTACTAGTTATTTTCATAACAATGTTCTTAACAAGTATAAGTTTTTAATTGGAAATTGTTTATAATAAAATTGTAATAATTATTTAAAAGATGCTATGTTTATAAATAATGTAAAAAAAGTAGTATGTTGCTAACTTTTGTATTTGTTAAAATAGACATATAGTATATATAAGCGTACGAAGTGTTGAGAAATGTTCAAATTTTATTCTGTTAAAAGAATTATAACGATATCTTAATTGTATCGTGAGATATTTAACTTAGAAACTAAAATTTAATGCGTTCACGCTCCATTATTATGACCGCGCAAGACCGCTGTTACTGTTTCTGAGTTCCCGGTAGCCGTGTTTAGGTTCAGCTACATTCAGCGTTCGTCGTCACTTCTTGTTTATAATTTATTAACTAAATCATATTTAAAATTGAAGGTAAGAAATTAATAAAAACTTATTATTAGTCCTATTATCGTAATTATTTTTCATTTTTGTGAACACAAAGAAAACTAAACTAAATTTTAAAGTAAGTTGATTGTTGTCATCGTACCGTTTAAAATAAATGTTTCTATCAAAATTAAAATAATGTTATGTGTAATAGAAGAAGAAAAAACTGTTAATGAATATTGTACTATTTAATTTGTAATTTTTGTATATATCAGATGCCACGTCGTTGCTCTGCGCCAGGGTGCAAAGTAATTACGATTCCAAAATTAAGGATGGTTACGTAACAACTTTCAAATTTCCAAAAGATGAATAGTTATTATGTTGTGCAGACTTATTTATTTTATACATTGTTCAATTATACACTTGAAAATTCTATAATTAAACATGTTTTTACTGCATATTTTTGAAATTTCCCATACAACGTATAGCGCACGTAGGACCACTACCGGTACTCGGTGCGCTGTTGCCAGTGTGAAGTGAAGACTCCGGCCTGATAAATAGAGACGGCCGTGGCTCAGCTCCCTTCGGCTGCTCAGACAAATTTTATTGTAAATTTACTTGTGACAAAAATATACTGAAATAGTGACCTCGCTATATTACAAATTGTGTCCCTGCTATTCTGCTATATAACACCTACATTTTTCATATTTTATGTATGGTTAGTTAAAAGATGACTCTAGAGTACTATAAAGCTATATTTTTGAAATACTTAAGGTGAATATCGACCGAATTTGACCGCAACCAAAACAAAACTGAACAGAACGCAACCCATAGTAAAATTTTTCCAGCATGTGATACAGACTTTTTGGTTTTTGGGTTATTAAAAATGCGTGATATAGAAATACATTTAATTTGCTATAATATATGTTTATTATCTAGCTATAATTATTTATTAAATTATTATATAAATCAGAATTAAAAAAGCCTACAGTATATCTAAATTTATGTCTACATAGGATGACAATTTTTGACAATTTAAGTTATTCCCGTCAAGCAGATTAATTTATCTAAAAGGTTACCATGGAAACACCTACACCATCACATAGCTGAAATTTGGCTAAAATGATGATTTTGTATTCGTAATAATTTATGATATAAATTATAAAATAATTGTTTTGCAAAATAATATAGTTTTTGTGATAGATAAGATGATCTATAATCATTACAGTTATTGTATATTATAATTTTAAAATGATTTGAAATACGCAAAATATCAAATTTTATATTTTAACCTATTACCCTAAATTTTAATATTTTTTTTTCTCCATATCGAGGGTAGGTACGCTAATAACCATTATATTGTATATTTGGCAGTAGAATTACTTATAATATGTCGAACGCGTATCAAAATAGAACTTGTAATATCGAAAAGAAAAAATCTGACGTGGACACCACATGACTTCCTTGTACGCCTTGTGTGTTCATACTTTTCTTAATAACTAAAATGTAGAATAATATAAAAAATTCTTTTAACTTATTATGCTAGTATACTCACAAATATATTTTAGTCATTTTATTTAAACTGCAGAAGAAGATATAAAGCATATTTTACTATTGACACTGTCATGTCATAAACATTTAAATTTTACGTAGTAACAAATAATGTTAATCGATCATGGACTACAAGATACCGAAATACTAAATTATAAATGTATACTTTAATTATTCTTAAATGATACCAGATACAAAAATATTTATAAAATACCGTTTGTAGGTAATAATCACATCTTTCATTTAAAATAAAAAAAATTGTCTTAAATTAAATATTTATCGAAATTTTTTTTTAATTTACTACTGCCGGTTTGTAGATTGAAACCAAAAATAGGAGGTGCACAACTAGATGCTATAACAGTCCTAAATACAAAATTTCAACATTCTACGTCTAACCGAATTTGAGTTATGCGACACACATACGTACATACGTACATACGTACAGACGTCACGACGAACCTAGTCATAATGGATTCAGAAAAGATCAAAACGGATATTTTCATCAAAATATGAAAACCGAAATTTTTCGCGATTACAATACTTCCTTATTACTCCGTACAAGGAAGTAAAAATAAAATGTGGAAAAATTGTACTTAATAATATATACAGGGTGAGTCATCGAAATGCCCGTCGTCGATATCTCCCTTGTCGTTAAAAATACAGCATAAATTTATTAACAGAATTTTTCGTCTACTCAAGGAGCATAACTTAAAATTATTTTCACATATACAGGGTGTTGCATAACGACTTGGCAATAATTGTTCGTCTTTTTTTAAATGAAACACCCTATATATTTTTATATATTTTGAATTGTATTTTATTTACCTATACGAAAATATAAGTTTCATTTTAGTTTTCCGCGGCGTTGCCAAGTTATTCAATTTTTTCTCTAAAAAAAGCCGAATACACGTATTGTTTTATAAAGGCGTACTGAAGTTATTTTAATAGTAAAAATTATGATTTTTTTTTTCTGTACAGCTGTAACTATACTCTTTGTTCTGACATAACTTTTTTTTAGTATTATTATACAGGGTGTTCAATACAGAGAATCAAATTTACGCAATTTCAAATGACTATAACTCGTCATTTTCAAATGGAACTCCCTATATTTTATTATTCTGTTGTGTGTATTTTTGCATCTTCTTATGTTATAAAGAGTGTCCTATGCCTTAAAACATTAATTTAATTAATTTCGAAATTAATGTGTGTGTGTGTGTGTGTGTGTGTGTGTGTGTGTGTGTGTGTGTGTGTGTGCGTGCGTGTGCGCGCGTGTGTGCGTGTGTGCGTGTGTGCGTGTGTGCGTGTGTGTGTGTGTGTGTGTGTGTGTGTGTGTGTGCGCGTTTGTATGAATTGACGATTTTTTATAACCAAATTTCATATTTAAGGTTTTAATAAGTATCTTAACACTGGATAAGATTTTGATAGAAATCTGCAAACCGGAAGTAGTACTTTTTGAAGTTTGAAAAAGTTTTCCTTAAATATATTGGTATATTATTTATTTATGACAATTTTTGCAATTAAAAATAAAAGAAATTGTAATTATCTATGTGTACAGTTCATTATAAATACAAATTGCTGAATCTGGAAGTATTTAACAATAAAATAAAGTACAATTAATATTCTATTTTTTTAAATTCCAGTATCTTGTTGTCCATGATATGAAATTTGTTTCTACATAAAATTTGAATTATTAAGACAGTGACAGTACAGTTGACATCTTTTGCTTGCATCAGAGGGCTTGCATATTGGTTTTCATTATCGTTTAAATATTACATGAACATAAAATTATTAAAATGTAAGTAAAACTATTTATTAGATTAGTAGAATAAGTAGAATTAGGCGAGAGGTCGTGTGGTGGCCACAGCAGATTTTTTTATTGTTGAATACTACCAGATTCAGCAAATTGTATTTAAAATTAACTGTACCCATAGATAATTATGTATTATTTTATTTTTAATTACAAAAATTATCATAATGTACCAATTTATTTAAAGAACACTATATCTAGCTTCAAAAAGTATACTACTTCCGGTTTACGGATTTCTACCAAAATCTTATCCGGTGTTAAGATCCTTATTAAAACCTTAAATATCAAATTTGGTTATTAAAGGGATGATACTTTTTAAATTATCGTGGACGAAAAATCGTCACATAATTCATACGTCCATACGCACACACACAGACATCATCATAGTAAATTTGTATTGTAGAGACCCTGAAACGTGTTTATCCACCAAAAACTCATACTCGAAAATTTTGACCCATTACAAAACCTCTCTTATTGAATATGGGGCGAGAGGTAAAAACAATTTAATTGTAGATACTTTTACCTATGTGTATCGACTTATAATTTTAAACATTAAAATATACAAGTTATTTCAAAAATGTTTATTTTACAATAAAATGATGACTTTTAATTTCTATAATTATATCATAGTTTTTCTCTGAATGAAGCCTAGTCTTCCTCAAACAAAAACTAAAATCTTGAATCATTGGTTTCTCTGTTATTGGCGGAAATAAATAAAAACTAGAAATTCTCTTTGCGTAACGGTCAATGTTTTGATCAGTACAGATCAAGAGGAAAAAGCTACAGAAGAACGAAATGTTTGACAAAAACTTTTAAGGAAAGTTAAGCGTAGCTTACGTACAGAATTTAGGTTTCTATTTCAATCAAGTCGAATGATTTATTTCACACAGGAATAAGAATCAAATAATAATTCACATGAATCGCGTACATAGGATGCATGAATCTAATGAGTTATATAATTAACTATTATCCACGCCAGTGATATAATAATCATATTATCTCTCTCATTTACTCCACTTCACTCGTTCGTAGTCATGGATAAAACTAATAAAAATAGTATTTTTATCAATATTTGACGGCAATGTTAAGGTTATAATATACTTGTCTACCTATTTATACCTTAAATATTCTTGGAATAAATCAATTTTGAAATAGGTACTGTCCCATAATAAATAATTTATAAGCGAATAAATATCACGTATAAACTTACAAATTAAGAATTTTTATTAATTTTGAGCAGTCGTGGATAAAATTTTGTATATCACATTATGTGGACTAAAGCGGCTAAAGCATATTATAGCACTCGTGATACACGACTCGGTCTACGACTTCGTCGTTATAATAATAATAATTTATTAACCGTATGAAATATACATATAAATATACATGGCTTGTCATATAAGTGAATGATACAGAAAGATTAAAAAATGTAAGTAATATACAACGAAGGATAAAAAATAAGTTAAGATGAAAAGATAAAAACTAATACAATTAAAAATTGATTGAACTAAAGTAGTCGCTTAAAGCATAAAAACAGTTTTTTATAAGGGTGATCTTAATTTCAGATTTAAACGTATTGATATTGGAAATCGATTTTATGCGATTTGGAAGATTACAAATTTGTGTACGCATATAAGACACATTTTTATTGAATTATATATTACATGAACATAAACTATTAAAATGCAGGTATAATTATTTATTAGATTAATACATATAATAAGCAGAATTAGGCAAGAGGTCAAATTTTTTATAAACTTTTCAAATTTTAGGTAATTAAATTCCCGAAATTTTAATATACATATTATTTTGAGTAATTAATTTTATCTTCCGCCAATTAAAGAAAAACATTGGTAATTGAATTAATTAACAAAGGAAGGTAAAGATAATAATCTTAAAAAGTGTAAAATTAGTGTAAGATAATCTGAGAACTTCGGCAAGAATTGACCACTCAACATGGTTCGTTGCGTGTTCGTTACACTTGGTTGCGGAAACCAAAAACGATTCCTTTTTGTTCCGTATCAATCGTTTCATACAAGTACCTGTCTATGTCTGGTGCGATTTTTAATTAATAGCGTTGGTGATGTAGTATTCAAAGTTGGAATACTTTTTTTGCAACATACGCTTTGTTCTAATTTTACTTTTTACCTTCCGCTTACCTGTAAAGGAAGGTATTGGAATCATGCAAAAAATCGGGTTGTGAGTTTTAAGTGGATGAGCACGAATTAGGGTCCTTACAACTCATTTTTGATAGTTTCTCGATGATGTCTGTATGTTGTGTGTATGTGTGTGGTCCGGGCCGATGCCGGATGTCACATAACTCAAATACGAATTACCCAAAAATTTTGATATTTGGCATTTTACAATTGTATACGAATAGGAAGAGCTCATTAGATTTTGGTACAAATATCTTCACCGGAAGTGATATTTTTTGAAGATTGAAAAAGATAATTGTCAAAAATTTATATAAATTTAGATAAATATAGTATTTATTGGTAATAAGAATAAGAGGCAAAGTTATTTGCAATTTACGTTATAAAAAAATTGTCTTTATCTGGTAGCATTGAATAACTGCAGTAAAATTTAAAAAATAAATTTATCAGATAAAACGTTGAAATATTGTAATCCATGTTCGGTTGATTTTTGTTTCTGCGTAAAAAATATTGACAGGTGAGACGGGTGACAAGTTATCATACTAGCGCCATATAAGTCATAAAAGTTAGATATTAAATGTAGTAATTGAACGGCGGATGCCTTCAACACAGAAGAGTTTTCCTGTGAACGAATCTTTTGATTCAGGTGATGCAAATTTCTGTATTTGAATATTTTAGATTTTTATTTGTATATTTTAGGGACACAGGATTGTATATACGTATACATTTATGTTTATAAGTCTAGATATGGCGGAAGGTTGTGTGCAGGTCACTTCAGATTTTTTTACTTGCATAATAACTGCATGCATATTAATAAACAAAAAATATATCAATCAACTTAAGTTATATTTTTACAAATTTCATATGATCATGGATAACAAGATACTGGAATTTCAAAAAATAGAATATTAGATGTACTTTATTTTATTGTTAAATAATACCAGATTCAGCAAACTGTATTTAAAATTATCTGTACCCCAATTATATTTTCTGTTATTTTTAATTGCACAAGTTGTCATAAATAAATGATGTACAAATTTATTTAAGGAAAACTATATATCAAGCTTCAAAAATACTACTTCCGGTTTGCGGATTTCTACCAAAATCTTATCCGGTGTTAAGAACCTTATTAAAACCTTAAATATGAAATTTAGTTGTTAAAGGTTTGATACTTTTTAAGTGATCGTGCATGAAAAATCGTTACGTAAATCCATACACACACAGACATCATCGTGAAAATAGTAAATTCGTATTCTAGAGACCCTGGAACGTGCTTATCCACCAAAAACTCATACTCGAAAATTTTGACCCATATTACAATGCCTCTCTTATAAAATATGAGGCGAGAGGTAAAAATAATTAAATTGTAAATACCTTTAATTATGTGTATCGACTTATTAAAACATTAAAATTCAAAAATGTTTATTTTACAATAAAATGATGACTTTTAATTTCTATAATTATATCATAATTTTTTTCTCTTAATAAAACCTAGTCTTCTTCAGAATCAAAGAAATGAAATTAAATTCTTAGTTTTTAGTACGGAAAATTTTCTACTTTTGCAGTGTTTCTTCAAATATGGTGCATGACCATTAATTAGAGTGGTTTTTTCTTCTTAAGAATGCGTATTTCCGATTTCTAATGAAATAGTGAATATTTATTCATAGGTAAAAGTAATATTACACTTTCTACAAGCCGTACTTAATACCTAAAATATAGATCATGTAACGTGTATAACAAGTACATAATCTACATGTCAATTTTATAGTATACTTAATACTAATAGTAAATGTTGGTATTTATTTTATTAAAATCTTGTATTATACGAGTATTTATAAGTCGTAGATAAAGTACAGTATACAATTCGCTTTACTCGCTCGTGTTGTAAACTTCAGCTTCGAAATAATAGCATCCATTATAGCATCGTTGTATAATATACAATTATCCAATACCTCTTAATAAAAGCATCATAACTACGGTGATTTTAAACAAGCAACAAGCAACCCAAGTAACAATGACTAACCGTCGACCAAAATATAACGTCACAATTTGGTCATATTTAAGTCATAATCTGACATCATATTTTGACGTCTTAAGACGTTGGATCCACGTTTTCAAGTGAGGTTCTGTGGTCATAATTCAGTCATAATATGACATCATATTTTGACGTCTTAACACGTTGGATCCACGTCTTCAAGTGAGTTTCTCTGGTCATATTTCAGTCTTAATCTGACATCATATTTTGACGATTTAGCAATTTGGATCCACGTCTTCAAGTGATATTGTTCTAAATATATACCGTGACCTAAAAACTTTATAATGTAACCTATAATTCTGATATTTTAAAATGTTAGAATACAACATGTCTCAAAGTTTGTTTTTTTTGTTATCATGATGATTTTCATTTTTTGTCGCGGGCAAATTATAAAATCAGTCGTTTTAGAAAACGCCTAGTCATTTTCTGAATGATTCAGACTATTATGTCATATCATTTTATTGCACAATATGCCGAGGCTTTTAGTAGAAACTCTGAACTGAACTAAATAAATTATGAATTTGAAAGTTAGATCCTGATTACTTTTAACATTTCTTAGGTATGGAAGGCGTAAGGATCGTAATGATTTAAAATAGTCAGTTAGACATGAGTTTATTGACGGACGCTTCCACTGCATCAGCTTTTATGTATCTTTTCATTACATGTTTGATAAATTGACAATAATGTAACAATATTTTTCTAAATTGTAGTTATGGGGTGGATGTTACCCCTACGACATCTTGGCTTGATGTGCCAACATGTCGTAGGGGTAACATCCATCCCATACGCATTTGCGTCTTTTGATATTTTTTTTCTTTAGATTTTTGTTATTCGGCATCGGCACCCTAAAAAGAATCGTCAAAATCATAGCGTTTAGAACTATCAATTATTTTATTTATAATTAATTTTTAAACGTACTGGTTTTAAATCTATATTATTATTTATGACTACTAAATTAATACTACTACTATTCACTTTATATTGATATTTCAAAGCATCAAACTATAATGTCAGATTGGCCGAGCGGTTAGAGACGTAGGATACCGTTCCGAAATTCCACGTTTAAGTCCAGGTAGATCCAGCGAGATCCACATAAAATCGGATAAACTAAAAATTTGACAATGTTCAATTCTACTTCTAATACAAACAAAGAAAGTTGAAATATAGATAAATTAGTATTTTATGTTTTTCAATTAAATTGCACAAAAATCGTCATATTATTATCGGAATATGATGTCACAATAACGTCTTTAAAGTCGTCATTTTGTCGTCAGAAAATGACGTCTCATAGCTCCACGCATTGACGTCTTCAAGAAGTCTTTATGACTAAAATTATGTACGTTGTATCGACGTCATATTTGGTCATAATTGTTACTTGGGAAAGTAAAAGATTGCCCACTAGTGGCTTTGATCAAAATTATACCCACTTGTGGGTAAATTGTTACTTTGCTTGTTGGAAGTCACCATAGTAACGATGTTTTATATTAGTGAATTATCAAGGTATAGGTACAGGTACACGTCATGTCCCGAGGTAAACTCGACGTAATACAAGAAATTTCAATAGTTTATTATTTTGCAACATTTATTGTCAAAGCCCTTGTTACTATATTTTATCAACTTAACCTCTTGGATTTGTTGTATTGCATATTGTATATATTGTTGGTAAATTAATATAGAACAGAATGGCATTATAACCACTAACGCACTAACTTTCAAACACAAAAATTACCTTTTTGGCGTTTATGTTCAGTTGGTAGCATCATAACGAACTAAAAATAACTAGAAATAACTGTGAATTGCCTGCAAGCTTTACAAAAATTAGAACATGTTCTATCCCATGCAATCGTTGCCTCAAGATTGCTTCTGCCTGTTGAACGTGCAATTTATGTATAATACTCATGCAATATTGAAGCAACTTGTCAAAAGTTGCACTTGCATCTGCAATACTGCTGAATGTAAAATGGGCTTGATGTATAACAGTATCAAACGTTACTAACCTAACATATCTGTCATGGAATAAAAGTATTGTAACTAACTCAAGTGTTAATAAGGCCCTCATTAACACACTAGACAGTTAAATAGCTGTTAATAGTCAATAAAGAACTAAATAAAAAATTGTAGTTCTTACCATCACGATAATAATTGCTCCTTGAAGGATACTTTGTTCTGCTGACAGGTTCTGGAAATATGTCAGGAAACAGAGGTTCCGAAGGTGTCCAACTGTTGAACCAAGGATTTTCTGCCACTGCCATATTCACCCACACTAATGTATATTTTATTTCACAAACATTACACACAGATATGTCGTTTTTTGGCACTAATAACACTGTCTAAATTTGCTGTAGTTTATAAACTTTCACCAATATCAGTTTTGATTTTAGCGAATTTTAGATGAAAATAGTGACGTAATAGCCGGTTTTTAACCTGCAAATAATTACAACGTAAAATTGAGTTTTAATTACCTTTTCGCAAAGTAATTTTGTTGGACGACAGACGAGTCTACATCGATGGTAGAGTGTTGCTTTTTTGTGATAAATGTTTTAAATAGTTTTTGCAAGCACCTTTAGAAATTTACGTCCAAACGGAAATTGATCTATTTTGAAATTCTTAAGATAACTGTTCACGTTACATTTAATTAAGGCGTTTCTACGCATTTATTTTTGAATAATTATGCATGAAAATTATACTTCCGTTTTTAAACCTGCATTTATTTTTCAATTAGACGGAGAGATAGTGGTTAAATTAGTGTGTACATTTTATTAGTAGTGAAATTGAAGGTCTTGGGCCTTGCATATCTACTGAAGATGGAATGTCCAGTCTGCCAGTCAGTGGCCGGATTTCTACTCCTCCAATCTTAAATATACTAATTAAAAAATAATTAATAACATTTTAAATTTTCAATTTATGCAAACTCTACATGGTTATATCTTTTGACAGAAATTTATTTTTAAATTTTAAGGCACATCTGTAGATCAATTCTGTCTCTATTAAATGTTTATAAAAACATTACGTTTAAGTCTATACTAAACTAACAGTTTACTCGCAACGAAAACACTTTACAGTATTTTTCAACTTCAAAATGGCATTGCATAGCTAGGATGCGGTAAAGTACGAGCTTCGAGCTGAGGCAGTCGTACTAGTAGAGAAAAGAATGGAATAGAAAAAAAAGTAAAATCGAGTAATCTAGGAATTCGGAAAAACGTTAAACAGTTCAAAAAATGTCCTCTGTATTATATGCTCCACTAACAACTGTGCGGTTTCGTGAGTTGACGGCTGGTAAACGCACGCAGATTTATACCGATGATTCACAATATGCGAGGCTGCCATACCCAAGTTGAGTAAAAAGGCGTGATAGATTATATATAAACCAGCTCCCAAAAATTTGTTTAATTTGAAATAATTTATTTATCAAATCTGATCGATAATCGATAAAATAAAATGAATATCTTTTAAATGTCAAGTTTACTATTAATGGAAAGTTGTCACATTATATTTAAATCATAAACAATTTAATAGATACTTGTTGTACAAATATTATTTACATAATATTAGTTTTTCTTTTATCTTTATTATAGATTAGATTTTCTCTCAACAGAAAGTATACATACGTTGGTTGCTAGTGCTAATAATTCTGTATGATTTAAGTTGGAAAAATAAGATTTCTAAATGACATTTTTTAAAAATTAAAGTAAGGTAAATGCATGTTGCTAGAAACAGGTTAAGCATTTGTACAAGTATATCTAATAAAACATAATTTACCGGTACCGTATAATGTCAAATTCGCAATAATTATTGTTTTTCCAAAATTTAAATTTGATGGTAATGCACCACTACTAAATTATTTTAATTTAAAAGTAACGTTACATTTTATCATCAACTTATACTTACAGGGTGTTCCACAACTTAGGACAAAAAATTAAAGGGTATATATAGTACTGTACGACCTGCTAATCATGAAACAAAAAGAATTACATTTTTTGCCACTGGTCGGTAGCTATTTTTAATAATTTTTTTCAACTCTTCTTCAATGAAAGTAATAATTGTTTTCATAATATCTAATAGGTACTAATAAATGTCAAATTATCAAATATACCATAAAAACAGTGATACTTAAAATGTACACACGTCAAGTAAACTACCCTTAACTTTGCGAATTTAAAACAATTCTTTTTGTTTCATAATCAGCACGTCGTCCAGTATATACTCTTTAATTTTTTGTCCTAAGTTGTGGCACAACCTGTATAACTCCATGATTGGTCACAACCCAAAATATGACTCAAATTAATATACAGCATTCATTACAAGTCGTAGAATTTGGATAAAAATTAAATTTCATTGGTAACCGTTGAAATAACGAAGATAATTGAATTTAAAGTTGACACTAAATCGCGCTAAAATGCATTACGCATATGGAAAAACTATTAGAAAATATTATATCATAACAACTCGACTCATGTTTGGAAAACGAATATGTTATTCTTTAATATTTGAGGATTTATAAAACACCGTAATAATTGTTGAGAAATCGCACGTAAACTTTATCTACGATTTTTTATGAATTATTTCTCATTATTTGACTGCATTGGCAACTCACGTTTATGACCGACGGATTTGCTACCGTAAATGAATGTAACATTGAGAAATGTCAGTAAAATTTTCTACTTTGTATAAGTGACAAATAAATTATCCGTTTTAATTAGTTAGTAGATATCAAGATATGAATAAAATGCGCCTTAAACAGAGTAGAATCAGTCACAATTAGTCATGATGTAGCGGATAAAATAGTAAACAAAGATATTCAGTAATATAATTTGAAACAAACTAATAATCACATATTGAAATTATTATATGTTCTAGTTTATAAATAGATAAATATAAATTACTTTACAATTTTATCGCGCACACACTATTACACTGTCTGAAGATAACTATTTTATAAGTTCGATCACTTCTCGATGTTATTATTATAAACAACAACCTACAACTGCATACTGTGGTAACTCTATGTCCAATCTTTCTTCTTGTGCACCCACTGCCATTAGATCTACGATCTGCAACTGACAGTGAAAGCCTAGTAACTCACAATACGCATGAAATTTTCTCTTTTTGTATTGATTTCGAATGTAAGTTGGAACGAAACCACTTTGCCCCTACATATTAATCTATCAAAATCAATTTACTATTCAGTATGGTGTACATACAACAATTTAGTATTAAACCTAGATTTGAAAAATGGTTTTGAAAGTAGTTTTTAAAAAATGTTAACGATGCTAATGGAAAAATTAAGTTAATATTTTAATTTAAATATAAAATTTGCATCGGGGTATTTCAAACTGGGCCCTATTTTAAAGAAGTGCTGAACATGTAATAAGTGAATTATTTTACTACTTCCGGTAGGTACTTGATGTACATAAATAAGCAGCATTCAAATAAATTATTAAGTACCACGTCTGAAAAACTTACCAGTTGTAGGTACATGTCTGCCAGAAGCTTTTAAGACCCATCTCTTGCTATCAACTGCAAAGAAAAAGCATGTTACAATAAATCATTTTGTGACTTTGGTTTCGAAATCGATGACCTCATATTTTACTATGATGTACTATAAGTACAACCTATAAGGTTGTGCTTACATGGCTATAGAATGAAATTTACAGAAAACCTTGCCTATTTTATTAATAGTCCAGTCAACGAAGGATCATTTTGGGCAAATGACGGTTCAAAATCCGAAAGTTTTGAAACTTTGTAGCATTGTTCGGGAAGGTCTAGTAATGAACATATCAAAAGTCCTGAGCCGTAGGTGGTGAGCGGGGGCTTGGGGACCACAAAATGGCTGCCAAAATCTGGTTTTTCTATAATATCTCGTTATCGCTGCATTGTAGAGTACAAATACTTATGACAAAGTTGTATAGAATAAAATTTGCTACAACTTTGATATAAAACAATTTTTCCCCGATCAATGGTTCGCAAGTTATGATAAAGACAAGCGAAGCGTTTTGTTTGCTCTTTGCAAAAATGTTGAATTTTTCCTATTGCAACTGTAACTTTCAAACAGATGAACATATCGACTTCCGGTTTTAAATATTCAATTTAGCAGACATTTTTCTATCCAAATTATAAATTTCAGATTTTGGGAACCCTTGTATAGCAACATTTTTTTTAAAGAATGTAAATAATTTTTAATTTTTAAAATTTTGTTTTGTGATTTTCTTACTATAATTTCTGAACTAATTGAGATAACGACTTCCGGTTTCCGGAATTGAATTTCTTAGACAATTTTCTATAATATACATTATATTAAAAAAATTTATAGGCCTTGGTTAAGCTAAAATTTTAAGTTTCTTTCGAATAGAAAATGGTAAAATTTTGGCATTTTAAAAATTTCTTGTGTGCGACGTTTAATTTTTGTGAAGTCCCTCAATTTGCGCACTTCGAACTTCGAAGCACTTTGAAGCATGTACGACGGGTAAATTTTTCTGGCGTGGTGATGTATAATTTCTTTGAATGCTCCTTATTATGTACTTACATCAAGTACCAGAAGTAGTACATGTTAAAACACTTTTAAAATAGCGCCCTGTTTGAAATGCAACATTTTCTTGAAGGCATGACTTAAATTAATACAAAAAGTCATTTCTGGCAAGGGGTAAAATCAGGCACGATTTTATATTAATACGGCTGTCTAGCTACAATGATAAATTAATAAAAGAAATGTAATTAAAACTTGATATTTCCCGTAAATTTTTGCTAAAACAATGCAAGTTGGTTTTATCAATGAACAATTTGTTATGGTGTTGATCTGTTCCGGAATGAAAAGCATAATGATTCAGATGTTGCTGTTCAATGAGTGCGAATACTTATTTATTTTGAGTATTTGCAAAGAACGTAGCTACTGTTTATCAATAATTTATTTATTATAATTAAATTTGAATATGTAATGTAATTAATAAATCACAATATTTGTTTGGCAGTTGTTCTAATTTACATTTTTAACCACAAATTATATTATTTGCTGACCTGAAATATATTGAAGGCAAATTTTTAATTTACTTTCTAATAAATTATTTAGAAATTAAAATCAAAATTAGCATTTGCATAATTGCAGTAGATCAGTTTACATACTTATATACATATTAAATTTCAATTCTAATATAATAAAAACTCCAAAGTAGTAAAATGTATACCGGTACCTACCTTATTAAATGTTACATCTGGTTTTTTAAGGCTAACCATTTTTATTTGTAAAAGTTCTATCTACCTATAAATAATCTGTCATCTATTTCAAGAATAAAAATACATATAATTAATGTTTACACACCTATAACAATTTATATTATTTCTTTTATTATTTATTAATATTAATAGAATGAGTTTCTTTCTTTTTTTATCTGCAAATCAAAGATCACTAGATTGTTTAGTTTTTAACCTAGTCATAAAACATAAATAAAATTATATAAAACATGAAGGGCATTAGTCATTTAGTATGTTTTTTAACTGAATAGAAAATGAAACATGAATCATTCTGCAATAAAATAGTAATATTAAGTGATTTCCTTTCAATAGTAATATTGCTTGCTATAATTTTGCACTTTTAAATCAGTACTATACGTATTGTTATTTAAGGTCCGTTTTGTAAGAAAACAATTATTATAAATCAATATAAAGAAATGTAAATTTTCCAACATGATTTTCAAAGTTTCTACAATAATTACTTTACTGTTAACAACATAGCAGAAAATAAAAATTATTATAAAGACAAATGAGAAGTGAAATAACATTTAAAATCTTACTAAACTACTTTTTCCTCAAGAGAAATATTCAACGTAAATACAAGATTCCTAATATTAAGAAATACTTAGAACTTAGTTTATATTTCTATTAGTTATTTAAACTGCTTTCTCTAATTATAATATTAGTTAAATTAATGAATACTTTTAAACAGTAAAGTTATGTCAATCAAATACTAATTTATTACCCAATGTATTAATTTGTTAAAAAAGTTTTGTTAAATTGACTCATTGCAGCAAATAATGAAAAAAGTTTTGTTTTAATTCAAATAGATTTGCAATGCCTAATAAATTACTGTAACTGTGTAGTATAGGTATGTTAATAAATTATTAAATACGCTTTTGCATATTTATATTATGAACATTTAAAAATAAGAAGTAAGTAAATTGTATGCAAGAACGCTGTATATTAAAAGTTAAAATGAAGTGAAATGCTCTGCATGAAGGTTGAATTCCGTTCGTAAATAAAGCTGTAATGTTGTTAACTAACATAATATACATAATAATGAAATGAAAAATGATATTCTGATATAACTTCATCCAGTAATAATCTTTATCTTTTATGTATAATGTCATAAGTGCTCATTACTGCACGTTTCTACATTGGAAAGTAAGTACGCAGGCATTTAAAAAATCTTTTCGGCCTCCTGAACTGTAAACACAACAATCACACATCGTTGACGTCTATGTCATAACTGTTTCCGCATATGGTTCGTTAATACGCACCGAATTTTATTTCTTTAATATGTCATTAAATTTAGTTGGTACCACTGGTTGAATAAAGCTCATTATCGAACTTGAAGTTTTTGGCTCAAGATCTTAAATATAAAATTTCAGTACAAAATTGCAACGCGTTTTTAAGTTATCAACATCCACACAGACCGACAGACACACATGTTTTTTGGGTCTCGTAAGGTTCGTGAATATTCATCAAAATCTCGAACTGTCAAAAAATACAATACCCTATTACATAGGTGGGGAAGTAAAACTACGAATAGAAAACGATTTCATTTGTAATTAGATGATTTATTTTCTTGAATTATTTTTATTATCTATTTTTAACTATCTTACGAACTTATTAAAATTATTATACATATTGAATGGCACAGAATTTTGCTTGTTAATTTACGATATATAAATTATTTATCTTATTTCTATTTTATTTTTTATTGTCCTCTTAATTCTTTTTCTCCAGCGCAGCTATTTCCGCTAACCGTGTCTCTCTAAGTTCGCCAAAAACTTTATTCCTCAATTTACCCATTTTCGTTTTCTTATTATACCAAGTTGTTAATTTAACCTGGTCTTGTTCTGTCACGGGTTCTGGTTGATCACCCATCAGAAGGCCTTCTAGTAATTCGTGATGACGTAGAGGTTCAAACCTAACAGATTATAAAATGATAGCCTTCACTACTATTTTACTGTGCTTTATAGAGTTCGATGTTGTTCCGAATTTAATGTTTCCTCTTGAAATAAACCTTTCGTTTAACCCACTTGATATGAATCTAGTGACCTCTATGTACCTAATGGACCTGCGTCTCTTATATCTATACAATGTAAGGGGCTGTCGAGGGGGCTGTCTCGAGGAGGTCCGTGAAGTTGGCGTATACATTAAAAGATATTGGATAAACGAATAGTTATATTAAATTTGCTCATTTTTTGCTAAAAATTGCTAATAGTTTTACATTTTTTGCTCTGCCCGTTTTAAAGTTATTTCCCATTTAACCTATATACGCTAACTTCACGTGGCGTATACATGGGGTGAAATTTCAAATTTGTTGCGTATACATAGCGTAAAATTAATTTTTTTTCTATACTATAATAATTTGCTCATTTTTTGGTATTTATAGCTGTATTGATGAAATTTTTTACTGGTGTCCTTCGTTTGTTATAAACAAAAATCCATTGTATACGCTAAGTTCACGTTGGGTATACATAGTGTAAAATTAAAACTTTTTTAACGCTATAATATTTTGCTCATTTTTTGCTATTTATTGCTATATTAATGACATTTTTTGCTGTTCTCATTTATTTGTTATAAATTAAATTAGCTGTTGTATATGCTTTTTCTCGGTTCTCTAATGCATAAACTACATACACAGATAGTATAAAATTAAAATTATCTTAATGCTATATTTTGCTCATTTGATTTGCTATTGCTATATTCATGAAAAGTTTTGATGTTCTCATTTATTTGTTATAAATTAAAGTAGCTAGTGCAAGTAACGGTTTTCTACCGCGTTCTCTAAATATATGCATTCTCATTATTTATTAGTTAAGTACCTATAATTTTAAATATAATTCTTCATTATTTTATAACTTCTGCTCATTTTTGCTATTCTCATTAATTTGTTATAAAATAAAATATGCATTGTACGCGTTTTCTCCATACTGTAAGTAGATATGCAAAATGCACGCAGCCATGGTGTAAAATTAATACATTACTAATATTAAGCTCCTTTTTACTTCCCTTAACTATGTAATCGAGGGAAGTATTATAATCGTGATTTTTTGACAGTTCGAGATTTTGGTGAATCTTCACGCCAAAAAACATAATTTAAAAAAAGTCGGTTTGTTAGTCTGTCAGTCTGTCTGGATGTTGCATAACATAAAAACGCGTTGGAATTTTGGACTGAAATTTTATATTTAAGATCTTGATCCAAAATCTGACTTCAAGTTCGTTACTGAGCTTTTAGTCCAGTCATTTTAGCAAAAAAATGGGCTCAACCTCGAAATGAGAGATAATAAGCTGGAAACTCGTATACACCTTCATTTTTGCGTACTAAAAGTTGTCTCAAAAGTCTCATAAAATCTCGTGTCTGCGTCGTATGTTATTCGAGGTCAAAGGTCACAAAACTCGGTTTTTCGAGATTATCTAGGTTTCTATGGCTCCAATGATGTTAATCTATTATAAAAATTGTAGAGAATAAAATTACCTACAACTTTGGTATTAAAAAAAAATTCTACGATCAATAGTTCAAAAGTTATGGCCGAAAGAAAAAGGAACGTTTTTAAAAAATTTAATTATGGCATTACTTTATGTCATAATATACAAAAACGACTGTAACTTTTCAACACATTAAAATATTGACTTCCGGTCTGAAGCATTCAATTCTTAAGACTATTTTCAATCTACAATACAATTTTTAAAATTTTGGAGGTCCTAGTTTAGCCAAAATTTAAACAAAAAAATAATAATTTTTTTGTATTTTCTTAAATTATTGTGTTTAATCAGCTCTAATTTCTGAATGAATCAAGATATCAACTTTCGGTTTTCATCATTGAATTCCTGAGACTTTTTTCTATAAGGTATATTATTTCAAAAATGGTTAAACAAACTTTGGTAACCTGAAATTTTAAGTTTTTCTCCGAGAGAGTATAGTGAAATTTCAGTTTTGTTATAAATTACTTTAAATTTTAGGTCATCACATACCTTTAAAAGATATAAAAAATATTGTTTCTTATAGAAAAACGTCCCAGAAATCCAATGCTGGAATCCGGAAGTCGATATCTTAATTAGTTCAGAAATTAGAGCTGATTAAATACAATAATTTATAACAAAATTAAAATTTCACTATATTCTCTCGGAGAAAAACTTAAAATTTCAGGTCAACAAAGTACTTTAAACCATTTTTGAAATAATGTACCTTATAGAAAAAAGTCTCAGGAATTCAATGCTGAAAACCGAAAGTTGATATCTTAATTCATTCATAAATTAGAGCTGATTAAACACAATAATTTAAGAAAATACAAAAAAATAATTATTTTTTTTGTTTAAATTTTGGCTAAACTTGTAATCTCCAAAATTTTAAAAATTGTATTGTAGATAGAAAATAGTCTTAAGAATTGAATGCTTCAGACCGGAAATCAATATTTTAATGTGTTGAAAAGTTACAGTCGTTTTTGTAGATTATGACATAAAATAATGCCATAATTAAATTTTTAAAAAGCGTTCCTTTTTCTTTCGGCCGTAACTTTTGAACTATTGATCGGAGAAAATTTTTTTTAATATCAAAGTTGTAGGAAATTTTATTCTCTACAATTTTTATAATAGGTTAACTTCATTGGAGCTATAGAAACCTAGATAATCTCGAAAAACCGAGTTTTGTGACCTTTGACCTCGAATAACTTATGACGCAGACACGAGATTTTATGAGACTTTTGAGACAACTTTTAGAACGCCACAATGAAGGTTTATACGAGTTTCCAGCTTATTATCTCTCATTCCGAGGTTGAGCCCATTTTTTTGCTAAAATGACTGGACTAAAAGCTGGACTCTAATTTGACTGGACTATTTATTCAATCAGTGGTACCAACTTTATAAACATAACTTTTTTAATTTTTTCAAAATACTATCGTGTGTGGTATCAAATTAATGCTCTCAGGAAAAGAATAGGCTCCTCCACTGTATTTTTTTATTTTTTTTTATAAAACTACATACGAAACTAAGATGATTAGTGAAAACGCGATGTAAAAATTCCGCTTATTAAGCGAGATATGATTTTTTTAAAGTCTGGTATTTAGTGGTGACGTCGGTGGTACTTCCAGTGGCACTCAATCAGTTTGTTTCACTAACATTTTTCTTAAAACAAATTATTTATTTATTCCATATTAAAAAGTTGTTTTGTTATGCCAAAAAACATATTTTGTAGCAGTTAAAAGTATAAAATGAAATCAAACACAAATGAAATAAGCACGAATAATGTAATAATGACAGATGGTAGTTACGTTCTCTGCCGCATCATGTCTCTTCTTCTCATGTTCTCATCGCGCGAAAATTTTTGTGGCCAATAACAACGTTCCATATGAAACAAACCACGCCCTGTACTACCTACGTCATGGAATCTTAAATAATTTATATCTTTTAAATGAAATTATTTAAAAACTTGTTTTCTTCACTATTAGTCATAACAAGACATCTAATTTATGTTTTTATCATTAATATTATTTCCTTATTTCGATTATGGTGGAGATGCCTATTCTAGTAGAAAAACAAAAATAACATTTTTTAAATAAATTATTCAAGTTATACCGAGTTTGGTGTCAATTTAAAGCACTCGGGGAGATAAATTTAGTAAAAATGTAATAAATGACATTAATGCGATTTTCAATTGTTTTTCAAAAAATTGTCCAAATTTTTTATTCAACCAGTGGTACTAACTTTATAAATATAACTTATATTTTATTTTTTCAAAATAGTATCGTGTGTAGTTTCAAATTAAAGCTCTCGGGAAAATAATCCTAGTACCTACATAGAAAAATAAATATAACATTTAACCGATCGTCAATTTTTTTATTGTACATTATTCAATTTATACCGAGTTTGGTGTCAATTTAAAGGTCTCGGTAAAATAAGTTTAGTAAAAATGTAAAAAATGACATTTATGCTATATTCAATTTTTTCTCAAAATTTACGATCCATAGAATACGAATAAAGTATTTTCGAGATGACGTCTGTGTGTGTGTGTGTGTGTGTGTGTGTGTGTGTGTGTGTGTGTGTGTGTGTGTGTGTGTGTGTGTGTGTGTGTGTGTGTGTGTGTGTGTGTGTGCGTGTACGTGTGCGTGTGCGCGTGCGCGTGCGCGTGTGTGCGAGTGTGCGAGTGTGCGCGTGCGTGCGTGCGTGCGTGCGTGCGTGTGTGTGTGTGTGTGTGTGCGTGTGCGTGTGCGTGTGCGTGTGCGTGTGTGTGCGTGCGTGCGTGTGTGTGTGTGTGTGTGCGTGCGTGCGTGCGTGGGTGTGTGTGTGTGCGTGCGTGCGTGCGTGTGTGTGTGCGTACGTGCGTGCGTGCATGCGTGCGTGCGTGCGTGCATGCGTGCGTGCGTGCGTGCATGCGTGCGTGCGTGCGTGCTTGCGTGCGCGTGTGTGTGTGTGTGTGTGTGTTTTTCCAACTATAACTGAAAATAAATAAAGAAGTAGGAAATTATGACAATTTGTTATTATATTAAAAATTAAAGATAATGTACCTAATGTTATTGTTATTATCTACAAAGTAGCTTCTTATAAAGTCTGTGTCTAGTACCATTCAATTTATTATTTTGTGTTTGAAAATGTATATCTTGTGATCTATGATCGTTAAATTTTTGTTATATCCATAAACTGTCTGCTATAACGTAATATTGAAATTGTAATAACGATGACAGAGTAATAGTTTGCATCGGTGAAATACCGCAATTTACATAAAATGACAAAATTATATTTGTTAGTGTTTATTTGAATTAGTAGATAAAAATTTCTGGCGGGATATTAGGGATCAGATTTTTTGCTTGTGATTGGCTGGAGCACCGCCGATTTTACACCAAAAATATCTAAATGTCAGATTGAACTGTAAGGTTTCTGTTTAACTGCCAAAATTACATTTAAGAATTTAATGTACAAGGTAATTATTATTAGATTAAAAGATTTGTTTATTACGGAAACGCTTAATTTTTCCTAAACGCAATTCGTCCTAACCGTAGTTATTCCTAAAAATAAAATATCAAACCACAATTATTCCTAGACGTAGTTATTGCTATACGAAATTTAACCTAAACATAATTATTCCTACTCGAAATTATTCCTATTCGTAAATTTTACTATAAACGCAATTTTTCGTAATCGTCCGTTGCGCTAGTGGCAAATTGTTGTACTAAAGGTAAGCCCACAGCAATGCATCTCAACAGTACTGAAACAATGTTCTCGTTAAAATATAGTACGTGGTCAATGCGCTGGTACAATGTACATACGAGTACAACATTTGGAGTACAGTGCACCTCTTTCAGTCGCCCCTCTATGTTAGGGTCTGTTTCAGTGCCACTGGTAACTTGTGAAAACGTCAATGCTGCCATCTACCAGAAATTTTTAAAATTTCAAATGTTTAAAAAGTCAATAAAAGTAAAAATTTAAAGAGAAAGAAAATCCTGGTAGTTTAGATATTTTAAGTAAAAAGCTGGCTTTAGGTTTTACTTCCTCAAGTTTAAAAACAAAATATGACAACATAGTTTGCGCAGTGCACGAAGTTATATTTATAAAGTTAGTACCACTGGTTGAATAAAAAAATTTGAATAATTTTTGAAAAACAATTGAAAATCGCATAAATGTCATTTATTACATTTTTACTAAATTTATCTCCCCGAGTGCTTTAAATTGACACCAAACTCGGTATAACTTGAATAATTTATTTAAAAAATGTTATTTTTGTTTTTCTACTAGAATTCTTTTCCTGAGAGCATTAATTTGATACCACACACGATAGTATTTTGAAAAAATAAAAAAAGTTATGTTTATAAAGTTGGTACCACTGATTGAATAAAGCTCAGTAACGAACTTGAAGTCAGATTTTGGATCAAGATCTTAAATATAAAATTTCAGTCCAAAATTCCAACGCGTTTTTATGTTATGCAACATCCAGACAGACTGACAGACTAACAAACCGACTTTTTTTAAATTATGTTTTTTGGCGTCAGTAGGGTCTAAAACGTGAAGATTCACCAAAATCGCGAACTGTCAAAAAATCACGATTATAATACTTCCCTCGATTACATAGATCAGGGAAGTAAAAAGGAGCTTAATATTAGTAATGTATTAATTTTACACCATGGCTGCGTGCATTTTGCATAGCTACTTACAGTATGGAGAAAACGCGTACAATGCATATTTTATTTTATAACAAATTAATGAGAATAGCAAAAATGAGCAGAATGTTATAAAATAATGAAGAATTATATTTAAAATTATAGGTACTTAACTAATAAATAATGAGAATGCATATATTTAGAGAACGCGGTAGAAAACCGTTACTTGCACTAGCTACTTTAACTTATAACAAATAAATGAGAACATCAAAACTTTTCATGAATATAGCAATAGCAAATCAAATGAGCAAAATATAGCATTAAGATAATTTTAATTTTATACTATCTGTGTATGTAGTTTATGCATTAGAGAACCGTGAAAAAGCATATACAACAGCTAATTTCATTTATAACAAATAAATGAGAACAGCAAAAAATGTCATTAATATAGCAATAAATAGCAAAAAATGAGCAAAATATTATAGCGTTAAAAAAGTTTTAATTTTACACTATGTATACGCAACGTGAACTTAGCGTATACAATGGATTTTTGTTTATAACAAACGAAGGACACCAGCAAAAAATTTCATCAATACAGCAATAAATAGCAAAAAATGAGCAAATTATTATAGTATAGAAAAAAAATTAATTTTACGCTATGTATACGCAACGTGAAGTTAGCGTATACAAAGGTTTTTTGTTTATAACTAATGAAGGAGAACAGCAAAAAATGTCATCAATACGGCAATAAATAGCAAAAAATGAGCAAAATTTGATAGTGTTAACAAATTTGAAATTTCACCCCATGTATACGCCACGTGAAGTTAGCGTATATAGGTTAAATGGGAAATAACTTTAAAACAGGCAGAGCAAAAAATGTAAAACTATTAGCAATTTTTAGCAAAAAATGGGCAAATTTAATATAACTATTCGTTTATCCAATATCTTTTAATGTATACGCCAACTTCACTGACCTGTCTCGAGGCGCTCGGGATATACTAGACAAGGAATTTTTTTCGAAAATATACCTCCTAGAGGCAAATCATGTAACAATTGATTAACAGGTTGAATCTTATGATTGGATACCCTCTGAACACGCCTAGGTATGTTATTTGCTCGAATTCTCACTCCTTGTGCCCTAAATTCAAGATGGCGGACGAAAATTGTGTCCGAAAATCACATTTATCTCAGAAACTGTTCATATTAGGTGAAAAAGTGTTATATAAGAAAATGTAGATCATAATTCTCTATAAGATAAATTCTTAACGATTTTCATGTAAGTGGCACAGTATTCGAGAAAATCGAGAAAATGTATTTCGAACATTTCAATCATTAAAAACCAAGTCCCAATTACGTCTCCCATCATGAAAACAGCTGTCATTTATTAACTGATAATAATATCAACTTCCGGTTTTTTTTTATTAGATTCTATGAAAATTTTTCTATTAAGATACATTATTTTAAAAACTTTTTCATATACCGTGAATGTATTTTAACATGAAACATAGGACTTTTCATATCCATGGTTACGAATTTGACAGGAATGTATAGTTGGTCCGCGATGTGGTGATCGGTACGTCATTAGTTTCTAAACTGATAATAAACAGGCATTATGTATATCTCTCTTTGTCACATGCATGCTTGTTCATTCGTTGGTTAATGTTACGTCTGTCTAATATGTTTATCTCTTTTCCACTAGTATACTTAAAAAGAGAACGATACATTAACGTCAAGAGAAATGTCAAACACTGCTTATCATTTCAGGTTATGTTTTGTAGGAAATTTAAGAATATTCGCAATGTTGTATAAGGAACAGAAACTACAAATAATAATAATATAACTATACTCACAGCAGAAAGCATAACACAGCCGTAAACTACTAAATACTAATACTAATAACCTCAAATAGAAAATTGCTAATGTCAAAACATACCAGTGAATCTAAAACAATGGTTCTCGTTATTAAATATGAAACAAACCCATTGCCATCAGAATTCAATTTTTAGGTAATTTATAATGATAATAGCATGAAAGATTATTACTATTTAATTTTTATATTACATACAATTACATAATTCTTAATTTAAATTTGATATTTACTTATAGTTCTTGTTCATCATGAGTGACTGGTTGAGAACCTCTATGACGTCAATTAATTTTCCCCCACCTATAAAATTTAACCCAGACGAATATGTTTGATGACGTAGCGATCACCACATCGCGGACCAACTATATTAGAGCGTTCTTTTTAAAATAGAACATAGGGAATCAATTTAACTGAAATATATTATATTTAAAATTATATGAAAGTTACAAAATAACAAACAAATAAACAATAACTATAATGAATTTTCAAAACGTCTCTTGAACTATTACAGCTGCCGCTGCCCAAATAACTAATGTTACTTTTTTTTTTTTGTGGGTAGGAGAGAATTCTCATGCACACCTAGGATGATGCCGTGGCAGCGCATCCCCCGGAGGGTAAAGGTAGTGTGGGACTCTAGCCATCCGCTTGCGCCTCATCTGACTAGCCTAACTAATGTTACTTAAGAGTTTTATAATCGATTGGGTCATTGTTTAGCCATGAATGGAGGGATTTTTAAAAATTTATTACATTTATTGTTTATTTGTTTGTTATTTTGTAACTTTCATATCATTTTAAATATAATATATTTCAGTTAAATTGATTCCCTATGTTCTATTTTAAAAATCTGAAGTGGCCAACACACAACCTTCCGCCATATCTAGACTTAAACATAAATGTATACGTACAATCCGGTGCCCATTTAAAATATATAAATAAAAATCTAAAATATTAAAATATTATTCCTGTTAATAAATCTTTTGATTCTGCTGTGTTGAAATACAGCAACATCTCAGCGGTCCATCACTAATGTCACGCAACTGAGAATAGCTGTGACGACACGAGGGCAACCCCACCGTAGTACATCACTACCAAGTAATATAAACAATTCCAAAAATCTGTGCTACGAGAAAGGAAATTAAATTCCGTACATGAACTTATGAGAATTTTTAGAACCATGACTAATAATTTGAGTAACAAGAATTTTAAAAAATCATCCAGGAATACATGCACCAGGTGAAGAAATTCATGAACTGCAAATAATCAAAAAAGTTTCGAATTTATATACCTACTCATATTCGTGCAAACTCTTTTGCAGTGAAGAGTTCTTTAAAAGAACATGAAAATAAAACTACAATTAGGTCTAAATTAAATAAAATAATATTATTTTCGAATGTATGAAAATTGATAATTATTAGAATTCGCACAATTTGTACATTTTTGTACATTTATGACAAATAAGAAATACCTACCTAGATATTAAATATTATTATGATTCTGTTTTTTGTAATTTATTATAAAATTAAGGTAGTAAATAAAGCAAGTATTTGGATAGTACCCATGATATAAAAATCTTACTTTTGTCTTTACTATTCCATGGAAATATATATAAATATAAAGTCCGTCCCAAACTTCTTTGCCGTGACGTCATTATTTTATTTTCAAGAATAACTAAAGAATACATTGTCTTACTCTTTCTATCTTATTACTGTCATATATTTAGTTGAAACACGTATGTCATTCGAAATTTGCCAAGTATTGATACTGTTACGTGAAGTTTTGTTCTTTGTTTTTATTATGAAGTAAAAAAAGAAAGAAATAGAAAACGTATAATTATATTGTTGATATACCAGCAATTTGTTATATGTAAGCTGTTTTTCATATTGTTTTATGAAATATGTATTGTAAATTTTGAAACTGTCAAACAAATAAAAACTATTTTCACTGTGATTAAATAATTTAACATAGGTATATCGTTGTTTTATGCATCCATTAGCTGTTTCCATATAGATATTTATAATAATATTTATAAATATGCCCGGCAAACGCAATAATAAACAAACAATTCAGATTGTCTTGAATTTGTACCAATATTTTACTGCTGAAAAAGAAAAAGGGGAATTACTTATTCCCGTGTCAGCTGTTCTAGAGGTATTTATTTATTATTAAATTTATATAGTTATTCCAAATATTTACATAATATAGTTTAAAAATATTTGATATCAAAATATAATTTTCCCGCCATAATTTCAAATTGATTCATACGAACTACAGGTATGACGTAACGGCAAAGAAGTTTGGGACGGACTATATATATACAGGGTGTCTATTTAACTCGGGCCACTATTGGTAATTCCTAAACTAGAACAGATACGACTTCGGTTAAATTAGACAAAAGTTGCCTTATCAGAAGGCCATTCCAGTGATGTTTTTGTTTATCCAAAAATATGCACAGGTAACTAGATAGAGCAAAAACTTTTATTTTTTTAAATGGCAATCACAGTTAGCTATGGCATCATTAAAAGGAGTATTTTTTTCTCTTTTCAACTGTATGTAAATTTTCATCATTTATTTTTTAAATAAATGTTTTATTTACACAAAATATAATATACTTAATTCTAATGGCACTTATTAAAGTAGGCTTTGATAAGAACAATTTAAAACGATTTATATTGTTTTAAACAGTTTTCTCGTATTGCTGTCAGTTTTTATATTGTTAAAAGTAGTTTTTAGTACTGTTGTCATATTAAATTGTTTTTATCAAGGCCTACTTTAATAAGTGCGATTAGAATTAAGTGTATTTGGTTTTGTGTAAATAAAACATTAATTCAAAAAATAAATAATGTAAATTACATACAGTTGAAAAGAGAAAAAAACACTACTTTTAATGATGCCATAGCTAACTGTGATTGCCATTTTAAAAATTAAAAGTTTTTGCTTTATCTAGTTACCTGTGCATATTTTTGGATAAACTAAAACATCAATGGCCTTCTGATAAGGTAACTTTTGTCTAATTTAACCGAAGTCGTATCTGTTCTAGTTTAGGAATTACCAATAGTGGCCCGAGTTAAATAGACACCCTGTATATATATATATATATATATATATATATATATATATATATATATATATATATATATATATATATATATATATATATATATATATATATGGTAAATATCCATTTATACCTACATATACCTATAGGTACCTATTGATGTATTAATTAAAGACTTATTTTTTACCTTCCGCTTACCTGTAAAGGAAGGTATTGGAATCATGTAAAAAATCGGGTAGTGAGTTTTTAGTGGATGAGCACGAATTAGGTACCTTACAACTCATTTTTGATAGTTTCCCGATGATGTCTGTATGTATGTGTGTGTGTGTGTGTGTGCGTGTGTGTGTATGTGTGTGGTCCGGGCCGATGCCGGATGTTGCATAACTCAAATACGAATTATCCAAAAATTTTGATATTTGGTATTTTACAATTGTATACGAATAAGAAGAGCTCATTAGATTTTGGTACAAATATCTTCACCGGAAGTGGTACTTTTTGAAGATTGAAAAGGTTAAGTGTCAAAAATTTCTATAAATTTGAACAAATATAGTATTTATTTGTAATAAGAATAAGAGGAAAAGTTATTTGCAATCTACGTTATAAAAAAATTGTCTTTATCTGGTAGCATTAAAGAACTGCAGTAAAATTTAAAAAATAAATTTATCAAATAAAACATTGAAATCTTGTAATCCATGTTCGGTTGATTTTTGTTTCTGCATAAAAAATATTGACAGATGAGAAGGGTGACAAGTTGGCATACTAGTGCTATATAAGTCATAAGTAAGCTATTAAATGTAGTAACTGAACGGAGGATTGCTTCAACACAGAAGAGTTTTCGTGTGAATGAATCTTTTGATTCAGGTGATACTAATTTCTGTGTTTGAATATTTTAGATTTTTATTTGTATATTTTAAATGGACACCGGATTGTACGTATACATTTATGTTTAAAGTCTAGATATGGCGGAAGGTTGTGTGATGGCCACGTCAGATTTTTTATATTAAATAAGTTGAATCAACCCATGGAAAAACACGAGAAAACTGTATTATCTAATTAAATTTTATTTTTTCTCTTTTCTATTCATGTAACATTGAATCACCAACTGTAATTTAAAGTTTATAAACCAGTATTTAATGTATTTATCTTCAAAAAATTTATAAAATTTATTTTTGTATTAAAATGTGAACTAAAAATGGACAACATTGCTTGGACTATCGATACACAAAAATTTTAGAGAAAATCACAGTCTACCAGTTATGCGGGTTGCGTTTTCTGTGGAGACACGTATATTACCCAAGACGCACTTCCATTATGTATATAGAGGTCACTGTATGAATCGTCCATGGGATGTTTAAGAATATCTTATTCTTGTATTTGAAGTGATATTACGTATGTAGTACGATCAAAAATTACATCTCTATACATACATCTCAGAGAATTACATGGGACACATAATAGGGATATTATTACCAAATTACTAATATTGGGATGTTACTAAAGGCGGACATTTGAAGTCGCTAGGATATTAATAAGATGTTAATAGGATGTTAATATAGCAAGTAATAAAGCGGCATGTTCACATTCTTGAAATGTTCTGGGGATTTTATTTTGTCAAGTGGGAAGCAACGATTTCGGTTCAATAATTTAAGTGATGCCGTAAGACGGGACAAAAAATAGTCAATTCGCACCTTGTCTTAAATTTTCTAGAGGAGAAATTTCAATTCTCGTCTCGATTCTCGAAATACAAATATTTATACCAAAACAAAAAAATCTCCGAACAAAGGAAAATAAAAAAATATATTGACATTTACGAAAAGTTTTAGTTTTAGTTCCGAGAAATCTCGATTTCTCGAAAACAATTTCTCGTCTCGTAGATTTGAAATTTAACCCTGTTTGAAACATCGGTATCCACTCTCGTCGCCATTTCAAGTTGGGATACAATCATTAACTTGGCAACCTCAAAGCTGTCGGGCACCGTCTAGTGGTTGTTACAAGGGTTTGTGCGAGAGGGTTAGATGGAAAAACAGCTCATTGTCACGAGGCAATTGAGTTATCCCATGGCCGAATGACAGTTACGAGTCTTAAATACGAACTGCTTTGCGCATGACGTCACTTGGATCATGTTCCGCTGATAGTCTATCAGCTAGGGTGAAAAATAGGCTCATTTTTGCGGTAAAGACGAGTGAGGTGTCATTGTATTCCTTTTTTTGCGTAGAATACGAAAATCGCAACGAGGAAATCGAATTTGGTAGCTTTCATATAGTTTTTTTGCAAAAAAAGGTAAAAAAAATGCTTTTTACCTCTCGCCTCATATTCTATAAGAGAGGTATTGTAATGGGTCAAAATTTTCGAGTATGAGTTTTTGGTGGATAAGCACGTTTTAGGGTCTCTAGAATACGAATTTAATATTTTCACGATGATGTCTGTGTGTGTGTGTGCGTATGTATGTATGGACGTATGTGACGATTTTTCGTCCACGATAACTTAAAAGGTATCAAACCGTTTATAACCAAATTTCATATTTAGGGTTTTAATAAGGTTCTTAACACCGGATAAGATTTTGGTAGAAATTCGCAAACCGGAAGTAGTACTTTTGGATAGTTTTCCTTAAATAAATTGGTACATTATTTATTTAAGACAAGTTTTGCAATTAAAAATATAATTATGTATGGGTACAGCTAATTTTAAATACAATTTGCTGAATCTGGTAGTATTTAACAATAAAATAAAGTGCAACTAATATTCTACTTTTTTTAAATTCCAGTATCTTGTTGTCCATGAACATATGAAATTTGTTTCTACATTTTAAATTATTTATGACAGAGACAGTACAGTTGACATCTTTTGCTTGCATCTTGGTTTACATTATCGTTTACATATTACATGAACATGAAACTATTAAAATGTCAGTAAAACTATTTATTAGATTAGTAGAATAAGCAGAATTAGGCGAGAGGTCGTGTGCTGGCCACAGCAGATTTTTTATTTTGGTGATTTTTTAACTTTAACTTGTAATTTCTTGTGAACTACTGAAGATATTTTATTCAAATTTTATACACAAGTAGTAATAGGTATGTAGAACGTCACTGTTTTATCAAAAATGATATATTGTTTATAACAAATGAGAAAATAATATAATTGTTATTAAACGTAAATTTCGCGTAGCGAAAAATGTAGCCTGCTACTAAATCTCGTCCTGTTCGGCATTTTTCTATACATAGTGCGGAAGAAATGTGGAGGAAGGTTCAAAATTATTTTTAGTAAAGAAATCAACATAATTGGTTGACTAGATTACGAGTTATGAATTTTATAATGTAAGAAATAAAAACGCACGGACCGTTGAGCCAGGCGCGTAGCACGTCGTGTTCGTACCTGCCGTTCGCTGTGTAGTTGTTGATAATTTTTTAACTTTTGTTAATTATTCATTATAATGAATTGTTATTATTACACGAGCCGCAGGCGAGTAACATAATTATTCCTATAAATAATTACTGTAATGAATGCAAATGTAATATGATAGGTAAGTATTTTATTTATGAATAATAAATTTATTTTTATGAAATCGTACAATAATGACTAACTTTAGCTCCGCTAAATTGTAGTAAAAAGTACAACTTTAGTTCATAAATTATTATTATTATTCATTAAACAAAAAATATGAAAAAAGCTAAAAATTTCAATTTTCTCTGGAAGAAAATCTTAAAATTTTGGCTTAACTAAGCCATTCAAAAAAAAAAAATTAAAATAATCTATCTTATAGAGAATTGCTTGCAGAATTTAATAAAAGAAACCGGATATCAAAATTTTAATTTGTTTAGAAGTTACAGGTCATTAAACACAAAAATTATGAAAAAAGTAAAAAAATTTCAAGTTTCTCCCAAAGAGAATCTTAAAATTTTGGCTTAACTAAGGCCTTTTTCATATAATTTGTCTTATAGAGAATTCTTTGCAGAATTTAATCAAAGAAACCGGATATAAAATTTTTGATTTGTTTAGAAGTTACAGGTCATTAAACACAAAAATTATGAAAAAAAATTCATAACTCGTAATGTCGTAATCTAGTCAACCAATTATATTGATTTCTTCACTAAAAATAATTTTTTGCACTTCCGGGACTAAAACTGTTCTTTAGTATTTATTTTTAGGGACTAAGGTTCTTAATTTGATCCCAAGGGATTATTTCCCATATTTAATCCCGTTGTCAAGGAATTGAATTAATTAATCCCGTTGTCAAGTAAATACGTGCTATTTGTTACAGAGTATCTATGGTAACAATATAAATATTTGTCATAAAATTTACTGTCCAAATTACAAAATGTGTATTCTTTTAAACTATTTTGCATTCGTTTGAGGATGAAGTGCAAAAAATAGCGTATATACCACAGGACTAAAGTACCTTTAATCCCTCAGGTGATTATTTCCCTCACCTTCGGCTCGTGAAACAAACTTCACCCTCAGGATTAAATCATGCACTTTAGTCCCTCAATATACAGGGTGTCTGTTTATAAATGAACCAGCATTTATCTCGCTTATTTGTTGATTTAGAGTTTTTTGTCAAATATATCATGTGTAGTAAATGATAGCGGATGTGAATCTTTGGTATCACTTCCGGTTTTTGAGGAAGTGATAGCAACTTTCAAATTTCAAATGGAACATTGTATTTTTTGTCACGAATTTGAAAAGTACATTAAATTTGCTTTACGGTGGTATAAAAAAGTCATATGTTGTATTATTAAAATATTAAATTACGGGCACTTAAATTATGCACCTATGAACGCTGAAATAAGTAAGCTTTGCCGCGAAACAAAAACAATAGTTGAAAGCAGATATTTTATTGTAATTTACATTGATTGTTGACAGGTAACTGCTTTCAACTATTGTTTCTGTTTCGCGGCAAGGCTTACTTATTTCAGCGTTCATAGGTGCATAATTTAAGTGCCAGTAATTTAATATTTTAATAATACAACATATGACTTTTTATATCACCGTAAAGCAAATTTAATGTACTTTTCAAATTCGTGACAAAAATACAATGTTCCATTTGAAATTTGAAAGTTGCTATCACTTCCTCAATAACCGGAAGTGATACCAAAGATTCACATCTGCTATCATTTACTACACATGATACTGTATAAATCATGTATTTGACAAAAAACGCTAAATCAACAAATAAGCGAGATAAATGCTGGTTCATTTATAAACAGACACCTGTATAATACTATTAAACTTTCCTCCACATTTCTTCCGCATTATGTACCTACAGCAAAATTCCGAACAGGACGAGATTTAGTAGCAGGCTACATTTTTCACTACGCGAAATTTACGTTTAATAACAATTATATTATTTTCTCATTTGTTATAAATAATATATCATTTTTGATAAAACAGTGACGTACTACATACCTAATACTACTTGTGTATAAAATTTGAATAGAAATGAATTGAACATATTCTAGATGTTTTCGCATTTACGTTAGAATTCTTACATGCTGTTTTCCATAGGTCGAACAAGGTTTTATTCTTTGGAAATCTAGAAAAAACTTATTTCATTGTTCTTCACATTATTTGTAATTACAGTTTTTTACTGCACGAACAACCATTATGATTTGTTATAAAGATTAAAATATTCAAATATTTAAACCTGTAGTGTGTAGTACATAGAATGCGAAGTGTTGTTTTGCCGCGGCGATCTAGTCACAAGCACAGCACTCACAAGCATGAACCAGTTGACGTCACAAGGTAGGCGGGACTATGCGCAGTGGCAGACCTTACTAATATCATTCGGCCATGAGCTATCCTGTCAGAAGAAGTGAGTGCGATACAAAGTAACATTGTGTTGAGACAGCAAGCTGGTGCGCAGTACGCTGTGCGCATGCTAGTAGCAAAACGAAGTGACGTCAATTGACCTAACCTGGTGCTGCGCGCGTATTTTGACAGATTTGCACAAATGTCAAAATTTAATATGTTTTTTACTATTTTTAATTTGTTTCATGCCTGTTGCGTACTAAATTGTTCAAATTGCGCAATATCATTAAATTTAATTGAACTTTTAAAAAATTTCAAATAAGAAATGGCAAACTTCAACTAACTATTGTCCTAGCTGTCTCACTCTACACATGTTACTTTGTATCTATCGTACTCACTTCCTTTAATAGTCCGGACGTTAAGGGATATAATTCTGCATTTTTTGATGAAAGCAAGCCGTTTGGTACATATGTGAGGGGGACCATTTCCTTCCAATTAAGACTTGTAGCCACCCAAAAATACCCCACAGTGTCCGTGAATTGGGCAACTAGGTGCCGTTGTACTTAAGTCGTCGTAGGGCGCGAACTAATAAACCTACAGGGCTGATTCAGTTTTTAATCTCTTCCTAAAATTTACTATCGATTTGGTATATTATGACGTATCTGTGACGATTAGAGGTCAAACAGCACGGCCATATTATTAGAAGCGCGCCAATCGTCTGTGCCGCTGGACCGCGGCACACAACCGTTCGACACGGGCCACATCACGTTTTCATCATTCACAAAAATATTATTAATATGAGAGGCTGCCACACCAAATTTGGGTAAAAGGCGTGTTATGAAATAGGTGAATAGTTAAGTGCTAAAAATAATAAAAAGAAAAATCACCATCTCCTTATAAACATTTGAAAATTAAAATTGCATGATAAGATTACAAACCTTAATTTAATCACTCTTTCCGGGGCTTAATATTTATTAATCTTATTTCCCCTTTTTTGTTTAACTTATTTATTTTGCATTAATATCAGGGTTGTTCATCTACGCGTAAAGTATTATTTTCTACGTCTACACGTAAAGTTTGCGTAAACTATCTAAAATGTAGACAATGCAGACTTTGCGTAAAGTCTGTAAATAATTCAATTGTCAGAAAATCTAACATATAACTTTATTCGTTTTCGGTGAAATTTGTTCTTTGTCTACATTGTCTACACTATTTTATTGTTTACACAGATACTGCATGCGTAAATTACGTGTTTGTCTACGCGTAAAATTACACGTAATCTACGTCGCGTAGACTACGTATGTATTTGACACATACATTTTTATAACTACTTAAATCACGATAGTGTGACATGTTTATATTTTAAATTTTTTATTCAATTTTGACGTTTTTAACAACAACTTTAAATAAATGTTTATTCACAAGTGAATTAAATTTTTTTTAAATCATTCAACACATTTTTAAATCACTCTGACGTTTTAAACTGTTATTATTACGTCAAAAATGCATAAAAACAATGACAACTTGCCACTAACGACTACTTTGATTAGTTTTTTTTGTTATGTCAAAATAAATTTATAATTCATATATTTGAAATAATTTCGTCAAAATTGAATAAAATATTGTATAAACCACGTGAGATACGAATGTTTAGTCACTCGAAGAAATTATCCCACTCGCCCTTCGGGCTCGGGGGCTAAACTTTCTTCTCTTGAATAAACATTCATCTATCTCACTTGGTGTATAAATATCTATTATTTGTTTTCCAAAGCAACTAATAAAATAAAATTATTTTCCCCCCAAAATTAAATTTCCCCCCTTAAGATGAGGCTGATTAGAGCAAAACCCTGAAACATGGTTTTTAAGTTTTTATGTAAAAATCAAGTTGATATCTCGTCTGAGTTAAGAGATATTGAGAAATTCGTAAAATCGCATTTTATCCCCATTTTCCCCTTTAAGGGGCGAATTTCGAAAAATCCCTTCTTAGTGGGTGCTTACATCATAAAAGGAATATACTGTCCAAATTTCACATTTTTAGGCATAGGGGTTTGGGCTGGGCGTTGTTGAGTCAGTCAGTCAGGACAATTTTATATCAGCTGTCATTCATTGCATTCTTATGAATAAATATCTATTTGATACATGTATTTGACACATACATTTTTATAACTAAATCACGATAGTGTGACATGTTTATATTTTCAATTTTTACCTTCCGCTTACCTGTAAAGGAAGGTATTGGAATCATGCAAAAAATCGGGTAGTGAGTTTTTAGTGGATGAGCACGAATTAGGGTCCTTACAACTCATTTTTGATAGTTTCCCGATGATGTCTGTATGTATGTGTGTGTGTGCGTGTGTGTGTGTATGTGTGTGGTCCGGGCCGATGCCGTCTGTCGTATAACTCAAATACGAATTACCCAAAAATTTTGATATTTGGTATTTTACAATTGTATACGAATAAGAAGAGCTCATTAGATTTTGGTACAAATATCTTCAGAGGAAGTGATATTTTTTGAAGATTGAAAAGATTAAGTGTCCAAAATTTCTATAAATTTGGATAAATATAGTATTTATTTGTAATAAGAATAAGAGGAAAAGTTATTTGCAATCTACGTTATAAAAAAATTGTCTTTATCTGGTAGCATTAAAGAACTGCAGTAAAATTTAAAAAATAAATTTATCAAATAAAACATTGAAATCTTGTAATCCATGTTCGGTTGATTTTTGTTTCTGCATAAAAAATATTGACAGATAAGACGGGTTACAAGTTGGCATACTAGCGCTATATAAGTCATAACTAAGCTATTAAAATTTACTACATTTACTATTAAATACTACATTTAATGTAGTAACTGAACGGAGGATTGCTTCAACACAGAAGAGTTTTCGTGTGAATGAATCTTTTGATTCAGGTGATACTAATTTCTGTGTTTGAATATTTTAGATTTTTATTTGTATATTTTAAATGGGCACCAGATTGTACGTATACATTTCTGTTTAAAGTCTAGATATGGCGGAAGGTTGTGTGATGGCCACGTCAGATTTTTTATTTGTTATCAAAACGGAATAAAATGCGTTTTTACGAATTTCTCAATATCTCTTATCTCAGATGAGATATCTACTTGATTTTTACATACAAAGGTAGCGCAACGAAAAACTTAAAAAACATGTTTTAGGGTTTTGCCCTAATCAGCCTCTTAAGGGGGAAATTTAATTTTGGGAGGAAAATAATTTTATTTTATTTTGGAAAACAAATAATAGTTATTTTTATATCAAGTGCCGAAAAAGACTTGTTACGTGAAAGTGCAGAGTTTAACGCGCGAGGCTTGCCGAGTGCGGAAATCTGCACGTGCACGTAATCTTTTTCGACACGTGTTGTAAACAACATTTTTCCTACAACTAATAATTTAGAAAATCACTTAAATATTATCAGGATTTATTAAATTTTATCTTTAAAAAGCAAGTTTCTCGGTATAAACGGGGTCGGAAATTCAAATGTTATTAGTGCAATTGAAAGTGGAAGCCTCGACGAATAAAATGCAATTTTTATCTTTACAAAATGATGTTCTTTAACCAAGTTATACCACATTCATTCTGTAGCGGCGAATTTATTACGTCATTCGCAATGTAGCGCCTACTATACAGAAAATTCTCAAGTCATTCGAATATTAAACGGCTGGTGCCTACACGGTGCTACTTATGAAAAATTTTCAAAGACCATTTTGATAGCAAATTTCCTCAGCTTTCATCCTGTCAAAACTGTTTTCCAATTTTCGATAGTTTTCGAGAAAAATGCGTTACAAGAAAATTTTGAGTTTCAACTGAAAATTTTTGTGGGAAGCGGAGCATACCGAGGCGGAGCGAATTTTTTTTTTGTTTCTGTATGTTCTTAACTACTCACATGCCAAATTTCATTTGGTTATGTATTAGTCTTCAGTCAAAACCTCTCCTGACTGGACTAATATTAGTGAAATCTATCAATAAAGTTATTTATAAATCTTAAGTTGTTTTTGTGATCAGTTTGAAAATTTATATTCTGTTTCTTGTTCACATTTATGTGGAAAGCTTCTTTTAGAAGTCTATTATTATAATATTGTGCAGAATCTAATATTTCAACATCTTTAAATTTAAATTTATGCCCAGTTTCGTAAGAGTGGTGCGTTAAAGCACTATGATTGGGGTTTAAACCTATCTAGAAGCTTTCCACATAAATGTGAACAAGAAACAGAATATAAATTTTCAAACTGATCACAAAAACAACTTAAGATTTATAAATAACTTTATTGATAGATTTCACTAATATGCTTTTCAGATTTATTTTATATTTTTTACCGCTTTTTTTCAAAATTTTCACTAACTGTTAGTTCTTCAAAATTTATTTAGTTGACATGTTGTCAACACTGACTGCGTGGCCCGTCAAATAGTTGCTGGTTGATTTTTCCTCAGAATTGCTCCGACTTCCGAGTCGTAAACATCGTTACGATGTTAAACATTTCAAAGTCATGCAGTTTGATTTTGACATTAGTTTTTGTCGCCTCGACTAAACTTATTTTCGATGCTCAGTTAGTCGATTTACGTTCTCAAGCTATATTTTATATTGGTAAGTGTTCTGATTTTAGAAATTTCATCGTTGGTTGAGCCAACATTTTATTATTATAATATGTAATTTTTAGCTGATGATGGATGATGTACTCATCCGAAACGTCCTAATGTAAAATAAAATGATGTACTTTTGAGAGATTATTTTATTTCAAAAACCAAGGATTCCTAAGGCCTGATATAACTTCACTTAACTTTTATTTGAAACATTTTTTTCTAATGTTATCCATTTAAGCATAATTTAGGAAATAAGTCAAATTTCATAGTAAAAAAAAATTAAAATGGGTCTTTGTCACTTTAAATATAACCAAAATGATTAATTAATGGTATATAAATATAGGTTTGTTCTTTAGGAAGAGATTGCAAACTGAATCAGCACTGTAGGTTTATTAGTTCGCGCCCTACGACGACTTAAGTACAACGGCACCTAGTTGCCCAATTCACGGACACTGTGGGGTATTTTTGGGTGGCTACAAGTCGTAATTGGAAGGAAATGCCCCCCCCCTCCCTCATATGTACCAAACGGCTTGCTTTCATCAAAAAATGCAGAATTTGGCTGAATTTAATGCCTTAACGTCCGGACTATAACCGGATACCCAATGCCCAAGCATGCGCGCGCAACCGAAGGTCAACTGAATAGGTCAATTAAATTCATTAAAAAAATATATAATATAATTATTATTCACTTACTTTAACCTTATTAGGCGTGCAGGACATAGTACTGTTGCGGCGACTTGTCGGATATACGGTATAGGATATCCTATGGATAGCTTAGCTATTGCGCTGACATCAAAATCTCGTTTTACACCGTGAAATTTCATTAGGATATCCGTCCAAATTTGGTAGACCGTTCCATAGTCAGTCCTGAAATAATAGTAACTTACGTATAGTCGCTTATAACAAACACTTTCGTAGATAGCTTTTGTGTACTTGCACCACTTCCACTTAAATTTTATGAACAATATCATGAGTTCGATTCGATATTTTTCATTTAAGTGACACTTAAAATTTAAGTGGGAATAAATTAATTTAAATATTGTATACCTGGGTATCATAATAATCTGTTCATAAGCTTTTAACAGAGGCATCCCTGCCTCCCAGGGTTTATTGGTGGTTCCTATTAACATAATTCGTTCTTCAGGTAGTATAGTTTTCACAATCATTTTAAAGAGTTTTGATTTCAGTTTCTTTGGTTGCCAGTTTTTTTCTGGTTTTGGAACCTGAAAAAAAATTCATGTAAAGTACCTCAAATTACAAACGAATTCTGAAAATCTATTATTAATATATTCAGGCTGAATTACTTTACACTTTTTTCGTCTAGATTCTAGTTCGAGATTCATCCGAGAAGTTCCTAGACATTTCTAGTATAATGTAAGTTAGAAATTTCCATTAGAGTTCAGTTCGATTTCCTTACTTTTTTCTAGTATAGAAATATACGCCCGGCTCTAGTTTTCAATTTTGAGATTTGTACTAGGTGACGTCAATATGAAGTTATATAAGGTCTTTCATTAAGAGTGATAGGTTTTTAATTTTAAATAAAACGTCAACGGTTTGGCATATCAATTTAGATTTTACTTTATTTGGAAGCTTGGACAATGCAGTTATGTTCGGAACAAGATATCGTTCAAATGTCCACCACGGCTTTGATGACACTGATCACAAGATCGCTCCAATTTGGTCGAATTTGGCTCATCCGCAACACTGGCCGCTACAGCTGTGATATTCTCCGAACATTTCGTTCTCTTCTTGGCGGCTTATTGTCTTAGTAATGTTAACTCAAACTTTATCACAGTGCGTCTTATAGCCTGCGCAGAGTAACAGTGACGGCGACCCAATTCTGGGGTGAATAAATGTTGAGCACCCACAACTGAGCTCGGTAATATTTTTATTATTGCCAACCGGTTTAGAGGCGTCAAACGCTGCATCATTCAACTACACACTATACTAAATAATTCGACACCTAGAAGTACATAAAATATTTATATCAGAAACCGAGAAATCTTTATTGAAAAAATACGATGTGGCCAACACATAACCTCTCGCCATACTCTACTATTTTTATTTTTCTAATATAAGTATATGTCAGAGTAAGAGCGGAGCGGACCATAGATGATCAGTTACGTGAACAACAAAACACTCAAAGCGCAATTAATGGAATAGTTAACTAATCTAAACACCAAATAAATCACACATTCACCACTCATGTCATGAACCAGTTAAACGTGATCTACAAACTATGACGATAAGGAATGGTGGCAATTCCTGGGCACGTGCTACTCGCATCAGAGCTTATTCAAGACTGCCGATCTCCGGCTCATTCCACATCTAGCACGTAATCCCAGACTTCGTCCAAGTGTACTAATAATAATAACGTAATCGAACAAGCAAACACGATCTTAACTTCATTAGCACACTTGCATTCCTATCATTAATTATTATTACAATCAACATGATTGCTAATCCCGACATATATATTATGTAGTACTTACTCACAAATATACCATTGTACTAGAAGGGAATTCGGGAATTGTAGTTTTTATAATATTATTAAAGTTTATTATGACCTTATAAATACTAAATGACATTTCATATTTTCCATTTCAATTTGCCAAAAAGTCAAAAATTCATATGACATTAACACTCAAATATTTTATTTTTTGTTTCCATAGGTAGGCAGATAAATCAAAATTGTAACAAATTTGTAGAATTTTAAACTTCTTGTAATTGGAAAATGGTGCTAGATAGAAACAACGTTTTGAATACATATTGTAGATAGTAATATTTAGTATACAATGTTATTTAAAAAATTCCTATTAATTCATAAATTTTGAAAATATTCCAGAAATACTCTTCAGATCTTCAAGAAACTACCACTTCCGGTTGCACGATCAACACCAAAATCTAATCAGATCTAATCTAGGGTGTCAGAATATTGTATACCAAATTTCAAATTTTTTTATTCAGTGGTATTTGAGTTACCGTACCTCCAACATCCATCCTGACACACAGACACACACACAGACATCATCGCGAAATTATCAAAATCGTGTTCTAGGGACCTCAAAACGTGCTTATCCATTGAAAACTCACTATCGAAATTTTAGCATGATTACAATACCTCTCTTACAGATATGAGTGGCGAGAGGTAAAAACTATCACTCCTATTGAAAGACCCTATATAATGATCGTCAAATTTAAATGGCCTATTTTGACGGGAGATTAGAATTCATAGTGACGCCTGTGACATAGATTTTATATATAAAATAGGTATTTTTTGACGTTAGATCAGACTTTTTAGTGACGTCTAAATGACGTGTATTTGTATGAATATCGCCCTCACCTGTCAATGTCAAAAAATCAACCAATTAAATTGAAGTATTTCTTCAAAACTAACCAATCACGAATTAATTGTGCAGATATTTTGACAGCGACAATTTGCCCGGGCAAATTGTCGACAGTCTCCCGCAAAGGTAACTAAGATTATTTTATAATATATTTTTTACATTAAAAAAATTGATGATGCGTAACCAAGGTAGTCAATGACAGGATGACAGGTATTCGAGTTATACAGTTTTTAATATTGTTCGAGCGATATTCTAAACAAATATCCCTCGTTCAGGCATATTACGGACAATTTTCCCTTCCTCTCTACACGCGTATTTGTTGCCCCTTGAAAATTGCCCTCACGCTTCGCGCTTGCAACAAACACTTGAGTGACAGCTCGGGCAAATTGTCGGTAATATGCCTGGCACTTGGGATATTGTATATGACAATTCAACTTAACTTAGGTATTTATTTTTATTAAAATACTATCGTGTGTGGTGTCAAATTAAAGCTCTCGGAAAAATAATTCTAGTAGAAAAATAAAATTTCATTTAACCGATCATCAATTTTTTATTATAAATTATTCAAATTATACCTAGTTTGATATCAATTTAAAGCTCTCGGGGAGATAAGTTTAGTAAAAATTGTAAAAAATTACATTTATGCGATATTCGATCGTTTTTAAAAAAATTATTCAAATTTTTTCAAGTGTATTTTTTTGTTTCTACGTAAATTTAAATTGATTATGATAGTGGACAGTCGTTTATATCACACTTCGTTTATATATTCTTCTACAGTTTACATAAAATTAAAAATATATATTTGTGAGTACCTACTCATAGTATATTAAAAACTAAAAAGAGTGGGCATAGTATGGCGGGAGGTCTTGTGCTGGCCACATCAGATTTTTTCACATGTTATTTAAATTTTGTCGAAGTTGGTATCAACTTAAATAGTTTGGGAAAATATATAAATTTATGTAAATGGCGGCCGAATGACAACACCCCCCGTCCCGAAAACTCGGTTTTACAATGACGGCAGACCCCCCTATGATACAAAAAAATAAAATCGCTGCCTACCCAAAATGCACGGTTACCCCCTTTTTTAGCACGCTTTGCTTGGACTATACAGGATGTCCAAGTTAACGTGCTCACCATTGGGATCTCGAGAACGGTAAGAGATACGAGGTCGGTTAAATTAGACAAAAGTTGCCCCTTTAGGGGGCCAATTTAGAAATGTTTTTGTTTTTCCACAAAAATGCATAGGTGGCTAGATATACGCAACAATGTAAATTTTGCCAATTTCGTTTTTCACCTATAACTTTTTTGTTTGAATTAGTACAAGTTTCTAATTTGCACGTTCTATAGGCAGTTTTTAGTGAGGAATTCACAGTAGTCCTCAAAATTTTTTTATCTCCTACAGATTTCGAGATATTCAAACCATATTCAAATTTTCATATGAAGTTCATAGTTGGCTATGAGCCGTCTTAATAGAGATTTTTTTTCTCTTTTCAACGATATAAAACACAAGTGCATTGAAATTAAAATGAAGGCAGAAATTTAATAATAATAATTTTTTAACTGTTTTTATTAAGGCAGACCACGAATATTGAATTTTCTAAAAAGTATCAAATTATGCTAACTAAAATACGAGGAATGGCGCAAACCGCAATTAAAAATCTTTTTTAGTTTCCGAGATATGAGCGTTCAAAATTTAGGTCCAAAATCGAAAAAATGGTTATTCACTTGGATGAAAATTGTATTTTTTTTTAAATTAGCGGATTATTCTAATTAAATTCCGTGGAATCTAATGTGTTTTGATAATAATTATAATTATTTTATCAATATTCGTAGGCTTTCTTGATAAAAACAATTTAATTTATTATTATGTAATTTTTGCCTTTATTATATTTTCAATGTACTTATGTTTTATATCGTTGAAAAGAGAAAAAAAATCTGTAGTAAGACGGGTCATAGCCAACTATGATCTTCATATGAAAATTTGAATATGGTTTGAATTTCTCGAAATCTGTAGGAGATAAAATTTTTTTGAGGACTACTGTGAATTCCTCACTAAAAACTGCCTATAGAACGTTCAAATTAAAAAATTGTACCAATTCAAACAAAAAAGTTATAGGTGAAAAATGATATTTTTGCGTATATCTAGTCACCTATGCATTTTTGTGGGAAAACAAAAACATTTTTAAATTGGCTCCCTAAAGGGGCAACTTTTGTCTAATTTAACCGAGCTCGTATCTATTACCGTTCTCGAGATCCCAATGGTGAGCACGTTAACTTGGACACCCTGTATACGATGAACTCATTTGTAATAAGTGCGTTAATAATATCTATTGTACCTAATGTTTAATAAAATATTTGTTTAGCTTATAAAAGTTATTTCAATGTATAGTATAAAACTTAATTAAGTATTAATCATATAAAGGTATTAATATAACGAATTATTATTACGTCTTTATTCACGTCTGAAATAAAATAACATTCACGTCTAAAAAATAAGTTTGCAAAGCGTCGTCTGAACAAACGTCGAAATTTCGTAAGTCTAAATAGTCGTCGAGTAGGTCCACGCTAAGACGTATCCAGCACGACTGATCAACGTAAATTAGTACGTCATATGACGTTGATTTTAGGTCATTGTGTTACTTGGGTGATGGATACTACTTATTCAGCAGATATCAAGAGAAAAACAGAACGAAATAAATCTAATTTAATGTACGATGTACTTTATCTAATGTCTGAATCTTCATTTCAATAGTAGTGCACCTTTTTGTAGAAGGTCCTCTCAGCTCCATCAATGAACATAACACTAGGCTGGAGTATCCTGGCCATCTTGTTAATCAAGTGGACTAACATGTTCAAGCCTGTTTTTCCAGGGTATTTTCCTGCGAGGGTCTTTGCTGACAAATCGAACATCACTGCTGAGGTGGCTGTGCAGATAGCGTTTACCAGGAGCTTTTTGCCACATTGTCGAGGACCGCAAATAAGAACAGACGGTGCTTTGGGGATTTTGGTTCCGCCTTGAAAAAGAAAAAAAACAGTGATAATTTTCACTGCCTTTTCACACAAATATTCTTTCATACTCCTGAATCCTGGAGAATCAATCAATGAATTAGAATATTATAAATTCTTCTTTTTCAAAATTCATCGAAGATTCAATTTAGCGACGTCGCTATTCGACAGGCAATTCTCATCATGTTTTTTTTTCAGGATTCAGAAGCATGAAAGAATTTTCATTTACTTCTATACAAACCATTTTAAAATATTGTTTAAGTATAAACTATCTATATCTATATTATGCTACAATATGATTTAATAATTAATAGTTTTACTCACCAAGTGGAATAATACAGTTGTTAACAACAAGTTGTTTAGCTTCTCCAATAGAAGGCAAAGGATTTTCATATATTTCTCTGAGTTCATAATTCTTATAACCGTAGTCTCCTTGGAATTCATTTAAGTCTGTTTCGGGATATGTTCTAATAACTCCCTGATCGTACAATTCTTGAAAAAGGTCTTCAACTTGTCGGTGTGCTGTTATATCTTTATTTTTTTTAGCTTTTTTCTCCTTCTTCTTCTTCTTTTTCTTTTTACCTGCGCCTTTTTTACCTCTTCGATCTCGTGCGTGGGCGGCTTCCAACAGCTCCAACTCCAATCTAACAAAAAAATAGTACAATCAAGCTACTTAAACCTTCTTCACCGTAGCTTAGTGCAATTTGTGATGAACAACAACAGGTAGAGGAGATGTGCCTACTAAGGTAAAATAACATACTGTGCGGTTCTAATTTCCATTGTACGGTATTGATTAACAACCAGAAATGCATAGGTCGGCTTGTTCATGTGTAATGTTAAAATAACAGTTTAGTGTGGAAATATTTCTCAAGTCTGTACAAATTTATTTTCAATAAGCACTATAAATTTACATTTTATTTTTGTCAATATCGTGCATGATTTTGTTTCTTGGGTTGTAAAAAAACAATACAATATCTACCTTAAAGTTTATCTTAAGGAGGTTCCCTAGACATTTAAAAAAATGTTCTAATGCAACCAAACTTTGAATTTATGTTGTCTGTGTCATAAAAATGATATCTGAATTTTTTGGAAATTTTTGACCACGTAGCTTGAACGAAATTAATTGTTAAATTTTAATATTTTACATGGGCTCTTATGGCTTTCCATTAATTGATTTAAAAAAGATGTTAGAAATGTTCTATTTACTTAATTTTTGGTATATAAACGTATGTAAGCACGGACATCAATTTCCCAAAATTTGAAGAAGGTTGACCACATAGTTGTAACAATATTGTCGATTGAAAAAAAAATCTTCAAACATTTTTTGATTAGTGAATTATAAATTATTGTAAAAATATATATCACCGCAACTGAACGAATTGCAATATCAACTAACACCCGTTGACCGAATTTTGTTTTAAATTACTAAAAATATTTTTATTTTCATATCCGCCCCCAAGGCTGATATCTGAGTACGCCACTGCATGTCTAGGGATCCTCCTTAAGGTTAAATATTACGTTTTTTATCTCAAGAACTAGTGCTTTTATTTTTCTCATTTTTTAATATGGTATTACTAGGTAAATGTCTAGTGCCATGCCGAAGTTTCATTCCAAATAAATACAATTTCGCGTTGTTATAGTAAAAAAACTAAAAAATTGTAAAAGTAAATTAATACCTCATTTAAGCTAAAAATATTAATAACTTTGCACGAATTTATTTTAAATATATTCCTTTTAACAATAACCAATGTATTTTTGCATTATAATGAATTGTTTATAACGTTATACCCAAAAATTTAAATAAATAGTAAAAATCATTATAAAATTATTATCACAAAAACTGTAGCTTTTATATGACTGAATTTTATTATGTGCATATAATATAGTCATATTTATTTCCTAAAAAAATCGCGTTAAAAGTAAATGTTAAACAAAAGAGATATTAAATAAACAATCAATACCAATGCTTGGAATTCTATAAAAGCATCATATCAGCAAAGACAAAGGTCTTCTAGTTCAACACATAGCAGTTTATTATGTTTGAAAGTAAAATAAACGTTTTATTAACATTTTTTGCAAATATAATTTACCGGCCCGGCTAGTAGTGACATGAGTAGCGGTAGCGCGTGAGAGATAATGGTACTACACTCCCCTACTCTAACTGCTACACAGCTAACACACAGGCAGCCACGGTATATTTCTAAATATTTCAGAATCCGTTTCGCTGTCATCCGTTCAAGATATTTTGATATTATGCTTATAAAATACATTTGCAACTCTTCGAAAAAATAATACAATTTTTAGGATATTAAATCTTGCAATAACCGTAGTGATTATAAGCTTCCATTTTAATTTTTAAAAATTATAGGAAAATTATTTGTTGATATTATGTTTATAGAATGCAATTGATTCAACTCGACATAAATAAAAAATCTGACGTGGCCACCACAAGACCTCCCGCCATACCTACTTTATTCTTTTAACTTATTATACAAATATATTAATATATAAGTACTACTACTACTGCTACTATACTCACAAATATATTTTAGTCATTTTATTTAAACTGCAGAAGAAGATATAAAGCATATTTTACTATTGTCACTGTCATGTCATAATCATTTAAATTTTACGTAGTAACAAAAAATGTTAATCGGTCATGGACTACAAGATACCGAAATACTAAATTATAAAAAAATACTATATACTTTAATTATTCTTAAATGATACCAGATATAAAAATATTTATAAAATACCGATTGTTGGTAATAATCACATAATCTTTCATTTAAAATAAAAAAAATTTGTCTTAAATTAAATATTTATCGAAATATTTGAAAAAAGTACTACTTCCGGTTTGTAGATTGAAACCAAAAATAGGAGGTGCACAACTAGATGCTATAACAGTCCTAAATACAAAATTTCAACTTTCTACGTGTAACCGTATTTGAGTTATGCGACATACATACCTACGTACGTACAGACGTCACGACGAAACTAGTCATAATGGATTCAGAAAAGGTCAAAACGGATATTTCCATAAAAATCTGAAAACCGAAATTTTTCGCTATTACAATACCTACTTCCTTTTTACTCTGTACAAGAAAGTAAAAACTGTGAAGATAAATCTTCAAAATATCGTAGCGTTAGTTTCATTTATAAAGTTGAAAATTACTAAAATAGGTACTAAGTTCAATTCTTACCACTTTAAAGAAATAACAAAATATAAATATTTAAAAAAAATAGTTTATATATTTATATGCTTCCTTTTATTTACTTGAAATTTACGGAAATTATTTGCTGATATTATGTACATAGACTGTAATTGTTTCCACTCGAAATAACAAAATATACCTGAGGATAATTTTTTTTTAAATTTTGGTGTTTAAATTCTTCCATTTATTTAATTGAAACTTAGGGAGATGATTTTTTGTTGATGTTATGTTTATAGAAAGTAATTGTTTCTACTTGAAATAAATAACAAATCGTCGTCCATAATAAAAAAGTTGAAAATTATAATTTAGTTCTATATTTACAAAGTGCATTTTCTAACGACGTGAAATAATAACGAAATATTAGGATAAATTTTAAAAATTGTAGTGTTCATATGCTTCAATTTATTTATTTTAAATTTTGGGAAATTATTTGTTGATTATATAATGTTTAGAATGAAATTGTGTTCTCTCGAAATAAATAACAAACTGAGAGTATAAACAATAAAAAATATAGCGATAATAAACTTTTTATAAAGTTCAAAATTAGTCAAATTAAAATTCAATTCTATATTTACAAAATGCATTTCCTCACGACTTGAAATAATAACGAAATATTAGAATAAAGTGAAAAAAAGTTGTAGTGTTTATATGCTTACATTTATTGATTTCAAATTTAGGGAAATTATTTGTTGATATTATGTTTATAGAACGAAATTGTTCTAAATTTGTGAAATTATAATTCAGTTTTATATTTACAAAGTGCATTTTCTAAGGATTTAAAATAATAACGAAATATTAGGATAAATTTAAAAATCTGATGTGGCCAACATATTGACCTCTCGTCACACTCTACTATTTTACTAATATAAGTGTGTATTACTTACTCACAAATATACCATTGTAAGGGAATTCGGGAATTTAGGCAGATTATTTTTTGTTGATGTCATGTTTATAGAAAGTAATTGTTTCCACTTGAAATAAATAACAAACCGAGAGCATCGTAGCGATAATATGCTTCCAATAAGAAAGTTGAAAATTAGTAAAATTATAATTCTGTTCTATATTTACAAAGTGCATTTTCTAAGGACTTGAAATAATAACGAAATATTAGAATAAATTTAAAAAATTGTAGTGTCATATGCTTCCATTTATTTATTTGAAATTTAGGGAAATTATTTGTTGATATTATGTTTATAGAATGAATTGATTTCACTCGAAATAAATATCAAACTGAGAGGATAAACAATTAAAAACGTAGCGGTAATAAACTTCCATTTATAAAGTTCAAAGTTAGTAAAATTATAATTCAGTTCTATATTTAAAAAGTACATTTACTAAGGTCTTGAAATAATATCGAATTTCCCGGAGAGTTGTAAAAGCGCATTTCTGGTCATCAAAATGTTTGAAAAGCGCAGAAATATAATCAGTAAATTTATGATCAATAAGCGCAGATCGTAACGTTCAATAAGCGCATTTTTCGAAAATGAGATTTCTGACCATAACAAGTTAGTCCAGATCGTCTTCGAGTATGATGGGGTACAGAAAAATGTTAGGCAAGAATATTTTCTAGTTTTAAATAATTTAAAATATCTTGTTAAAAATAATCTTCGAGTATGATGGGGTTAAGTTCAGAAAAATGTTATGCAAGAATATTTTCTAGTTTTAAAAAATTCAAAAAATATTGTAGAAAAACTGTCGTACAATCCCTAAAACCATTGTGCTTTTCAAATGTTCCCTTCTGCGCTTATATAACTTCAATTTCTGCGCTTTTCAAATGTTATTTTATGCGCTTTTCGTACGTCGATAAGCAAGAACTGATAAAGGCCAAATACGCTTATATAACGCACCCGAATTTCCTTCATAGGTACATATACACATTTCTATATAATACCAGCCGTCGAGCCCCGAGCCGTGAACTCACTCACGAGTACTCATGGTTGTTTGTATGGACTACTGGGAATGTTTTGTTAATAAAAATTAGCTAAGACTTATATTTGAAACTTATTTTTTACCTAACACAATTTAGCAACTTATTATATGAAGTTGAAAATTCTACAAATTCTAATAAAATCTCGGTTTATTTGGACTTGGACAATTATAATAAAATTATGAAAATATTATTATTATTATATTTAGTTTAAGAATATTATTGAAAACTACAATTTTCTTTTGCAATGGTATACCTATATTTAGTAAATTAAAAATAATAGAGTATGGCGAGGTGTCATGTATTATGTATTGGCCCGATCAAATTTTTATTATACGTTTACGTTTACCTTACCTAGTAATAATTTA